>JAXIVH010000005.1:16433909-16441409 GCA_036785325.1 Urophycis tenuis | reverse complement strand
GTTTTTGTTTAATTCTTAAGTGAAAAACACTTTTCGTTTTCGGCAGGATCGAACCAAAGATACTTCTGGTCCAGTCGTCTGTTTTGTTCCAGTAAACGCTCTTAATCGAGGCGCTTCCTAAAACCACACATTAGACATGTCCTGAGCCGTTATCTGCCCATTGTCTGATAACCTCACTCTGACAGCTGCTGCATAATCAATAACGCAGATCATTTTTTGAGACCAATTTGCTGCTGAAATGCGATACACTGAGACTGGGTCAAAGAGACTCTGCTGTTGTGGTCTCCCTAATTAGCTGGCTTCCTTAACGACATTAATCACTTTTATAATACACAATATACACTCTTGTTTTCACTCCCTCTCTCAGCTATCGCTCTCTCTCCCTTACTCCCTCCATCTCCATCTCTCACTCTTTCTACATCTGTCTCTCTCCCTCTCTGTCTATCTCACTCTCTCTCTCCCCCCCCCCCCCCCCCCCCCCCCCCCCCCCCCCGCCCCCTCTCTCTCTCTCTCTCCCTCACATTCTCTCCCCTATACAGACATTGTGCCAGTGTTGCTAGGGTTATGTTTACTAGCCGATGGCGGTTCTCTTTCCTCTACTCAACCTGTCGTCTAACTCTGCTAGGAGACAGGAATCCTTTAGAAGTGTTGGGGCCTGGGGCCGTGTCCACCGAGGGCCCCAACACCTGAACCAGATTACCGCTGCTCCCTGAGTTAAGAAGCTACCGCAGGAGATCTCTGAGATGCTAGCTAATCTAGCCCAAGGGTTCCCAAAGTGGGGGTCACTGGTGGGGAAGACAATGGGCGGTTTTAAAAATATATAATTGAAAATAGGCTGTTCTATCCATAATTGATAGAAGATAAAACAGTATTTCCATAAAAAATAGAATGCCGATAATGTATCAGGTAGGCTTCTTATTGCATATTTGTATTGCATACTTGTTAAAACTGATTGGACCAAATACATTGCTACAAGTTCAAAACACACAAGCACATTGTCGCTGAATTATAAAATGTACATATTCAGGAGGAAACCTTGCACACAACATGAAATGGGTACGATTTATATGTTGCCCAGGCTGCATGAATTCCTGGAGGAAGACAAGCGTGTGAACACTGTGAGGAAGGTTCACCCTTCAGGAACACTTTACTCTGAGCTCAGTTTAATCAACATGATTGGATATGATCATCTTTTTCGACACAGACTTACATAGAAAATAAACACGAACAATAAAACAGAATGCAATGATACGTGGGGGGTGATCTCATGAGATGCCCTCTCCGACATTAAATCCAGCCCTGACTTGTGGAGGTCCAACCGCGTAGCCCGTGCATCTCATGAGGTGGTCTATCCCTTTACTCACTGAAAATACCGCACCACTAGTTCTGTTAGCTCGGTAGCTCTGTTAGCCCATTGTGTGCATGCCAGCACTGTCAGACTGCTAGCAATTTTTAGTCAAAAAGATATGAAAAAGAAAACCACCTGTTGAGTTTCTTCATCTGAAATCTGTCAGCCTCCGTAACAGAAAGACACCTCAGATATCCCCTGAGAACAGCGACTGGGTCTCGTTTGAATGTATTTTGGAACAGTAAAGATTAATTGAATGTACCTCATTAAGTATACTTATGAAAGAATGTACCAGTGGGCGAACGACGCAGCGAGCCAGTTGGACGGGCCGCACCGGGAGACAGATCTTGGCTGTTTCCCCCCCGCGGCCCTGGCGCCGGTTCACTGGTGTTATGACGCCGTGCGCGGGGTCCAGACCACCGCCATGTCTGCCAGCGCGTGAGTGACAAGCTGCTCTTTGTTTATCGTCGGTGGCGGATCGCTGGGCATCCGTAGTGCATGAATAACAGTCAGGAGAACGGAGAGGGGGGGGGGGGGGGGGGGGGTTCACAGCCACAGCTCTGAGATCGCCTCTGTTTCCTGGCTGTAAAACCCGACAGACATTTATTACACGCTAAATTATTAAATAGCTCTGCTGCATGTGTTATTGTATGACAAGCCGTCGGGTGTGGGTTACACAGAACTCACACGTTGGCCCGTTACATTATTCAGTTAGCTTTAATTGTCTTGTGGAATTTACGCTGCCCTGCGAAATGCCATTCAACCAAACGATAACAGGAAATGACACGTGCAAACAAACAATTTAATATTTCAATGACTGAAAACAATTGTCGTGTCGACGTGGCGATTGGGAATGTCAGAGAGAATATCGGATTTCATATCTGGATTTCAACTGGTCCCTGTGTCCCATCATGAAAACGGCCTTTTACCACAGTTTACTATTCACACAGTTCACCATTATCATCATCATCATCATTATAAGTACCATTTGTTAGCATTACCATAGTTATGCGCCCTTTACATACTTGCCACTTCACTTCTTCACTCAAATAATGATATAATTTTTATATTGACTTTTAGGCTAACTGTCAAGGGAATACAGGTTATCTGCACTGAGTCTCAATAGCTGCTAGCGCTAGCTGCTAGCTCGCTTGTTAAGCTACACATAGTGACGACATCGGAGACCTGAAGCCCGAAGGTGTTCTGCTAGGTGTCTCTGCTCATCCGTCTCCCCAAAGACCAGCAGCCAGCCTGCCTCTCTCAGCTCCACATTTCTGTCCTAGTTTGTCTGAGCAGCCTCTGAAGTGACCCCCCCCACCCCCCCCGCCCCCGCCCCCAAGTCTCTCAATCTCCTCACCCAGCTTGCAATCCTTACCCCCCCCTTTGGTCGGCCTCCTCCTCTCTTGTTAGTACCTCTCGGCTAGCTGACAGCAGGGGCTAGCTTCCAGCTGGGGGCTAGCATGGCAGCAGTGCTAGCTGTGTGTTAGCCCTCACCACCGCAGCAACCCAGCCATGTCTTTCCCGGGCGGCGCTAACTACGTGGGCCATGACACCTTAGAGTGTCGAGTGTTTGGTGACCCTTTGGCAGGAGGGTCTTTCCCTTCGCCCCGCGTTAGCTCAGCCTGCTGCTGGCGGCCAGATGGTCGCGTGACCTTTAACCTCATCCTCGCGCCGGGCCCGGGGCGGCTGTCGCTCCGAATTGCCGGCCACCATCTGAAGGCAACCTCGGGAAAAACACGCTAACTCACATCTCTCCAGCTCACAACTTCTACTGGAAACCCCCGGAGAGGAAGTACAGCATTTACTGAGCGTGTGCTGCAGCAGTCTTGCTAAATCATTTGGAAACTTTAAAGAGCTGAAAATGCAATTTGTAAACACCTACGTATATATCACCTATCAATCTTTTTCCCCTTTTTCTTGGATGAATAAAATACATCAATCTTTACACTTAGGGCTAAATGCCCTGAATGTAAATCTTATTTTACGTAATCTATACTCCTACATATATTACAATTGTACAGTGTGTGCATTATGCGTATTGCACATGTGATATAATTGTTCACATCGATGATTCATTTTATTTATCTCTTCTTCATTATCATCAACGATATAATCATAATGACAATGCACACACAGGATTAATAAGCATCATCAGTGAGAAGGTTTTACAACTTTTGGGTCAGCAAAGTAATGCTTAACTCTCAGGACTGTCAACTGCACTGCAAGTAGTACTACAGCAAAGGAATAGTACAGAACAAGAACTACCACCGAACAAGTATATTTGCTGTCGATATGTTTCCCTTTGCCACCACAGTAGAGAGGAGAGGAATGGAACACATTGTGGTCGACCTGAAAACTGCTTCCATGAGACTAAAAGCTTTCAGTGTGTGTGTGTGTGTGTGTCTTTGTGCACGTGTTTGCTTGCGTGCATTTGTCTTTTTTAATGAATAATTCACAAAAAGTATTACCACACTATTTCAACAATATGTTTCTTGTAACAGTGACATGGATGTAGCATGATGTGCCGGTCAGGGGAGAGGAGGCCTAGGACCAGCAGGAGGACAGGGGCGAGAGAAGAGGAGGAGAGGTGAGAGGACAAGAGGAAGATGAATTGGAGGAGGAGAGAGGATGGGATTCCGAGGAGGAGGAGAGGAGAAGAGGAGAGGGGAGGAGGAGTGGGAACAGAGTGGTGAGAAGCAAGGAGGAGAGGAGAGGAGGACGAGATGAGTCTGATTTCTGAGGGAGTTCTCCCATCTCACTCCATCAATGATTCATGTGTGAAAGTGGTTCCATTTTCATGGCAGAGAAGGTAACAATCTAACCTACGAGTGTTTATCCCCATCCTCCCTCCCCTAGCTTCCTCTCTCCCATAGCAGCTTCCTCTCTCCCTTAGCAGCTTCCTCTCTCCCTTAGCAGTCTCCCAGTTAAAAAATAAATGATTTTTTTTTTTTTTTTTTTTTACCCTTCAATGTTTAGAAGAAAATAACTAATTAATCTTCGTTGACTTACTTACTTACTTGTGAAACGATTGGCTAATGACTCCCTTCTTTCGCCATAAGGTCAGTTTTAATGCAGCATTAATCAACACTGTCGCTATAGCAGTAAGGCATTATTAATATCACATTTCAGTTTTATATTCATAACCATTTAGGTCAGTGTACTGTATTGTGGGATACTCTCCTTTGCTGGAGAAATTTATACACCTGAACTCATAGATTTTCATAAAACCTCTGTTGAAAAAAACCTAAATACTTCACTCACTACAGAGTCACGCAGATATCACACCTTTCATCATTTATCTTAATCATTTACAATGAATAAAATGTTTTATTGTTTGTTTTCTATGTTTTGTTAATGTGCTTATCATTTCAAGTTTCATGTATTTGTTGTTCACTCTATCCTTTCCCAGCCAACCACACACACTTTGTAAAAAAAAAAGGTGCCTATAATAAATATCTACACAACAACATGATATGGACAATGTACAAATCCCCCATAACCATGTCCACAAAACAAGGCATGTGTCCCGCCCTGGACCCCTTCGTGGACCCTGCTCCTCTCCCTCCTGCTCCTGTCATCACGTTGACCTCCTGTTTACCACAGGCGCTAGCATCCTGCACGCTAACCAGACGGCCACCCCCTGGTGCCCTGCACCCGCCAGCACCCTGCCAGGTGGCCCTTCACCTCCGGCCTTAATCAGGGAGGACGGGGATGTGTGTCCGCTGGACTGAGTCATGTCCCGAAAACATGTTGATCACAAACACATGAGACACACTTCTGTATCCCTCCCATTCACGGCATTCTTCTCTGTCACACCGTGGTGCGCATGTACACGTGTGTGGGTGGTTGTGTGTGTGTGTGTGTGTGTGTGTGTGTGTGTGTGTGTGTGTGTGGTGGGGGGGGGGGGGGGTGTAAGAGAGCTAATATAGCATGACTGGAAGTCTTTCTCTTGTGATATTAATGAGTTTTTCTGCTCTATTCATCAGCTAAATGTGAGCTTCATTCCCTGGCTTCTATTGCCCCAGTGTTGTATTCTATTCAGTACAACACACAGAAAATCCTACATCTGCAATAGAAGGCAACATAATCATTGAATTAACATTTAAAAGGCTCCATCTGTCATTGGTTTTAAGTGCTACATTTCCCTAACCTCCCTTCGGCACCATTTGTTTCGATCTGACGTTCTGTAGAGTATTCTCCACGGCGTTTCAAACAGGCTCACAATGTGTTTTCCTAATGGCTGCAAATCTCATCTTTACTTTAGGAACGGTAACTTGCAATGGCTTTTATCTTTTACTGATCGCTTTCACTGAGGTCTTTTTGAAAGAGCGTCTTGGACTTTCTTGGTAGCACAAAGCCGCACATTCACAGGGATGCCTATTAAAGGCCATTTAATGCTTTAATACCAGCAATGACACACATTGAATTGAAAGGAAGATGCAATTAGTTTGTCTATTAAGTCATGTTTTCCTTTTTGTGTACTTACAGACACAACCAGTGAAGAAAAGTTTGTTGTCAAACAGAGGTGAAAGTTCTAATAAGTGTTGGCCAGAGATTAGCTTTACAGCTCCCAAGTCTGTCTAGCTCTAATGTTAAAGAACTCTCCTGTACAACACAGCCCCCACATCTAGCCATTGCAATTTACTGTTTCTCATAAGCTGTAATGAATCTATTCAGAGGAGAGTATTTACAGATACAGCTTATCTCGATGATGATGAAAGAAACATCTTTCTGTATAGAACGGACAAGACAAGACTGGGCCGTGTGTTGAACGACGGTTGAGTCTGGGATTTGAGAATAATCTTTAGAGTTAGTGTAGATGCTCACAGAAAGTCAGACAAGACGATCATCTGAAGTTTGGACATAACTCTGCTGTGATCTTTCAGTCATAAGAACCCCAAACCACAACCGAACCACAAACAGGCATACATTTAATTTGTTTTGTTACCCAAGATGCTATTTGCCAGGGATATCGTCAAAAGGCGATATAAAAATGATAACAGCAATGAATGTAAGACTAAACAGTAAATGCTTTAACAGAGGAACATCATGGAAGCATATTGAGCTTTGTCGTCAAAAGCTGGGAAAGAGAAACCGTATGAAGGCCACCTCGCTCACAACATCTTTAACAACATTCATTTGAAAATTACAAAGAGCTAAGGAGCAATAAGTTATTTCCCGGTGAACATTCTATGTTTGAAACACTGTTCTGGCTAATATGTGTTTATCCACCTCTCCTAGTTTAGTCAACGATGACCACTTAGCCAATTATTAATGATAATGATGAGTCCGTGACACAAGGTCTATTCAAATATTTCCATCAGAAAGAAAGTATGGTTAGTTCATAGCAGCTACTAAAAACTGTTCACTCACATAAAATTTAAAAAATCTCTCATTTGGGCTTTTATTGCGTGGAATTGTAACTACATAAAAAAGTTACACAACTTACAAGAAAGCTCATTATCTCAGACAATAGTTCATTGTTTAGATTCCCTGTACAACCCCTACTCATCTTTTATGTTGAATGTTGATGTGGTGTCATAATTCTGATTTCGACTTCATAACAAAGCTGACGAAGGCAGCCGTCCATACACTGCGTGCTTCTAAAAAGTTATGTTTTGTGTGATATCTTTATGAACCGTTATTATGCACACACAGACATAACTTTTCTGTTAACGTGTGTGCCATGCGAGCTGCCTCCTCCAACCACCACCACACCCCCCACCACCACCTCCTCCTCCTCCTCCTCCTCCTCCTCGCTTCACCTCTTAATGACAAAATGAGAAAAGTGGGGCGAAGAGTGCATTCCCACCAGAAATGTTGGAGAGTTAACATCTTCAGCCGAGCACCAGGGCCTCCAACTGGGAAATCACGGCTAAATAAATCAAATGAGCTTCACAAATAGGTGAGGGGCCGAGGGGAGCCAGGTGCATCATGGGAGGGACCGGCACGGCGTGCTGATTAACTGGGAGAGAGATGACCCGCTCACGTCTCCTCCTGGAACCTACTTGAGAGATCAAATGACTCTACATTAAATGATACGCGCTGCGTTGTGGTTCATGCGGCGGTTGTTTACCAGCCGCTATCGCTTTTCTCTTAAGTGATGCGAGCAGCGATGCCGCAGAGCACAACTTTTTAGAGGGCTCGCCGAA
>JAXIVH010000005.1:16413909-16426409 GCA_036785325.1 Urophycis tenuis | reverse complement strand
CACACACACACACACACACACACACACACACACACACACACACACTGGGTAATATACATGCAGATGCACCATGTTTTCCAGTGACAGTGGCGGTTGGTAAAGAGGTGAACACAGATAAGACGTCTTTGTACACGTGCACAACGTGTTGCTCTCAAGTCATGCTACATGGGAGACACAGCCACCTGCTGCCACAACATATTTACTCTTAAAACAGCAGGTACAGATGTTTTACGTCGTGTGTTCGCCACCTCCACTCAACGCTCCGTTTATCCTGAGAAAATACTCACTGCCGCCCCAGCCATCGCGTTATTACTTTAAGTAACAAATTCTATTTCTGCTCTCAAAATCACATTATCTTACATTGTTCCATTGCACTCTATTATTATACCTCTTTACACTCCAAACGTACATTATTTTATACATGTTTAACACAGTTTGTATTCAAAACCTTTACTCCAAAGCTACGCTAAACTATATCTCTTTAAAACAGTCTGTATTCCAAACTCACAATATTACTATTGCTCTTCAAAATGTGCTGAAAATGAATCACATTCAATTCTAACCATATCAGTATAACATTTGAATGGAGATTATTGCATATATTTAAATATATAGCTTCATCCTAAAGGAAAGGTCTATCTTGGTACTAAACCACATATCTCATTCATGTACATGCTAAACACATTTCTACATCTGAATAATAGAATGACTCCTTTTATTTACTGGTTTTAACCATTCTGCCTGTCCTGGTTATGCCATTTCCATTTACCATCCAAAGAGACTTACAAGTGATCAATCAAAGCATTGGATCTGAATTGGAGTAGCTCAGAATTCCAAGTGCTGCCCGACCTAGTTTCTAAAAAAAAAACAACATCTGGACAGAGTGCAGAGAGTAGCGCTAGGAATCAGGGACCAACATCTGGACAGAATATAACTGTAGGAATCACAAAAAGACGGTATGACGTGTTGACACAGACCACGGGGTGCAGTGTAGCTGCTTCGCAGAGCAAGGCATCAACACTGCCAGGGTAAGTGGATTGATTCCTTCTGGGGCCGCCCAGTCAAAAACATGTATGTATCCCCTGGAGAATGAAGATATATATTTATTGGTATGTTTTTATGAAACACAATTCTATAATCTATTTTTAACCCTGTAAGACCCAGTGTTGCAGAATTACAACAATTTTGGTTATCCCCAAAAAAACAATTTTTTTTTTTTTTTTTTTTTTTTAAATGACATTTACATGATCATTTGGTCCTATTGTTTGTTCTCACAATGCAATTAGATCCAACATTTGTATATAATGCCCGCTGTTGGGTCAAGAAGTCACACAACTTCCAATTTTTTGATCGAGCAACATCCCTTCGATTTAGTGGACTGGATTAATCTGATTTAAGTAAGTAAAATGCTTTGAATATTTTTTTTTGTGTTTATTACAGTGTCTAGAACATGAACATAGGTAGTGTTTGTGGAAAATATGCCCTACATTTTATTTAGAGCTTGTTTTATAAGTGTTGCAATATTACAACGTTGGGTCAGAGTGGTAGTCAAAACAGCCCTGTTTCTGAGAGGAATGTCTTGAGAGGAACTTCAATTAAAATGTGTACAATATAACTTTAAACAACACATGCTTTACACAATCTAGCCTTAGCCATATATTGGATTACATATTTTATTGTATAAGAAACTAAAGTGCAAATATATATTGCTTTATCTAAACATTTTCATTTACTTTTAATGATTTTTAAGCACCTCTTACACTCTCAATATTTTCTCCTTATCACAGAATGCAGGACTTTTTACCAAATAAATTCTGTTTGTGCATGTGTGCCCTTTGTTTTGCCTTTGTTAGTCTCTATTGATATGAAAATGCTCCTATCAATTCATAGTCAAAGCAGTTGTGGGGGATGCTCCTGGTGCACTTGTGGCATTGTTCTGGAACAGGTGCTAATGTTCAGGAATGTAAGGTGTGGTTGTAAGATGGGGGCTACATGCATTCCTATTAGGATGATAATCACAGTCTACAATAACATGAGAATGTTCCAGGCACAGCTTGCATCCTCTCTCATTCTGGTAATTATCTACTTCTGCTATTTACCTTGTTTGTGATATATTTGACTGGTATCTTCATGCATATTTGAGATGTATATGAATTGATATATTTATTCCTTTTTTTCTAATCAGGTGGGCACAGCATCCAAAACTCCAAAGAGAGGACGACCATCTGCAGGCAACAGGAGCCCAAGCAGAGCAAAGAGCCCTTTGGATGTTGGAACGAGACCATCCTTGTAGATGGGAGTCCAAGCGGTCCCTCCTCCAAAAAAACATGTACACATCCCCCTCTGGATGTGTGCAGAGACCTCACTGGACACTTTCCACGCAAGACAAGAAGAGGACGCTGCAGACATTGCAGTAAAGGATATACTAATACCCAATGCAGCAAATGTGATGTCCGCCTCTGCTTTTCAGAGGAAAAGAACTGCTTCTGGGACTATCACTGCAACTGACTGCAACTTATAATGTAAATAATGTAAATAACTGTCAAAGTACTTGTTGTTTGAATAAATCACACTTCATAACAACATGACTAAGATTATTATTCATGCTATATGCTGGTTTGGGAAAAGCAAAACCCTGCAAATGAATCCTTAGTTCTGTACTGTTGTTCAGACAATGAGTGGAAATAGGAGATTCTGCTCCCCATTAAGCCCAACGTTGCAATATTACAACATTTCCGTAAAAACTTACTAAAACATAAATTTTTTGAAAACACTCCATTTTCCCCCCCAAAGGCCTCCTACAACAACATCTGAATGGTTGAAATTTTTTTTTGTTTAGTTTTTCTATATCTGGGTCTTACAGGGTTAATGATCATTCCTGAATAACATTTTATATATTTGCCAATGTAGACTTTAGACATGAATATTGGGATGATACAACTCTAAAGTATGTATTACTTTTACCAGATATATAACATTGACTTCAATTTTGATTATGGCATTGCTCATGCTTCTAGTTAGCTATGCCTCATTCCACGAAAACATTTTGGATATCTTCATGAGCCCGCGTGAATGGAAAAATGGTTGCAGGGACAGAAGAAAATGAGTTGAGTAATTTGAGTACCAGCCTATTGCCATGGGTTCTTATTTATTTCAGTGTTTGGATTGCCTGTATTGGATGGGTTTACATTACATTTTTACAGAGTTTAAAGACTTCTGTTTCTCTACAGAGCGCCCATGAGCCTGACCAAGGCCGTAGCAATCTGCATTGAATTCAAGGTACCTCACGCTAACCCCTACTCTGCTACCAGCGCTGCTATACCTTCACTTCCTCAATAAAGGCCAATGAAGGCCAATGAAGGCCGAGAAAATACACACAGCAAGTGTGTGTGTGTGTGTGTGTTGATGGCAACACCAAGCACGTCATTGCTGAAGCCATGGCTCTCCTGCACACATCGCTTTATGTACTCTCCTCACATGCTGCACGCCACATCGCGTGCTGCATGCTGATTGGGTGGCCAGGTCAACACGATTTTACGTCAATTACAAGAACCCCCGCCGCAAAGAAAAGACACACACATATGTACAACTAAATGACACAAATTGCTCCAATATATGCTGAATGTCTTCAGACTATTCCATACAGAGGTGAGGCTGAAATAGAGTCGCAATTGACTGAATGTCACCGTAGCGTACGTTTCTATTAGCTGTGATGGAATGTATTTGTCATCCTATTACAGTGGATATGTGGCAAGGCACGCGCTTGTTTAGCAGATCTGTGTTTATCTTGTTGAAATAATGTGTGTTTACTTGGTGGTGATTACCCAGCTTACAGGGATCACATGTAAATGGATGCAGCCGTGATACTTGTTTGACTTTCCCAACTGGTAAACCAACATGTTCCAAGACGCTTTCCTGTTTAGACTTAACGGAATCTGACTTCAGATTTTGAGCTACTGATTGAGAAATATATGAAAAAGTGTATATCATTACAACACAACATTGTTGAGGATGCTTGATCTTCATTTGTCAATAACGTTCCAAGGGTGTCCATTCTTTTTCAAACCTCTACCTTTAAACAGTTGCTAATCGATGCACCACGAATCACATTGACTACAATGGTCAAATACATCAGTGGACCTGCTGTTTCCTAGAGTGCTGCTGAAGATCATTTTAATTTCAGCTGAAAAGAAACCCCACCGATGAAAGTCGCTAATACATCAAATCCTAGCTGGTGACCTGTGGTACAAGATCACCACCACTGTCCTTTACTGCTTACTTATCTGATCCAAACACATTTCACTGTATACATGCATGTATGTGTGTGTGTGTGTATGTATGTACAGTATGTATGTATGTATGCATGTATGTATGTAGGTATGTATGTATGTATGTATGTTTGTATGTATGTATGTATGTATGTATGTATGTATGTATGTATGTATGTACAGTATGTATGTATGTATGTATGCATGTATGTATGTATGTTTGTATGTATGTATGTTTGTATGTATGTATGTATGTATGTATGTATGTATGTATGTATGTATGTACAGTATGTATGTATGTATGTATGTATGTATGTATGTATGTATGTATGTATGTACAGTATGTATGTATGTATGCATGTAGGTATGTATGTATGTATCTATGTATGTATGTATGTACAGTGTGTATGTATGTATGTATGTATGTATGTACAGTATATGCATGGCTGTATGTATGCAGGCTACACTAAGCCATGTCCCTTCCTTTCCTGTAAAAATTGGACTCAGGTGTGAAAAGACTGCTTTTAAAAGGTGAGACAGAACTTGTACTACTATTAAACCTGGCTAACAACAAAGCCCTCTCCCCTAGCCTCCCCTCCTCTCTTCACCTCCTCTCCTCGTCCCTCCTCTCTTCACTTAACCTCCTCGCCCCTCTCCTCACCTCTCCTCCTACTCCTGTCCTCACCTGTCCTCCTCCCCCTCTGCCCACCTCACCTCTCCTCCCGCCTCTCCTCATCTCTCCTTTACACTCCTAACCCCTCCACTCTTCAACCCACTCCCCCACTCTCCTCACCTCCCCTTTAGTCTCCTCACCCCTTTTCCTCCACTCCTCTACCATCCCTTCTCCCCTATCTCCTCCCCTTATCTCAGTACACAACAGTAGCTTCTAATTATGTAACTGGTTACTATCTACTACAGAGCCCATAGCATCATTTTATTTTATAAATGTTAGAGTTATAGTCTTTATCTATGGTGTTACCCTATCTCATTTGTTGTGACTTTATACTGAACTAAGGTAGAAACATTTAAAATACTGGCCATCCAAAGGTGACTTTGCCTCTAACGCTATGCTGCATTTCTTTTCGGTTTCATGTGAAACAAATGAGTAAATAAAGCTTGAAATGTACCCCGGAGTAGTAAATAATTAGTTTTGAGCGTATTTGGATTCAAAGCGTTTGCTAATGTTTCGCTTGTAAGACACAATTAGATTAGCAGATCCTCCCTCCCATCGATCGTTTTCTGCGCAATGAATGACTTCAGTGTTCTTAAAAGACTATTTAAGAGAGCGATCCCATCATGATCCTGCTCAGACATGAGGTACTGCACTCCCAAGTGTGTTTCAACTTCACTATCACCGAGCGCAAATACATGATGCAACCGTCTAGCTCACTTGCTGATTAGTTAACAGTTAATTAGCCAAGCAATCAGACAATCATTGCATGTTGTATTCAGCTAGGTTCAACAGATTGTTGGTATTGTAGCTCAGTTTTTTACATACATCACATTCAGTCTCATAACTGTACATCGGCTAGCTTTGTTTCCATTTTTAGTCGAAAAAAGGAATTATTCAAAGCCATTTATCTGATAAACTCTTCCCACCTGTTGGAGTGGTAGTTAATGGTGTTTTTTTTTTAATCTGAATCAGAGAACAATTCACGCCTCCATCCACAAACATGTTTGCCTTTGTATGGATGGAACCACATATTTACAGTTATATAATCAAAGATTGTCATATTTATTTTATTTTAAATATCACCCTAATATTTGTATAGATGCTTGATGAATGAAGAACCAGAGTGAACCAGATGGGGGTTCTTAGCTAACGGCTAGAGAGTAGCGTCGGGGACACATTTGGCATGGTCCAACATCAACACCCTTTATACTGTCAAACACCAACACTTGGTACAGTCCAGCACCAACACTTGGTACGGTCCAAAACTAAACCTTGGTCAAATGCTTTCTCTAACATCTGAAGGCGTTCCCAGTCCCTCACCTGGAGCTGAGGGTGGTCGACGGCGGCAGAAGATAACCGTCTCCTAATAGGCTCTGAACAAAAAGCTGCATGATGCAACTTCCTATGAGAGCGAGAGAATCCTTTGGAAAGGTTTACGGGGGAGAACAAAGGGACGGGAACATGTGAACATGCAGACATTATCTGGCGACAACCAGACGGTTCCCCTGCCGCAGCATGCGGCTACGCAACCATGCAGTAAAGTGTGGAGCCGTCCACGTTCACTCGCTGCTCCGCCACCAAACAAACAGAGCAGCTCCCACCTCCTCCTCTTTCTTATTTTCCAGCCCATTAGGCTCAACACAAGAAAAAATATGTTGCCAAGATTATTGACCATAAAATTAATTATTTAAGCCGGGGCTTAATTGTATTTCCACCCCTGCCTCTGTCTTTAAGATGAAGAGATGTGAACCAATATAGGAATATGATGAACATAGGAATATGATGTAACAATAAACATAAATATATATATATATATATAAATATATATACCGTATTTATATTGACAACACTCACACACATACACCCATGCACACACATAAATAACAATATAATAAACAATATACGTTTGTTTGACACAGTAGTAGTAAAAGTACTAGTACCACCAATACAAATGACTTGAAGCTATCTATATAAGAGAGCTCATATACAAGTATTGATACATACTAACATACTTCATATTTTTATGTGCATACTTAAAACATAGAAACCCTTAAATAGATGATGAGCATTATAAATGTAGGTCAAATTCTGCTATTGCTTTCAGTCCTTAGTCACCCAGACGGTATTTAAAATCAATATTAAGTGTAATTTACAATCCCTGATCCGATGCTTGTATTTATAGATGCAGATATAACACAATGTTTACTGTGTAAGCATCTCCTGGAGCAACAACATATATAATTTGGTGGGATTTAATCCCTACAAAGAGAGCAAGAGGAAGAGAGAAAAGAGAGAGACAAACAGAGTGATAAATTGAGCGAGGGAGCAAGATAGAGAATGACAGATAGACACAGAGATAAAGAGAGAGAGACACACACAGAAAAAGAGAGACATAAGGCGATATAGGATCAACATAAGCTCCAACACAAACTCAGCTGTTTCTGTCCCCCCACCACCTCCTCAAACACATAAAAACTACTACATCGCGGCACTCAGTCAGTCTGTCTGTTGTTGTCTCCGCACCAGATTTGGCCGATTTGCATACGCTCACAACCTGCCAAATAACCATCCAATTGGGAAATCGCGGTGCCATCAAATAAAGGCTGAGATGTATATTGGTTTTTCCTCCTTAGGATCCCCGGTTGCCAATTTATGGTTGGAAAGGCACTGGTGGCGCCACGGAGACGGGAATCAAACGCGACGCCGTGTCAGAAAACACTGAGGACAAACAGTACGGCAACCATCCCTGGGAGATCACAGCCATATTCACAACAAACAGAACAAAACAAACAAACAAACACAAAAGAAAGTTGAGGAAGTCGTTTTTTTTGTTGTTGTTGTTTTTATGACGACAGCCGCATTGGGAAGCCAGCATCCTGTCTGCCGCACCTCGGCCTCTGTCTCCGCAGCCCACTGGCTTATGAAATTGCGGGCACCTCCGCGGTGATTCCACCGGTCAATAAACACAGCGTGGTTTTACATACACTAAGCCCCGGACTCCATCGCCGTAAGCTACTGGGGGTGAAGGAGACGCCCCCCCCCCCCCCCCCTCCCCCCTCACGGTGACCACACCTCACACGGGACGCCGAAGACGCGCCCAGTTCAGGGTGACACCCCGCCGTCGGCCCGGGGCGTGGACAGCCAATCAGAAGGAAGCAGCGTTGTCAGGCGTGGCGCTTCTCCTGCTCGGTGCAGAGGGGAGGCGAAGGGCATGCCGGCGCGCACGCAAAAAAAAAAAAACCAGCAGGAAGTTGTTGCGTAATGCACTGCATGCACGTCACGTGATCGCGTGCAACCGCCGCTGGTCTGCCAGTGCAAAAACAACTTAATGGATTAATTGGGAGCCGGCGGAGATAATTAGACCTTTGAGGGGGTATGATCCCACCCCTCGTCAACTGTTGCCTCAGAAGCGGAGATACGGAGCGCCCCTGCTGTGTAATGGAGATAATTAGCTGGAGAATGTTGTGTCACTGTCCAAAGATTAGCCAGTGGGAGAGGCTAAACACGACTCATTAACGCAGGGCTACAACCTGAGACTGGCTACAGACAGCCCGTTCTGCATCTACCTTGATTGTTTGTCTTAAGAGTCATCCAATCTTGCGATAGAGCTTTGCTTTATTTATTTTTATTTCATTTAAGTGCCGTGTGAGTAATGTCTGAAATTAATTTCACGTCGTCCCCCCCCCCACCCCTTTCCACGCGAAATGGCTACTGGTTCTCAATTAAGACTGAAGCTTCCCCCGGCTTCACTGCTACTTTGTCTTTCAAAACAAAAACCTGGTCCTGTTGCCCGGGGGGATAAGCCCGACAGCACGGTGGATGACTGATATGTGAGACTGACGCAGGCCAGTGGAGGGCTTGTTTACTGGCCACCTATTGGCTGGCCAGGTGTCCTTCAGGCTTGTTTACTGGCCTCCCCATTGGCTGACCAGGTGTCCTTCAGCAAGGCAGACAGACAGTGAGCAGGAGGCCAAATTGATTGGTGTTCTCTTTCCCACCAAGAGGACCTGAACTCAATTTGCTTGTGATGGCTTCAATTTCCTGGCTGGACAAAATTCAGCCCCCTCTCTCTCTTGCTAGTCCCCCCTCATCCTCTCTCTCTCTCCTCAGCCTCTCCCATCATCTCTCTCTCTCTCTCTCTCTCTCTCTCTCTCTCTCCTCTCTCTTCTCTCTCTCTCTCTCTCTCTCTCTCTGTCATTCTCTGCCTGCCTCTCTCTCTCTCCTCCCCCCCTCTCTCTCTCTGTCATTCTCTGCCTGCCTGTCTCTCTCATCTCTCTCTCTCTCTCTGTCATTCTCTGCCTGCCACTCTCTCTCTCTCTCTCCTCTCTCTCTCTCTCTCTCTCTCTTTCTCTATCTCTTTCTCTCTCTCTCTCTATGTGTCTTTCTCATTTGAGTCCTTGTTATCTGCCCCACTCTTTCCCTCTCACCCTCTTCTCTCTATATTTCGCTGTCTTTCTCTTGCTAGACTCCCTTGTCTTCTCTCTCTCTCTCTCTCTCTCTCTCTCTCTCTTTCTCTCTCTCTCTCTCTCTCTCTCTCTCTCTCTCTCTCTCTCTCTCTCTCTCTCTCTCTCTCTCTCTCTCTATCTCTCTCTCCCACCATGCAGCCTCAGAGCTGCTATGCTAGGTTTTCATTTCTGGTATGGTCTGGTTGGGCATCACCTGTGCAGTAATAACCTTCTCTCCCTGCACTCATGTGGACAAATTCACCCAGGCTACTGCAGAAACCATGCTTTTAAGACCAGCTTTGACCTTAGGTCCTTCTAGTAGTTCCTGGAAAAGCACCATTTGCTGTTTCTCACCCGGCGACACCCGGGCCAGAGTGCAGCAAGAAGCTTTTCTTTGAGGAGCGGGGTTCGTCTTGAGTGTTCATCTCCCTCCTGGACGACAGAAGGTCATCACATCTAGTCGCCTGACCACCACTTGATCCCAAAGTGCTTCCTGCGAATACGGGTATAACAACCAACACCGTAAGTGCTCCAAACTCCATTCCCGCTCCTGTTTTTGTATTGTTATTATTATTATTTTTTGTCCCCAGCAATCAGGAGAGAATCACTGAACCTTGACTCATTTTGAGACTCCTGTGCAAAGCTTATTTCTCTAAGAGCAAAGCATTGGTTTCAAAACCCACTGGAACATGGCACCTAGCTTGTCCTGCAAACTCATTCCACATGCACACCCTTTCCACAGGGCCAACACATTCCACGTGCACACAACAGCGGACCGTCAACTGCTGATTAGCAAAGTGTGGGGATCTAAAGCCATAGTCAAGCGGAGCACTGTTTGTAGTGATTACCTTCTGCGCTCGCTCTCGCCGTTGTTGCTGTTAGATAAACATACCCCACCACTCTCTCCTTTTTCAGTTAGATAAACATTCCCCACACTCAGCATTTGGCAGCTTACGTCAAGATGAGAGATTTTACACAGCATTATCAGGGGCGGCAGGTTGTAGAGAGGGGGTATTAGCAGGGCCCTCGCTGAATGTGCTACAAAGGCAAAGATGTGCCTCAGATTGGCGAGGCAGTGGAAGAGGGAGGTTGAGATTCTCAGCACTTTGGATGATCTAGATGGCAGAGGGGATATAAGGGGCGGGGGAGGCGCGAGGTCGACACGGCACATCATTAAGCCGTACATTAAGAGGTCATAAAAGGTTTTAGCACCAGGTGTGGGCTTAGCACGCGATTACTACAAGTTGTGCTAGAGCCCCGCCCCCTGGTGACATCTCACGTGGTCCTGTCCAGTTCTGGGGAAGCCAAGATCAGCCTGCAGAGTGAAGACCTTTAAAAGATCAACCCTCAGTATGTCAACATTATGTTCGAATGAGCATTCATATTCACATCTGGCTCTATCCTTTATTCTACCTTCTTTTACTATATTCTACTCAAAACATTTTCAGTTCTACTCCACGCTCCACTATTGGGTTTTGACGTTGTTGTTGCCCTGATGGAGTTGACTTCAGAGTGAGCTCTCCTCCTCTACTTCCAAACAACCTCATCTCTCCTTCCACTACTTACAGGAGGGAAACAACCTCATATTTCACTCCTTCACCTCAACCCTCCTCCCTTATCTGATCTGCTCTTCCCCGACCTAAAAAACAACCAAGTCTCTGCATGCTCTACCTGGAGGAGGAAGCAACCTCATCTCTGCATGCTCTACCTGGAGGAGGAAACAACATAATCTGCATGCTCTACCTGGAGGAGGAAACAACCTCATCTCTGCATGCTCTACCTGGAGGAGGAAACAACAAAATCTGCATGCTCTACATGGAGACGGAAACAACCTCATCTCTGCATGCTCTACCTGGAGAGATGAAACAACATAATCTGCATGCTCTACCTGGAGGAGGAAACAACCTCATCTCTGCATGTTCCTACCTGGAGGAGGAAACAACCTCATCTATGCATGCTCCACCTGGAGGAGGAAACAACTTAATCCATGCATGCTCTACCTGGAGGAGGAAACTTCCTCATCTCTGCATGCTCTACCTGGACATCTCCTCTACGTCTAGTAAAACCATCTAATGTTTGCCATAATTTACACTAATTCCCCCGGCGGTGTTGGAGCATATGCCACGGAGGCAATACACCCACATTAAGTCTCTCAGCACACAATCATCCAGACCCGGGGCTTTGTTATTCCCTTCTTCTCTCATCTGGTAAGCAGGCCATTTATTGCTCCATGAAGACTCATTCCTCACAGCCGTTTCTCATGTTGTGAATGTTTCCTCTGCTTTTATTTGATTTTTGCTTTATTTCCGGGGCCGCGGCGTGTGAGAGGGGGTTGGGGGCTTTATTGTGCATAAACAGATTGCCTGCACTGTCTCGCCATAGCGGCGGGCCGGGCGCTACTCCTTCTCCTGTGTCTCAGTAAAAACGGCAAATGGAGGCCATTAGCGCGGTTGTTGAACCTGCGAGCCGCTACATCTCTCACCGCGTGGCAGCGGTGATTTGTCACGGCACACAGGTGTAATTAATGCAGTTTAACTCTGTTAACTATTTGATCGATCAAATCATATCTTCTAAGCTGCCCGTCAACGCCAAATTCCCCCTAATCAGGGGATGATGGTGCTCACTGAGCGAGGAACTGCACATGCACTGTCAACAGTATTCAAGTCAACACGTGTTTCTGTACGCATTTCTATTGTGGGCCATGCGAGGCTATCTCGTCCTCAGTGTTGCGTAGTTTTCACATTTAAACATTTAAAGTCAGCAGAAATCTTGAGTTCTTGCAGAAAACCACAGAAGTTGCCGACCGTCTCGTATTGGTGAGAGCACCAGACGACATTTTCTACCTTAAATGTCTCTTTCTTAGCCTTTTCTGCATCTGAAGGTCATCGTGAGTCTAGTCTGATTTTACCCGACACAATTTCACACAAAATGAATTACAGCAGCAGAATCTAAAGGAACATGCTTCTTTAAGTGATTGGGGCCATTTCGTACACCTCACTCAATTCACTCAAATCATTGGCCGATTATGTTATAACGCCTCTATTACAAATGTATGTAAGAAAGACACTTGAATATAATTTCTGATATGCCGTAGAACCAATGAACAACATGAAC
>JAXIVH010000005.1:16407773-16413709 GCA_036785325.1 Urophycis tenuis | reverse complement strand
GTGTGCGTGTGTGTGTGCGTGTGTGTGTGCGTGCGTGTGTGGGTGTGTGTGTGTGTGCGTGAGCGTGCGTGTGTATGCATTAGTACATCGAGGAACGGAAGGGGGGGGGGTGGTTTGGGGAGATAAAAGCAATTGGTGGGGTTTCCAGGAAGGGGGCGGGTGGGTCCAGTGGTGGGGAGGGGGCGGGGCAGGAGCAGCAGATTAGTGATGCACAGTGGCGTCCGTCTCAGAGACACACAGGGGGCAGCCAAGACCATTACTCTGTCTCCCCCTCTTCTCCCCCTTTCCTCACATCTACACTCCCCTCTATCGCCCTCCTCTTCTCCTTTCCTCCCCTTCAATACGCTCCTCTTTTCCATCTGCCTCCCCTCTCCAATTCTCTCCCCCCACTCCTCCCATCCCATCTCCCCCCTCTACTCCTAACCCTCTCCACTCCTCGTCCAGTCTCCTCTCATGTCTTTCTGATGTTCCCTGTGTCCCCCATGTTTATATTTCCCCTCTACCCCTCCCTCCTCTCCTCCTCCCTCTCTCCTCCTCCTCTCTCCTCTCCTCCCTGCTCTCCCCCTCCTCCTCCTCCCGCCTCTCCTCTCCTTCTCCTTCCTGCATTCTTTCTCTATTCTCCTTTATTCCCTTACAGAGTGGACCCTTTCAAATGTCCCATAAAACATGTCTCACTCTCACACACACTCAGACACTCACGCATACACACACACTGTCTCTCAAACACACACACTCTCTCTTTTAGACACTCTCACTCCTTCAGTCACTCTCTTAGATGCACACACACACACACACACACACACACACACACATACACCTTTCCTCTCTCTCTCTCTCTCTCTCTCTCTCTCTCTCTCTCTCTCTCTCTCTCTCTCTCCTTCATACACACACACACTCAAGCTCGCTCTCTCACTCTCGCTCTCTGTCATATGCTCTCAGAAACTCTCTCTCCCTCCCTCTCTCATGTTCACCTTTTCACAGCGATCAGATGCCGATGATCTCCTCTGGTCTTCATGTGTTCCTGATAATGACTGGATTGAACCTGCACAGTCCCACTCACATCCCACACTGTCTGACCAGGGAATAGAAAGAAAGCTAAGAAGTCCTGGTGGAGTTGCGGTTCAAGACCAAACAGCAAAATGTTTTCTGGTGAAAGCTGGTCGCAGCAAGCTGTCAGAGGCTGACATCGGAGAAAACATCCACTCAGGAAATACCATAAATAACCTGCCGCTCCTAAAACACCTGAAACACCCTGAGCCCTGTGATGGTGCGCTGCCTCTTGAAGAGCATCAGTGATGTCTCATCCAAGAGAAGAGGAGGAAGAAGAGCAAGGAGGAGGAAATACAGGAAGTACAGGAAGTCTGCTTCCTGCAGTCTCGCTGGTGTAAACACTGCAGGTCACATGAAGCTCATGAAAGAGGAGCTTCCAGGAGGAGCTTCTCACCATCCAGGTGTCTTTTCTATTTCATCTGTTTGCATCAAAGCCTTCTCTCATTTCCACTAATAGTGGACTACAAAATAGGGAAAGCTTGTTTTAGAGCAATATGTGTCTGCTCTATTTTAGAGACATTCTAGTTGAACAGGTTGCAGGCTAAGAACATATAGCCTCAGCTAGCAGGTAGCCTCAGCTACCATGTAGCCCCAGCTAGCTAGCATGTAGCCTCAGCTTTTGAATATAGCCTTAGCAAATGTGTAGGCTCAGTAAGCACGTAGCCACAACAAACTATCTTGTAGCCTCAGCTAAGTGATAAGCACATGGCCTGCACTAGTTAGCAAGTAACTTCAGGTAGCTATCATTGAGGCTCAATTTGAATGTAACCCCAACAAATATGTAGCCCCATTGCTGTGCTGACTATACCTTTCTGAGTAAAAGCTCTTGCTCTAGCCTGCGGCTACAACAACAACATTAGCTTTCTCTCCTCTCCCAGGGCTCCTCTCCAGAGAGGAAGAGGGGAGGGGCCACAGTCCGGTTCCATTATGTGGTCAGAGAGGGGGGGCCATAGACCGCTCCATTATGTGGTCAGAGAGGGGGGGGCATAGACTGCTCCATTTTGTGGTAAGAGAGGGGGGACCACAGGATGAAGTAGAACGCTTCATGAACCTCCCATCATCCTTCCTCTGTCTGTCTTGGGTTTCAGTTTCCCTGCTCCACCATCGCTATGTCTGTCTTTCTGTCTGTCTCTTTCCCTTGTTTGATGACACAATGAAGTCAATACACATAGAAACTAAACATGTTTTCAATTAATGCAGGTATTCAGTTTAATGTTTATATTAGTATACCCAGCCTCCCTTTGCGTGGCCCACACACACGCGCACACAACACAGAGCTTAAGACCCTTGTCAAGTTATTATTGTAAACGCCAGCAAATTAAAGAATTCCTTGGAGTATATGTTTTTGACTGCCTATCATTAATCTCAGCAAATTAGAAAATAGAGCAATGAAGCATTTTAATGAGTTTGAATCCAGGTTGTCTTTGTGTCAGACCTGATCCAGTGCTAGCCCACTAGCCCACATCCAGCTCAACACTCTTCTGGATTTAATGGGGGTCTGCTGTTAAACAATGTCCCTGAATCCACCGGAATGGATGCAATAAATGGCTTCTCTTCAAGAGGACATTACAATGGAATCTCCCCCTTGTGCCTCTGCAATAGGCCTCCAGGTGAATATATATGTACATATATATATATAATATATATATATATATATATATATATATATATATATATATATATATATATATTATATATATTGACACACACACACACACACAAACACACACACATTATTGTCGACCCATCTATTCTGATTTGAATGGGCTTTAGGGGGCAGGATAGCCACTGAAGGTTTTGGGTTTGATCCCAGATGTCCGCAGCCTAACATATACTGTATATATATATATATATATAGCATCATCCGGCAAGAAACCTGCTCCTTACTGCTCAGATGCATATATGCAGTAAGCGTTTGCCACTTTGGATAAAAGCGCTGGGCTAAATTAATGGATGGTAAAAACATAAATGAAATAGGAGCCCTACAGCCTCTTCCAGGTTGTCCCCAGTCCTCTAACAGATGACCTCAGCAATGTCTCTTCATGTCAACCCCCACGTGTGCATGCTGATGTACAGTACGTTGCCAAACGTAAACGATTTACGGAACAAACCAGAAAATGTACATCGACATTGAGCAGGACGTGTGGCTTGAAACACACACACACACACACACACACACACACACACTAATGCACATACTCTCTCTTTCTCACTCTCTCTTTCTCTCCCCCAAACACACACAATCATCCAAACAAATAAACACCCACACACACAACCTCACTGCATATTCTAATGATAAACTCTGATAGCATCATTCATAAACAGAGGTGCTGTTCCTGCAGCACTACACCATTAGAGACATATATGGATGCTGTGTAGTTGTGTGGTGTAGTGGTGTAGTTGTGTAGTTGTGTTGTGTAGTGTTGTAGTTGTGTAGTTGTGTGGGGTATTTGTTTAGTTGTGTAGTGTGTGTGGTATAGTGTTGTAGTTGTGTAGTTGTGTGGTGTAGTAGTGTAGTTGTGTGGTGTAGTGGTGTAGTTGTGTGGTGTAGTGTTGTAGTTGTGTGGGGTAGTTGTGTAGTTGTGTAGTTGTGTGGTGTAGTGGCGTAGTTGTGTGGGGTAGTGTTGTAGTTGTGTGGGGTAGTTGTGTAGTTGTGTAGTTGTGTGGTGTAGTGTTGTAGTTGTGTGGGGTAGTGGTGTAGTTGTGTAGTTGTGTGGTGTAGTGGTGTAGTTGTGTGGGGTAGTGGTGTAGTTGTGTAGTTGTGTGGGGTAGTGGTGTAGTTGTGTAGTTGTGTGGTGTAGTCGTGTAGTTGTGTTGTGTAGTGGTGTAGTTGTGTAGTTCTGTGGTGTAGTGGCAAAGTGGTGTAGTTGTGTGGTGTAGTTGTGTAGTTGTGTGGTGTAGTGGTGTAGTTGTGTAGTTGTGTGGTGTAGTGGTGTAGTTGTGTGGTGTAGTGGTGCAGTCATGTAGTTGTGTTGTGTATTGGTGTAGTTGTGTAGTTGTGTGGGGTAGTGGTGTAGTTGTGTAGTTGTGCGGTGTAGTGGCATAGTTGTGTAGTTGTGTGGTGTAGTGGTGTAGTTGTGTAGTTGTGTGGTGTAGTGGTGCAGTCATGTAGTTGTGTTGTGTAGTGGTGTAGTTGTGTAGTTCTGTGGTGTAGTGGCAAAGTGGTGTAGTTGTGTGGTGTAGTGGTGTAGTTGTGTAGTTGACATTGCAGTTTGGTTCCCAGCCAGCCAGCCTGTATACTGGACCCCCCACAGTAGACCGTCAGGAAGGAAAATCGTGTAACCTGATTTCACCTTAGAAAGCATACAAGAGCAGCGAAGGTGATGTCCAACCTATTAGAATTGAATGGTCTCCGTTTAATACACGTAAAGTCTTTTCATATTAAATATACTGCAAGTGCTAAACTGAAAACCAGATTTGGGAAATCGATAGCAAGTGCTGAGATGCTCTCACTGAAAGCCTTCCTCATGTTCTCACATCTGCAGCCGCCGGCCCACACACACACACACACACACACACACACACACACACACACACACACACACACACACACACTCACACACACACACTCACACACACACACACACACACACACACACACACACACACACACTCACACACACACGACACACACACACGACACACACACATACACTCACACACCCGACACAACGCCCAACACACACACACATACACACACGACACACACTCACACACGACACACACACACACCCGACACACGGCGCACACACACACACACACACTCACACACACGCACACACACACTCACATAGACACACACGACACAGACCACACCCGACACACGGCCAACGCACACACACACACACACTCACACGACACACACACACCCGACACACGGCCAACACACACACACACACACACACACACACACACACACACACACACGACACACACACACACACAAACACGACACACGGCAAACACACACACCCACACACTCACTTGCCTGTGTGCAGGCGTTAGCACATCACAACTCTCGTCTCCCTCTCTTTGTATCCTCTCGCTCTTCCTTCGTCTCCCTCTAGTTTCTCTCTCTCTAGCTGTCCATGAGCATCACCACCAGCCCTGTATCTGCACATCACCCCAGAGCTACCCACCTCCCCATCCCACATCCCACCTCCTCCCCTCATCCCTCCCACCCAATCCCCACCGCTGTCTTCTCCCCCATCCCCTTACCCCGTCTCCTTGCCATACAGTCTGCGACCCCCTCCCCTCCCTCCCTCTGAACAAGCTTTTCTTCTCCCTGGGGCAGGGAGATGGTGGTGAGTAACAGGGAGATGGTTGAGGAGCAGGGAGATGGGTGAGGAGCAGGGGGATGGGTGAGGAGCAGGGAGATGGGTGAGGAGCAGGGAGATGGGTGAGTAACAGGGAGATGGGTGAGTAACAGGGAGATGGGTGAGGAGCAGGGAGATGGGTGAGGGAGCAGGGGGATGGGTGAGGAGCAGGGAGATGGGTGAGGAGCAGGGGGATGGGTGAGGAGCAGGGAGATGGGTGAGGAGCAGGGAGATGGGTGAGTGTGGCGCGGTTGAGCTGCTATCAGTGTGAGACGTGCTCTTCCACACCGCTGCATGCCACTGATAAAGAAAAGTGCTTGTTGAGTGACTCAACAAGCACGAGAGAGAGAGAGAGAGAGAGAGAGAGAGAGAGAGAGAGAGACAGAGAGAGTGAGTGAGTGAGTGAGAGAGAGAGAGAGAGAGAGAGTGAGAGAGAGAGAGAGAGAGAGAGAGAGAGAGAGAGAGAAGAGAGAGAGAGAGAGAGAGAGAGAGAGAGGGGGGGGGAGATAAAAGTACAGTCAGACACAGCAAGAGTGAGATGCTGAGAGAGTTAGAGAGGAGCAGAGAGAG
>JAXIVH010000005.1:16375273-16400273 GCA_036785325.1 Urophycis tenuis | reverse complement strand
TTCTCATGCTAAAATGACCACAGGATGATAGCAGAAACCATCATGTTATATAATTAACACTTTTAGCATGACATGTATCATTATTATAGATTCCTGTTCAGACGTTGATGAGCAGATTATAATAGGGTTAGTTGATACATACATGTAGCGTTTTAAGAGGAGGAGGTAACGTAGGGTCGTACCAGCCTTCCTGGTGTATAGCCATTTTAAAGGAGTCGGAAATGATTTGCGTTTCCGCGTCACCCAAAGACATATATCAGAGAGGCCTTGAGTCTACCCCAACTCTCTCTCTGAGTCTACCTCTGGGAATACATGTCTCTCGCCCACCTTCAGTCATCAATCTTGCTTCTTGTCTTCTACAGCCTTGTGTTGTGTTCCACCTGAGAAGTGGGGGTGATATGATGGTGTGTGGATCTGCTGCCTCCCCTCATGCATGGAGATGCAGAAACCAGTCAGGCTGCGACATCTCCCAGTACTGCGCTGAGCTGCATGTGGCCTATTCTCTCTCTAAAGCATCACTAGCTCTCATAATGTCTCTCTCTCCTCTCTCTTCCTCCCTGTCTCTATCTAAAGTATCACCCATCTGACTGTAGTCAGATATGATGGTGATACTAGTTCTAGTAGTCACTAGTTCCTGGCCCCCTGCTGTGATGTGTGAATGTAGCATCGGCTATGTGGGCAACCCACAGCTTCACTCTCCCTGCCACAAACACACACACACACACCCACGCACACGCACATGCACACACACAGACACACACTTAACTGTGTCATAACCACACACAAGTGGGGGCACGAGCCTTCAGCCGCTCCGCCCCACGCCTCTGGAATAGCCTTCCCCCGGACATTCGAAATATGGACTCACCTCTCACCTTCAAATCCCACCTCAAAACGCATCTTTTCAGGCAGGCCTACTCACACATGGACTTAGTATCTGCTGCAAGCTCTGTGCCTTTTTAAATCTGTTTTAATCTGTGTCCTTTGATTGTTTTATGCTTTTATGCTTGTTAGGTGACCTTGAGTGTCCTGAAAGGCGCCTTATAAATAAAATGTATTATTATTATTATTATTACAAGTAAACATACATAAGTCGACCCCACACACTTCACTCACGAACACACACACCACCCCGACCCTGTCTGGACTGGTTGACCTGACATTGAAAAACAAGGTTGTGTCGGAAGCACAGGACTCATCAAACCTCAGGTCAAAGATCAGGAGGATATCCGCCCCGCCCCTCTGACCTCTGCTATATCACCATGCCAGGATGAATACGCTCATATATATGTATTCATATACGTGTTCAGATACGTGTTCAAATACTATAGACGAATGTACACTGTGTTCACTTAGCATATAATGATGAGCAGTGTTTATATGTAGCATATAATGATGAGCAGTGTTCATGTAGTATACGATAATGAACAGTGTTCACGTAGCATATGATAATGAACAATGTTCACGAAGCATATGATAATGAATAGTGTTCATTCACATTATATTAACGTGTTCATTAACAATGTAGTAGTTCTGAAACCGAGAACGAATCTGCAATGCAAACTGTATGAAGTCAATTCATAGTGTTCTGAAGTGTTCTTGATATTAATTATCATTTCAGTTCAAGGTATGAACTGAACCATTGATTAGATGTATGTATGTTATATGTACGTATCAAATTCATGTAATTTAATAATTTACAGCGTTTATATAGTATGTTAGAATGTATGCGTAATATATAATAATGAACAGTGTGCACATACTATATACAACTATATAGTGTTCCTGGCATATAAAAATTATATTCATTAATATTCTATTAACATTGTCCAAATTCATATACTAATGTATTTCCGAGTTCAGAAATTCATGGCACATCTGTCAGGAAAAACAGATAATACGATTAGAGACAAATACACAGAGAGGAAGATAAGGAGGAGAAGGTGGAGGGCTGGGGGAGCGATGTAGAAAATGAGGTGAAGGAGGAGAGGACGAGGTAATAATGGCCGGCTGTCTATCAGCGAACTGTAACCATAATGCGCTGTAGTTTTGTAATATGCTTCTCCCTCCTCCTTTCTCTCAGACGGTGAGCTGTCCCTTGTCTCAGAAGTGTTCCTGGAGAACAATCACCCCCTCTGCTTCACAAGGACACCAATCAATAGAAACATATTTCCCAGCATGCCTCTGGAGGGACGCGGCGACCAGGCCGAGGAAATAGGAACAAATGTCCCTCCTCAAGACGCTAAACACATTGGAGAGAACATGCACACACAGGCATGTGCACACACACACACACACATGCACACATACACACACATGCACACACACACACGCACACACACACACACACATACACACACACAAACACACACACACACACATGCACACACACACACACACACACACACACACACAAACACACACACAAACACACACACACACACACACGCATGCATGCACACTCACACACACACACACACACACACACACACACACACACACACCTACAGCTTGCACACTATCACTACCACAAGTATACTCTCTCCTTTACACAAATGCACGTACACACACACACACACACACACACACACACACGGCCAGTTGTTGACTGCGTAAGCATGACTCGATGCTTTACGCTCTAATGCTCTTTTTCATTTGCGGGCGGCGGTGGTTCTGGGCCAGCCAGGCCTGATTAGGAAAACAGTCCCGTTTAATTCCTTTCTCCTGGACCACCAGAGAAATGTAATTAAAGGCCCCGGCGGCCCCAGGGGCCCGAGCTGCCACCAGCGCTACATGACACGCCGTGTTATTCCCTGACCTACAAAGACTACAGCACAGGTAGTCACACAGCTGGACAGACAGAGCACCACCACTGGGACTGGGAGGGAAGAGACACAGGACAGCAGGAGCAACTAAGGGAGAGACAGAGAGGAAGGGAGAGAGATGTACCCAGGGAGAGAT
The DNA here is from genome assembly GCA_036785325.1 of Urophycis tenuis. Taxonomy (NCBI): domain Eukaryota; kingdom Metazoa; phylum Chordata; class Actinopteri; order Gadiformes; family Phycidae; genus Urophycis; species Urophycis tenuis. The sequence continues at coordinate 16,397,315 of JAXIVH010000005.1, read as the reverse complement.
TGGGGCGAGAGAGGGCAGGGGAGAAAGGGAGTGAACAAAAGTAGCAAGGGAGAACACTCAAACATGAGAGAGAGAGAGAGAGAGAGAGAGAGAGAGAGAGAGAGAGAGAGAGAGAGAGAGAGAGAGAGAGAGAGAGAGAGAGAGAAGAAGGGCTATAGACAAGGAGCAGAGACCCAGGGTGAGAAAATGGATATAATGAATATGAGAAAGAGAGAGAGGGCTGCGCGGTATTAAAGCACATCAGGAGGCATCTGTATTAATAGAGCAGCACATCGCCGTCCTTCCCTTGTTATGTGTCCACATTGACCATGAACCTATAGATAGGTACTGTGTGTGTGTGTGTGTGTACAAATGTGTGTGTATGAATAATAAAATATGTGTGTGTATAAATAATTCCGTAGCATAACCTCTCATAGTATAATGAATAAATATTAATAATTACAAAACTAAAATATGTATATCATTATATAATATCAAAAAATGTGTTACTATACGATATGAAAATGCATATAATTAGGTAGCAGAGCTTCGAACATGGCACGTCAGCATTTTTCCTGGAACTCATTCGGGGAGCTCGGAGGACGTATTAATTGTCTGATAGCTTCAGACTGTAAATGTGTGTGTCTGGTGAGGGGTGGATGAAGGGGGGCAGGGGGTATGCTAACACCCTGGCTTACATCGCCAGCGTAAATGTTACACGGTATTTTAATTCAGTAACCTCACGATGTTCTTTGTAAGCTTGTGCGGACGAGACCCGAGTCAGAACACACAGTCTCTCTCTCTCTCTCTCTCTCTCTCTCTCTCTCTCTCTCTCTCTCTCTCTCTCTCTCTCTCTCTCTTTTTAGATTGTACTTTAAGTTCTCCATCAGAAATGTTGTTTTCCTGTTTCAATTCTTAATGAAAGATGACATGGCTTCAATGATGCATGCGCTGGCAGTCGAACACATGAAGGCTTTTAATGTGCTGCGCCTCCACAGGGCCGGTAACACGGGGCGTCATGCAATATGCAGGCGCACAATAAGGAAACAACAACGCACTTTAATTCTCCTGATAGCACGACACGCCCCTCGGCTCGGTGGCACAACACACTCCACGCTGGGAGGGGGAGGGCCTTCACCCCGGACCCCATTCCTGGCGGTGGGACGTTATCTCCCTCCAACGCACTGCAATCACCCAGCAGAGGACCTCACACTGTGTGCAACGTTTTCCTCCGCTACTTATACAAGAGGGAGGCATGTCCATGTATCTGAGGGATAAAATATATGACTGGAGAAACAAGCAGCAGGCCCAGCGCCGTACAACACTCTAATGCATGTCAGGGACTTTTTCTTAGCTTTTAGTATAGTGGAAACCTATCGACAAAAAAGCATTTGGTACAAATAGTGCATTTAGGTGTACTGCTGGCAGAGCTATGATTGGCTATCGCTTGGTTCGTTACGGAGCAGTGACCCTCTGCTCTGCGCTACCACTTCTCCTACACACACGCTTTACTGCACAACCAATTCACTCAGACTACTAGCGCATAGCAAACACAAGCCCAGCGCATAGCAAACACAAGACCACCACATCAAAAACAAAACAGTCGCAAACACAAGACCACTATGGCATTGCAATCACAAGACAAGCACATTGCAAACACAGCCCACCATCTCAAAACAGGCCACCGTCTCAAAAACAGACAACTAGTGCAAAAACAGACAACTAGTCCAGCCCAGCATTGCTTATATAACCACCATTGCATTGCAAAACAAAGCCTGAAACAGAGTGCAGAGTCCAAGGTGGACCCTTGGCTACAGAGGAACCAGAGCAGGTATGGGCTGCACACGTGATGAGTTCTTGCAAAGTGATGGAGGTGGTGTTAGTAGTGGTTGTGGATGTAGTGGTGGTACTCATGGTGGAGGGGATGTTGGTGGAGGAATTAGAGGTGGTGGTTGTTGGGGGAGCCGATATTAGTGGTGGTGGAGGTGATGTTGGTATTAGGTGCTGATGGTGGTAGTGGTGGAGGAGGTGGATACATACGTTAGTGGTGGTGGAAGACGCTGTGGTGGTAGAAGTGTGAGTGGTGGTGCTGGTGGAGGTGATGGTGAATCGTGGTGTGTCTGCAGTGGAGTCAGTGTGGGCCATCTGCTGGTGGGTTGGGGTTTGGTTCACGGGGGGTTCTTTTTAATCGTCAGATGGGTGGTTCTCAAAAGTGGTGACCAACCGAGAGGAGAGAGGCCTGCGATGTGGCCGCCGTCCAGCTCTCTAATTGAGACCTCCAGAGAACAGCACACACCTCCACTTTTAAAGTCTCCTCCATTATTCATCAAAAGGGCAAGAAGCTCCAGAACAAGAACTGGTAAGTTCTCCCCGACTAATACTGAAGAAATGGATGATATTTGCTCACCGATATGAAATATAATTATTCAATTACTCCTTAAGCGGGCAGGATATCCACACCATGTAAGATGATAATTAAAAGGGAAAAAAATGAATTGGAACAAAATTAAGTAAAAGAAGGACTCAACTAAATAAAAAATGAATCATGAGACAAAACAAGGAGTAGTCAAAGTACTATAATCCACTATCATCCACAGATTATCAATTAAGGCTGTAGTTTGGATTTTTTTTTACAACTGTAGCAAGCCTCTTACTATGCTATACTAGGCATGGATCTCTGAAGCTTAAAAGTCAACCCATGTAGGTCAGGTTCCTACTGACGTACAGCTGCTGTCCAACAGCATGTCTTCCAGCTCAGCTGTAACCATGGAAGCAGAGATACATTCGTTGAGGAAACGGCATCAGAACATTCTAAAAAAGCCCTTCAAACAGCGACTGCCAGACGCCGTCGGAGCGGTGAAGAGAAATATGAGGATCAGGTGAAGTGAATTAAGACCTCGTCAGAGATCTGACAGAAACGACTTCTCCTCCATGCAGAGGAACAGAAGGAGGGAAGACATGAATGACATGACAGGAGAAACTAAAGTGCTCAGCTATTTTCAGCTCCTGGGATAAAAAAGAGTATTGCCGATGCATTGTGAATGTATGTTTGGTCTTTCTTTTGCTCTTGTTTGGTTTGATGGACAATTGTGTTTTCATCATTGACAGAAAAAAATCAAAAATGTCCATCTAAAAATCTATATTTGGGATTGTATTTATTTATTCACTGTTTAAAAACCATCCTGTTTAACATTAAAATGTCTTCTACTGAGACAATTATAGACAATCAGAACTGAAGAGAGTCATGCACAATGTGCGATCATATATTTACTTTTTCAATACATTCAAGGTAACTGTATACAGACAGTTCTCCAATTGTCTTCACAGCCACTATGCACTTGGACAACAGCTACTAGTATTGCTCTGTAAACTGTGTACTTGGACAGGTAGTACAATGAGAAGTTCTTGAAATGAGCATTTTCCCAACAATTTCCCCCAACATCAACAAATAAATCCAAGCAATACTCAGTGAACTTGTGCAACAGTTCATTTGTACAACATTTACTATGAATTAAACTGTGTATTTGTACAACAGGTATCACTCAGTAAACGGTGTATCTTAACCAAAGGCTCCAAAGGTGTGTACTTGGGTGTAACAGGTGGTAGCACTCAGTCAACTACAACAGGTATGACTCAGGCCCAGTGTGCTCCTCTGCAGGAGAGTGGTCACACTTCCTCCGAGTTGTTTCCGACACCAAAGCCTCTGGCTGCAGCGTCGGAGCGAGGTGATTAACAGAAGTAACTCCGCATGGCGCCGCGAAGATCGGCTAACAGCCGATCTTCTGCGCTTTCAAGTGGCCTGTTAAAAGTGAGCACATAAATAAAGTTTGTGTTCAGCTGTTTTACTTCAAACCGCGGAAATCTACTCTTTGAAAACCAACAGTCTCTTGGCATCTGCAAGAAAAACAAGCCCCCCCCCCCCCCCCACACACACACACACACACACACACACACACACCCTGGTATCTTCAGCTTGACTAAGCCCAGTCTTTACCGCAGAGACGTTCCAGGCAAACAAAATCTAGGGACACTTTATTACATTTGATCCGTTCTTAAAGCCATGTGTGCCAGAACTAACCTGACTCCCAGAGGTGTGTGTGTGTGTGTGTGTGTGTGTGTGTGTGTGTGCGTGCGTGCGTGTGTTTGTGTGTGTGTGTGTGTGTGTGTGTTGGGGGGGGGGGGGGGGGGGGGGGGGAGAGAGAAGAAGGGAAGACAGAAGATGAGAGAGAGGAGAGGATAGAGTAGAGGACATTGTGGAGCAGAAGACAATGGAACAATATGAACAAAGGAGGAGAGCAGCAGAGAGGAGATGGAGAAGAGAAGAGACAAGGCGAAGAGAGCAGGAGGGGAGGAGAACAGAGGGGAGTAGGTGGGCATGGTTCAATCATTACTAAAGACTCCTGTAGGAGTGAGTCAAGCAGAAAGCGTCACAGCGGAGAATTAGAGGAACAAAGAGAAAAGAGGAGGAGAGGAAGAGAGGAAAAGAGGAGGAGAGGAAGAGAGGAAAAGAGGAGAGAGGTTAGCATGAGAAACACGATGACAAGAACGACGGGTATAAAAATAAAAAAGGGATGAAAGAGAGAAGATAAGAGAAGTTATACAATGAGGAGTAGCAAAATAACTCCACATTGTGTGTGTTGGTGTGTATGTGAGAGAGAGAGAGAGAGAGAGAGAGAGAGAGAGAGAGAGAGAGAGAGAGAGAGAGAGAGAGAGAGAGAGAGAGAGAGAGAGAGAGAACATATCACAATAGGAATTATGTGCTTTATGTCTCCAAAAATACCAAACAGTTTCGACACATCCGCCAGACTGTTCAACATTAAAAATATATTAAGAGAGAACGAGCATCAAGAGCTCAAACTTGGCTGTGGTCTTATTTTAATTTCATTATTTTGGTTGACTTTGTGAAAAAGAGCTTATCTGGTTGAAATTACACTAGTGTCTCCTAACTAATAGACTGTACCACTGTCTCCCAACTAATAGACTGTACCAATGAGGAGACAATGGTACAGTCTATTAGTTAGGAGACACTGGTACAGTCTATTAGTTAGGAGACACTGGTACAGTCTATTAGTTAGGAGACACTGGTACAGTCTATTAGTTAGGAGACACTGGTACAGTCTATTAGTTAGGAGACACTGGTACAGTCTATTAGTTAGTCTATTAGTTAGGAGACACTGGTACAGTCTATTAGTTAGTCTATTAGTTAGGAGATACTGGTACAGTCTATTAGTTAGAAGACACTAATAGAGTGTACCAGTGTCTCCTAAGTAACAGTCTACCAGGGCCTCCTAATTAATAGACTCTAGCAGTGTCTCATAATGTATAGACTCTACCAGCGTCTCCTCACTAACTAGAGGCTTTACCAGCTTGCCAGGGGTTAACTCGGCGGAACGAGCAGAAGTGTATTGTTGTGCATTCAGAGGTAAAACACAAAGTGCCAACAGAGTTACCTCCCAGCCTGCATGGAGTCCCCAGACAGTAGCAGCACTGCGGTGTGCTAGAACAACAGCAGTACAAACACTGTAAATACTGGTATCACTGCCTCGGAGGCCGCCAACCATGCATCTTTTATGGGACCAAAAACCAAAGGAAAATAAATGTAAAGAAAATAAGTTGGCAGTTATTGATTTGTGTGGTCTCCGATGATCCATCTATCAGGAGATGATTTATCAGCATGCAGTGTGTGGTTACAAGGGGAAACAGCGCAGTGTTGGGCCATTGAGTGCTGTTCATCGGTGCAAGGAAAACAGCAGCTTCGGCTGAGCAGAAGGTGAACGGTCGTGACCCTCTCCAAGGGAAGGGTGTATATTTTATCAAATAAAATATAATTCAAGGTCTCCATGCAAAGTTAAACATCATCAACAATGAAATGATTCATATATGTATCTGTAAGGACCCATAAGATGTGTGTTTGATGACGGCCTTGAAGACAAAGAAATAGCAGAGAGATTTATGTCCGCGTGATGTATCACACTATATCCCTATGGATTTATTTATTCAGGTGAACAAAAACCACATTGGCACATTTCTGTTTAAGCATCACAAATTGATTTTCCCCCGTGTGGTAAGTAATGTGAGTTACTAACCATAAAGATGAAGCAATCTTTCAGCCCTTAAAAAGTTACACGAGCTAACTCATTTCATATTCTTTTGTAGTCTTTTTCCCCCTCTCTTTAGCTGAAACGTGAATCAATGTTCTTCAAGGTTCAAAAGATGAAGAGTCGATACAGGTTGGGAGGGATTCGATTTCAGCATTACAGACGAATCAAGGCATCATCGACCTGATTCTTAATGACTCATGACCTCTCTGCAAAAAAAAACCACGATGGAAAAGTCTATTTAAGAGGGAGAAACGCAGAAGCAACTCTTTGGCTGAATTCAGCAAAGTTCAGCTCCCATGCCTAATGATAACGGAGTCCTTTGCTCTTTCAGTCGATATCACCATCTCACGTTGCCTACATCTATATATATATGGACGCTAGAGTAGTTGTCAGTAGTGAAGTGCGTTTTAACTGGACGATGTAATATAGAGTGGTTGTACATCATTGTATTCCAATGAGTCGTAGGTCATACAGGCAGACAGCATACACGCTGGTACCTCCTCCATGCCAAGCACTGGAGTCTAACTCCCAACACACATGAACCCATGTTTTCAGACGTGTACAATCATGTCTAGTCTATTCCTCTCATAGTGGCGCAGATAAGTGCTGTTTTTTTTTTAAAGTCTTTCACTGTGTGACACAAGCATTAAAATGTGCATGATTGAACAACCGGGAATAGTATTTCAAATAGGCCCATTCGTCATTTCAAAATATATGTATAAGATGGTGGGAAATGTTCAATGGAAAATATACAAAATCGTTTTTTCCCTGTTACATAGGTCAGAATGTATAATTTGAAAGGTCTTACCGTTAAATAATATCATTTGTAACATGGTACATTTTTCATCCTTCTTTCGGTCACATTTTTTTTCCAGCAGAAACAAGATAAAGAAAGCCTTTTAATTATCGGACAATGAGTGTTGGTGTCTTGACAATGTGAATGTTCTAGAAGGTGTTTAAGCATGTTTAGACTTGTACAAACTGTTAAAGTATATTTTCACATATAATTACATGGTTACAACAATTTCCCCAGGAGTCAATAAAGTCATCTGTATCACGATGGTTGACCTATTGATCCAAAGAGAAAGCTGGTCCTCTTTCCAACGTAACCAGCCTGAAATCTAATAAAGGTCCAAACTACCCCGTTATCAATTTGGAGCCAACTGATAACCAATTAGCTGCAATAATGTTGCTGTGACTTCTTATTTTCCTGAAAATTATTCGCCAGTGTGTAGTGCGGTTCACGGCTCCTTTCCTCTCTAATTAACTGGAACACACAGAAGAGGAGAACGCACGCGATGGTGAAAACAAATTTTGCCCCCAGTTTGAAGAAGGTGCCACTACGCAACAGTGTCTCCCCGCTTCCCGCCGACTCACGGCTCTGGTGAACTCATTCATGTGTGAACATAGACCGCGTGAATATAGTGCCGCATTATTATCATTATTGGGTGTGCTTATTTGAAGAGACCTTTCAGGTACCTGAAGATGTGCGTATCCATGCCAACAGGACTACCATCACGTGTACAACATCCTCCCGTGCTACAGAGAGAGATAGTGCTCCTGTCTCTACCAACCAGCACGGTGTTCATCTGTACTAACATGGCTCCCTTATTAGGGGCAGGCCAGGCCTTTGAGTCACAGCAGCACCTATAGCTGCGCCGGCTGACAGCTGAGTGTCTGCAGGAAAGTTTGACGCTGTGTGATAGTGTTACGGCTGACATTGACGAAGGAACTGTGCGCCAAGCCATCATCAAAGGCTGGGAGCTGTTGCTGGCTGCGACGCGACGCATCCGCGTGCTGGGCTCGGCGCGCTGACAGAAGCCCCACACCACATCTATGCAGCCAAACAAAATGCTTGGTAATTACAGCAGTTCGGGCCCCGCCAGGACGGCCACGCAGCATCCATTCTGCTGTGTTTTATGGTAATCTCATGGAGCTCTTTTCTTTTTTGTCTTCTTTTTTTACATTTTTGAACACACACACACACACACACACACACAGAAATGCACACTCGCACAGACGCACACACACACGCACGCACGCACGCACGCACACACACACACACACACTCACACAGAAATGCACACTCGCACACATACACACACTCACACAGACGCACACACACACACACACACGCACACACACACACACACACACTCACACAGAAATGCACACTCGCACACATACACACACTCACACACACACACACACACACACACACACACACACACACACTCACACACACACACACACACACACACACACACACACACACACACACACACACACATAGTGTAAGTCAAGCATAAATCTCATTATCCCATCCTGACCCTTCCCTCCCAACCTCCAATCTCTCTAGGAAGCCATCCCAGTAAGTGACACCTCTCTGGGGCCCCCTTGGCCTTCACGGGGCCCCTGTTTCCATTAGCCAGAGCATCATCCGGGTCCCCCAACCCCCCCCCCAAAAAAAAAAAAAAACTATGGCTCTGTTGGTCTACAAGCACTCCAATCTGGGAGAGAGCGTTACTGTCACTAGGCTTGGTACCACCACATGAAGGAGGACGAGGAGCATCAAGCCGATGGGGACGAGGTGGATGAGGAGGGGATGGGGAGGTGGAGCAAGAGGAGGAGGTGGTGTGGGCGATGTAAAGGTCAAGAGCAGACTGAAGAGGAGCCAGCGGCTGCGGTCAGAGGGGTGACGAGGCGACGGTGATTCCACCCCTGGTCGCTGTCTGCGGTCGATGGGGATTATCATGCACAGTCATGGCCGCATGGCTCCTCCACACGGCACTGTAAATAAACTGGGCTTTGTCACAATTCAATCAAAGCCCTGAGGAGGACATTATTTACCCTCCAATGTCCACCTCATTTCAATTTGTCTGGCCAGCCCCCAACACCACTCCAACAGGATAAGACAAAATCTCCAGCTCTCCCAGCTAACTCTCATGGAGCGACTTACAGCCTAGACCAAGGGAGGGAACCACAGATATTCACAATCTACCTTAGAGTTATAGCCCCACGGAAGACTAAATGAATGCTTGGGGTTTGCCTGTTTGCTGTATTAGTATCTCCCTTAATCACAGTCTGAAAAGGCGTCACACACAACAACACCCCTTCCCCTAAGCCCTCTGGGGGACGAGGAGATACTCCCCAAACCCACAGGGGCGAAACCTTGAGAAGGAACACAGAGAACACGTTTCCAGGGACATTTCGGATGGCGATATGCGCTAGAAGGGCAGCTAAAATGGAAGAATAAACAAGCAAAGAAAGGTTAAGTAAGATGAAATTGTTAGATTAGTAAATAATTAAAAATCAATCATGAATGTGAGTGAGTCTGTTTGCCAGAGAGTCCAGGTGTCTCAACAAGGCACAGCAGAGGTCATGGCAAATGTTGTTTTAATTCAGGGGGAAATGCTGCATTATCTTTTCTGCTCCTCGTATGAGCTTTAAGGCAGAATAGGCAAACAACAAGTTTTTGTTTTTCGTTACGGTAACAATGCAAGCTTTGCATCATCTTGTTTGCCAGATAATACATTGGATGCATTGTATTCATCCTGTTTTCCTGCTGCCCCCGCTTCTGCTCACTAGCAAGCTAACCTTCATCTTGTATTAGCCGCATATCACCAGGTTACAGAGTCAGCCTTCTGAGACACAACAACACCATGGTTAATCACAGTGTGTACATCACAACCACCGCAATGGTCCTCTTTAATCAACTATTATATATCACTAGAACCATAGCAGGTAGAACTATAGCAGTAAGTCGACAAGGAGCATAAAGTCTTTTGAAAAGCTGACGTAAAAAATAAGAGTTGTGAAAATCCAACAAACAAACAAACCAAGACGAATGACAATTTATTCAGTAACTAAGTTACTTTGGATAAAAGCATCTGCTAAATAACTACATAATAAATAGTAAATAAGACAGCCACCATAAAAACAACAACAGCTAAGCAACGTGAAACAGAAACACAGTGGAAGTCGTTCAGCGCTTTAACTTTGTGATCCATCTCTCTCTGCAGCGAGCGCCACAAAAAGGCGCTGCTTTGTCTAGTGCTGAAACGAGGAGAGGACGAATCCAGAGGCTTCCAGGCAACGTGGAGCCATTGGTGTGGAACGGTCGAGGTGCTCTCCAAGAGGGAGAACCCCCCCCCCCCCCACACACACACACACACACAGTCCTCACGGGAGATGTGCGCCACTTGAGCCATCACAAGCCCACTAACAGCTGAACAGTTTGACTTCCATTAGAAATGGGATCGACGTAAAACAAAGCCCTTGCTGTCTGCTGTGGAGCGGTGCCGTCTGTAAAGGCTGGCTGACATTAGTGAGATCCATAGAGGAAAAGACTTCTGAGGACATTCTGTGAGGCACCAATGACGACGAACCACAGTCAGACAGTCAGAGGGGGATTTAGACAGAAATTGACCCAAGCCCACAGCAGACATACACACGTTGCAATCAATTATCACAAGTGACAACTTCATGATGAAATGCAATGTTGTTCTTCCCAATAATGATCACAAGCTGTCACATTAAATAATAGGCCAATGTGTGACTGCAACTCCCCTTTTTTTTTCTACACCGGAATCACATGGATGTGTAAGTGGATTGCCCCTTTGAATGGCATTAAATATAATCCATTAACAAACTGGGATATTTTAAAGTTGCATTTCTCTTTTTGATTGTTTCTGGATCCAGTCAAATTGGATTACAGATGGATAGAGAGCGGTCAGAGACGCAATCTAAAGCGATCATATTCATATTATTCCCCGGCCGTCTAGCAGTGATTTTTTTAAAAAAGTGGTACGATCTCACGCCACCAAACAGTAGAGCATGTGTAGGAACAGCATGGCGGGTGCCTAAACAAATGAAGGTATTTCAGATTACACTCATCACATCTGTGGAAGATTTCAATTTACGCCCGTGGCACAGCGTCTCAGGCTCCGATGGTCAGGAACAAAACACTCGTCTTAGCGAACACTTGTGTGCTCAGCGCTGTTGAACGCACACTGATCCTCCTTCAGCAGGGGAGCCGCAGCGATTGTCTTCTGAACACATCCGTGAGCCGGCTGAATTGTCAACAGTTACATGCGAGGCGCTGAGTGCACACGTGAGTTGGCAGATACACGGCAGTGAACACGTAACCTCAGCTGTTGTACACCAGTTGGTATCAGCAGCAAGTCATGGCTTGATTCTGGAGACAATTACAAACTGTTTGGAGTCATGTTGCTAAAAATAATTCTAATACAGAGACTGCAACACAAAACTGTAATGTAATTGAAATGTCAAATTTCATCCTATATATCACCTATTCCTGCTTAACAACTGGGACACTTAGGTCCATGAGCATTGTATCATTTTGGGCTATTGGCATCCATGCGTTACTCATCTATTGCCCTGACGAGGGACTATCTGGAGGTATAATCTGAAGATATATAGGATGCTTATCCTATGTAGGGGGTATATTGTACTTACTCACTGGTCACGTTAGGTTTGGTTTCAAGTTTTTTGTCACATACCAGATAACAACGTACATCATTACCAGTAGTGAAATTCTTGAAATTATGCCGGTCCCTGGTGCAGATTCAGATCCTGAGAGCACCATAGGAAGGGAATTCTGCTGGAGGTGGTGATGGGGTGAGTGGTGGAGGAAGAGACGGGAGAGGTGGTGGGGATGTGTGTTGGTGTTGGTGGGAGAGGTTGGTGGTGGCTGTCAGAGTGTGGGAGGTGGCAGTGGTGGAGGAGTTTTGTTCTGCTGGTTCAAGGTTATCCCTGCCAGGCGAGGACTACTGAAGTTTGGTAAGAGAGAAATTAGCTTTAAAGAGATGAGCCAAGCCCAAGAGAAAGCTACGTGAACCACAACACACTCAAAGAGATGACTTCAAAGCGGGTATTCCTGCAGGAGAAACAGCATTACCATATTGGAAGCAATGAGCACCTCTGCTATTTGAGTAAACCAAAACAATGCAGCTGTGTACAAAGGATGCATTGTCATGGAGATGTACTGGTGGAATAAAGGTGTTGCGCATCCCGCATGCTTGCATGGAAATGGCGTCTCCTTTCTCGATGTGAGCTACTTTCCAATTTATTTTTGTGGCCGATATTTTTCATATGCCATCTTATATTTTATGTATTTAAAGTCAAAGTTAAAGGGGTTTTGGATAAAATTCTAAATTTGAAAAGTATAATTCTAGAAACAGAACACAAACAGAATAACTGTAACTGATGTAGAAGTTCTTGAATACTTTAAACTGCGTGTTTATGCTACGTTTTATATGTGTCCATACTTTAAAGTATATTTATTTATGTGTTTATATATAACTGGCAACTGGCAAAACCAAATTCCGTGAGAAACGTGACTGCATGAACATTTTTAATTGAACTATTTTTAGTAAGTGTTTAACACTGCTAAGCAGCAGCTAGTCCGCGGGCTGTGGTGCAATGTTGGCTTTGTTTACCGGCTCTGTTCCAAATCAAACATGTTTTTCTGATATAGGCCAATCGAGCCGAAAGGGCAGATGACAGGGGAGGATTACCAGATACTCAGCTTTCAATCCCGTAGTAGATCACTAAACTCTAGGATTAGCAATAATAAAAATACACAATTGTTACAAGATTTCAATCAGTGTTGAAGCAGCCTACTGCCGTGGAAGATATTTATATATGTGCAGAAATGTAAAGCAAATTGAAAGACAATGGATCCACTGAATTGGCTCATTGTAATGTAATGTGAGCTCCAAGGGTTTCTGGGAGGTTCATGTAGGAAATCAGCCCAGTGAAGTGCCCAGCCTGGGGGGGATAGTCCTAGACCTACACAAGAGTGCCAGAATATCATTCACTCAAATCAACAACGCGCAAAGAAAGGAGCAAACACATCCGACAAACAATATATATGTCTTTTTCATCTTGTTTTGCTCATTAGCAGAACAGGCACAATGATCATTGTTCCGCTCGCAGAATAAGTAAATAACAAATAGCAACTTGAGCAAAAGGATGGCTCCATCCACCCACACACACACACACAAGCACATAGCCTTGAGGACAGAACATGGGCATGAATCAAACTCCCGGGTGTATAATCCTTCAAATGGAAAATCAACTTCAAAGTGTTATTTCATCCATCCAGCGCGCGGCCGGGCCTGCGCTCGGCTGGCTGGGCCCTAAGGTGCTGGTTTTAGGGTCAGCACGCTGTTAGAAACAGCTAATGATGTCTTCAAAGAGCAGCAGGTCTATGGAGGATGACCACAGGAGACCCAACTTTTATTTTATTCCGATATTCATAAACATATATGAGCCGCTATATTTATTAATTTAACCCCTTGTACCTTATCTTAATTATTTGCCCTTTTCATTTAATAATTACTTCTGAGGTCCGATTGGTTGGGATCTTCTGGGCTGGGTATTCTTGGGATACTTTTGATTGGTCAACTAGTCGTGATGACTGATGCTTTTATTAGTTGAATTCATATTGGATTGGTCAACTGATCATCAAGACCTTTAGATTGTTAAGTAGATATGTGATTGGCTAAAGGGAGCATTGGGTCATCATTCATTTTACTTAGAGTACTGAATTGAATTAAATCAAACGACTAATTAATGAATTATTACAGAAAGGTAATTTCTGCCACTAGGGACCCCTCAATCAAAACAACAACAAAATATGTTGTTTGATGATGTGTGAAGTAGTGCGGTAACAAGGACATTGTTGTGAAATGGTGAAAATCTATCAGGCAGAAATCACGTTCATGGACGAGTTAATGTAATAAAGTGGCATTCATGTTACATTTAACTTACCATTAAGTCGACAACTCAAATAGTTTTAAGCTGTGAGGGTAGCCAAGAACTGCAAATGGAGGCCCCCAAAATGAGTGCACGAGTACTTGTTGAGATTTAGACCGAGTATTCAATTAGAGATTTTGAATTCAGCCAGTCGTCCTATCTGCAGGGAAAAGCCAACAACAATCATGTTTCAGAGTGTGGTTGGAGAGGAGAAGCTATTCAGATGCTCCATTGCCAAGGTGTTGGGTGGGAGAGATACAGTGAGGCAATGTGTCCTGTGCAGCTCTACAATGGAAGAAGATTTGAGCCATTTGAAATAGTAAAACATGTTTTAATGTACGGGACATACTATCAATCACGGATGGCATTGTTGTCTCAAATAGATACAAAAATACATAATAAACAGCCCACCCATGTGGGCTGTTTATTATGTATTTTGATTATTATGTATTTATAAGTGTGGGAAACGCTCCATTAGCTCAGTGACTGGCAAGAGCCACTTGTCAGCAAATTGTAGTAAGCTAGATCGATATTGAAATATTATGTCAATACATTATGTCTCTACTGTTTTCAGGTCACCAAACGTAACTGACTGAGAAAAAAAGTATATTGGAAGTACACAACTAAACAAAATACATAACATAGGCCCAGTCCTATTCAGATATCTGTGTGTGTGCATGTTAAATAGCCTACCTTTAAGCACAGATACAAAATACCTGGATGTTCGCAGTCGTACCTGCTTCTAAATTAAATGCATCTGTGGTGCCGGATAAAAGCCTCAGTTAATTAATGATAACAATGTTTTGATATTGATAATGATGTAATAATTACAATAATAACAGGGTCATATTAATAATAACATCATGATCATTTTAGATGAATAAGTGAGCATGGAGGTTGTCTGTTGTGTCAATGAAAGCCACAGAGTGGCTCCCTGGGATTCCGTGTTGATTTAGTAAATTATTTTCTATCATTACTGCAAAACCCCATAAGAGGAGGGGAGTGGGGGGTAAACAGAAGGGTCGCCCGAGCACAGCAGAAGTTGCACGTTCGATCCCCAACAGACCAGAAGACAGACAACTGGTGTATGGAAGTGCAAGCTTTAAACATAAAGCCCTATAAAGGATGTGTGCTGCTCTTGTGGTGTGTACATCATGTACTAGCCTGCTGCTGATGACCCTGGTGTAACGAGATAAAAACACCACCAGTTGTACAACTGAAACCAAAAATGTCAAGGGACGGAGTTAAGCCTTGTTTCCTGTTTTGTGACATACATATTCTACCGAGAAACTTATGAGATAAACTAATTTGGGTAAGTGGATGAAGGTTCCAGAAGGGGATTTTAAGTGTATTTCTTCAGTGGTGTTGATTTAAAACTTTTACAGATTATTTTTTAAAGTTTTCATAAGCGATACAAATTGGTTGAAACAAATATATAACGGAAGAAAGTGAAAAGCCCCGTTCACCCAGATTTGAGCTTTTATATAAATCTGAAGTCTGATTTGTGAGACTAACAAATTGCACAATAAGCACTGACTCCCAAATATTGAAGGTCCTGTGAGAGAGCTCTGAAGCAGAGAGTTCAGAGCTCAAACACACAGAAAGTAACAAACCACTGAGTTGACACTGACCACCACCATATATATGTATTTGCTTAAACTGAAGAAAAAAAATCTACATTTCTATAGTCTAGAGTGTCATGTCAAAACTGTCAACCCATTCACACATAATCTGATAGTTCTCCTGTTTGTTGAATCTCATTATGCTGCTTTCATTAAACACAAGCCATGAAACTCAGCATTATAGACATTTATTTTCTTTCAATATTGATTCACGACCAAAGTGAAAGATGAGTGAATTATACATGCTGCTGCAAAAAAAACCCTTATTTTACAGAAACCCAGAATTCCTCAGTGGTTTGGAGAGTGGTATAATTTAACAGTTTTATTTTTTCTCAGAAAATGAAATGAAACACACAAGGACATTGTACACTCAAAAGGTTGATCACATGTGAATTATATAAACATGTATGTACAACGTGTTTGAAAATGAGCCGGTTGCCAACAATGTGTTTGAAAAATGCAGGTAGGGTAGAGCCATGTGGGCAGATATGTCAGCTCAGATGTTACATAACTAGAAGCTTCTTGCTGGGAACAGGACAGAGAGATCAAGGCTCTCTCTCTCTCTCTTTCTCTCTCTCTCTCTCTCTCTCTCTCTCTCTCTCTCTCTCGTTTCTTATCGGGTTATTTGTTTAGCTGCACCACACAGAAAGCAGCCCCATCTGTCAAAAGGCCAGTTCTATAGCTTCAAGATATTATAACCACTGTGTCGGAGCCATTGAAGTGTGTGTGTGCTGCAGTACGGTGGACTTTGAGGTTCTTCAGAACGGCCTCCACACAGCCAGCCATGCGGCTCAAGGCGTGCGTTGTGTTTATGACGATATCAGCCAGAGGAACCACGACCTTGTGTTGCGTTAAAACTAAAACCAAACTAAATGTTTACATGTCTACACTCCGAGGGAAAGTCTAATGTATCACTCTGTGTGTGTGAAAGTTTGAGCTACAAGGGTGATATGTTTGGGGTGGGATGGAATTGTATTGTGAAATGATCATTGAACCCTCAGAGTCATTGAAATCACTTGCTATCTACATTCCCAAATGACTATCCGGACCCTCTTGCATAAGGTTTCCCTGCTCTTGGATTGATCTGTGCATGTGTAAGGTTTGGGTGACACAAAACGTCATTTGCCCGTGGTGGCAAATTTCCCCTCGTCAATACAACAATAACAAAATCATGGAGGTGGATGAGACTGTATGCATACAGCATTTTGTGAAAAAGCTACATACATTTGAATCGCACAAGGTTGTTTTTATATGGCAAATAAATGGGTTTATCACCTTTGTCGTAGTCACCATGGACACTGTACTTGCTGTAGCTCATGGCAGAGCTACTACCTGGCCTCTTTATGTTTCTCACATGCAGTCATACACAGTCCTCTTACTGTATCTATTGGGGTAATATGCATCCATACGCATATAATGAACCCTTACTGTTATCAGTGTGGATACGATAGCAGTCGGCGCTACAAGTTTGTCTTGAGAACGAGTCTTCGGCAACAAACTTTCTCCTAAAGACTGGGAACCTACTTTTAGTTTTGAACAAGGAAACTAAAACACCTGCAAAAAACTCGAAAACATGGACAAATTAAAGAATGCACACCCATTTATTGTAATCCCCCTCATCCACAAACCCTTTCCCACTCTAATTTACATTTGGATTAAAAACTAAAACGCATTATAATTGAATCCTCTAAATACATAAGATATTTTGGTGGAAGGACTGAGCATAAGCTTGCCTTGACGCTACATTTTCGCTCGCTTGTTCACATTGTTCAGTCTAATCTCCAAGGATCTTTTGGTTAGGGTTAATATTTTGGGTTAGGGTGAATGATGATGTGAACCATTTAGGTTACATATTCAGGGAAGACAATTAAAGATGAGAGAGAAGTGATGGGCAGCTTCCTGCTGAGACAGGAAGTCAGTCATGTTACTCCAAGAGGAACAACCGTGATGGTGACGTCTTGCTCCACTGCCTCCCTCCACTGGGCAATTAATTCAAACAGTTTATTTCCCAAGATGCACAGCAGGCAGCTGAGCAGCAAGTGTGTGTGTGTGTGGGGGGGGGGGGGGGGTGGGGTGGGGGGGGACCAATGGAAACGAGTGCGATGGAAACCAATCAGATGGATCAGATTAAATGATCAGTTATGTAGACAATGATAAAGAGCAGGGAGATTTTGCTGTTTGATTGTTTGTTTGATTTTCAGCCCATCACAAGCGGTGTTTCAAGTGTTCTTAACTTCTAAGTGTGAGTGGGATGCGGTAGTGAAGTGGGCATTCCATGCCAGCGTCTCTTCACCTCCGAGTGCAAGCGAGAGGGAGGAAGGAACGGAGAGAGTTCTGCATTATTAGGAGCTCAAACACAGCAACACATCGAGAAGCGAAAAGAAAAAATGGTTTGGAAAACAAGGAATTTCACATCACAGAAACAAGAGCTGCAACAAGGGCGGGTTATCCATGTTAATAAGATGTGTGGGTTTGTATTTCCGACCGCAACTTTACTGATTGTTCCAAAATAATAATACCGCACAACACTGCTCTTAACTACATATATCTACAACTCGTGTCACGAGGCCATTGTGTGGGAACACAACACAATGTGTTTGTTTTGTTCAGTTTTCCAAATGCATTGTGTATTCTGGTCATTTAGTTGTGATAACAAACTGTTGCCCTGTGCATTTAAAGTGTTTTAAAAACACCACGTCTGGGCTGGAAAATGGGGTTGAACGGGCAGATTTCCCAGCGGACAACTCACATGATCCAACTCTGCCTTCTGTAGCTCCAATTAACGGCTCTGCTTCCAATTAGTGAAATCTACTCTCCGCTGGCATCACCCCATGGGGCCTCGTGTGTGTAAAGTAGTGCTCCAGCTGAAAGAAATTAACAAAATACCAGAAAATAAACCTTGCTCGGCAGTAATTGGGTCGATGAGGTTAAAAGTCTCGACGCTATACATTGTAGGTCCTTCAAGGAAGAGAAGCAAACACAACCCCGCGTTGGCTGTCCAGCACACAGGAAAGACCATGGATGGTGATGCTACTATTCACTATTAAGTCATGTATCGATTTTCTCCAAAGCAAATTCAGATGTATGTTATTAAGGAGCAGATAGGGGTTAAGACCACTTTCTCTAAGAAGCCTAGAGTTGGTTAGGAATTAGTGATTGAAACCAGGATCCTTTCAGCCGGGAGTCAAACACCTGAACCACTAGACTATCCGGGCCCACTTTGCATCCATCTGCCTCATCCTCAATGCAAATAGAGAAACACCAGACCAGAGACAAGGGCATCTCTCCCCGCTTCTCACTTTCATTCCCTGTCTGTCGCTCTGTCTCAGCCTCAGTCTCAGCCTAAGTCTCAGCCTCAGTCTCAGCCTCAGTCTCAGCCCCTCTCTCTCTCTCTCTCTCTCTCTCTCTCTCTCTCTCTCTCTCTCTCTCTCTCTCTCTCTCTCTCTCTCTCTCTCTCTCTCTCTCTCTCTCTCTCCCGTGCGTGTCTGTGTGCACTCTCTATCCTAGCATGGTTGTAATGAGGCCAGTGGTGAAATGGCAGCAGAATCGATTGGAGGTGAGCAGACAGACGTCAGCCTTGGCCCCTGGCCTGTTTATTAGAGGGTCGGGATAACAAATGACATGGTGTGTTCTTTCTTTAATAACCCCTCACACCTACAAGATAACAACAGGCGTCACTCACAAGATTCCTTAATTCAATTAAAAGCACGCGGCCAGAACGCTTGGCAGAGAAGTGGAAGAGAAGTCGTTATTGAGGAGATAAAACCCTTTAGAGTAGACGAAGCAGATGGATGATCCAATGAAACGTAAAGACATCCTCACCGCTAACCGCTCCAGGCCCCCCGAGGATCACACATGATCACTGTTGGCCTGAATACACTGTTTACATGTTAGACATCAATCTTTCTCTTTTCTTGGTTTGGTTTAGCATGTTTCCTAATAAAGTTTTCCTATGTTTTTTTTGTTGTTGTTGTTTTTTCCAAAACAATAATGTTTTTTTTTTGTCATTTCTAACATGTGTTTCATGATCTTTATGATAACATGCTACATGTAAGTAGAACGCTGCATAAAATATTGCATCCAAATATTTACATATACATTATATTGGCTCTCTTTCTATTCCTACGTTCTGAGAGTGACTCAGGACAGTGGCAAATGGTTTCTGTTGTTTGAAAACCTATGAATACAAATTAAAGGCCCTGCAGAACAGGAAATGGGAAGCTAACAACTGGCTTTTCAAAATACCATTATTTGCTGAATTGTTTACCCTGATGAAAACTATGATGATGCGATTTATAGATGCATTTTATGGCTTTGTCGTCACAACAATGTGTCACATGACACATG
This sequence comes from Urophycis tenuis, assembly GCA_036785325.1. Taxonomy (NCBI): domain Eukaryota; kingdom Metazoa; phylum Chordata; class Actinopteri; order Gadiformes; family Phycidae; genus Urophycis; species Urophycis tenuis. Next base: position 16,377,484 of record JAXIVH010000005.1, on the reverse strand, counting down.
GGAAGTGACTCATACAAATACTCACCAGGATAATCTCTGTAACCTTTTTTTTTGTTATTCCAACAATTATTTCAAATGCTGGAAACAGGCAGTGTTATTTCACATTAGACCTCATTGAAAAACAAGGTATTAATAAACGTTCCTTCAAAAACAGGCAATGTTTAAAACAATTTCATGAAAATTACCAAAATGACTTGCACAGTTGCGTCATGTTTATATTTTATTTCTTTAAACTTCAAATGAGATACTGAAATATTAAGGAGTCATAACTCATACCGCGACTCTCGACCCGTCCTAAACGAATAAAAGACATTCATTTTTCTCGAGCATGCACGGTTCAAGATGAAGAGTTTCCAGCCCAGACGTGGTTCCACCTTAGCTGAAGTGTTTCTCGACTGCGCACGGTTCTAGCTGAAGGGTTTATAGAGCAGGCAGCGTTCTAGATGAAGTGTTTCTAGACCAGGCCTGGTTCCAGCTGAAGGGTTTCCAGGCAGTGATGGGCACAAGGAAAGACTCTGACACCACGTTTCTCTCTCAACTTCAGCTGCAGCTTTAAAAACACCACGAGACGCGCTCTTCAAGGGTGACGATGACAAAAGGCTGACCTTTTTCATCGAATCAATCTTCCGGCGGCTGGCAGGCCAGCGGTTTGTTTTGCCGTTTAAATCCCCTTTTGCCAGCGCCGCTGCCCGCCACTGTGAGGTGAAGATGCGTGGAGCCATTAAGCGCGTCGTCCTCTGTGAGCGGGAGAACTTCACTAAATAGATTGGCAGCGGCACAAGAGGACAGCTATTCTGAGACAGAGGTGGCCAATCATTAGGAGACCAATTAATATCTGCCCTCTCCGTCCTTCTGTCTACCTGGCACGCTGCCTGAGCCGCACGCACACCGGAGCACTGATGCTGCTCACACACACAGACACACACGCAATACACACAACACACACGCAATACACACACACACACACACACAGGTAGACACACACGCAATACACACAACACACACACAACACACACACACACACACACACACACACAGGTAGACACACATGCAATACACACAACACACACACACACACACAGGTAGACACACACGCAATACACACAACACACACACAACACACACACACACACACACACACACACACACACACACACACACACAGACACACACGCAATACACACAACACACACACAACACACACACACACACACAGGTAGACACACACGCAATACACACAACACACACAACACACACACACAGGTAGACACACACGCAATACACACAACACACACACAACCCACACACACACACACACACACACACACACAGGTAGACACACACGAAATACACACAACACACACCGCACACACTGACAAAAGATACACAAAGAAATACATATATACAGTATATATATATATATATATATATATATATATATATATAGAGAGAGAGAGAGAGAGAGAGAGAGAGATTTTAAACAGTTATACATAACTGTTTAAAATGAACTATTTTGTGCTTTAATCTTATGCTGCTACACACACACACACACACACACACACCACCATGCCAGTAGCGCGCTGTGTGTCATAACAAGCCGGCCCACTCAGTAGCGGTCTTCAGAAGGAAGGGTGACTGACGAGCGCGGGACTAACGCAGGTCTTGGCAAGCTGCTCTCCACTTGCAGACAATATTCCAGCCCATCCATCTCTGCTGGGGTAATGGAGTGCCCTTGCCTCCGCACGCCCGCAGGAGTGAGCAGTTATCACAGGCTGGCAGCTCTGTTGTTAATAAAACACCGTTTGGAGAGATGCAGGGGAAACACAGTGGAGGGATGGAGAGAATAGGTGGAGGTGAGGAGGGGAGGGGGGTGAGGGGGTGAGGGGGGAGAGGGGGAGGGCAGACGCGCACCCTGCTGAGGTGATCAGGAGACATTCCACCTCAGCTTCGGTTCCTGTGAAGTTAAATTTAGCCTCACCCGATCCCTCCAAAAGGAGGGGAGAAAGAGGAGAGGAGAGAGAACAGCAGGAGGAGAGGAGAGAAGAAGAGAGAACAGGAGAGGGAGATAAGAGGCAAACAAAAAGGGCAGGAGAAAAGATGAGGAGCAGAGCAGAGAGAGGAGGTGGGGGAGGCGGAGAGAGGCGACGTGAGGTGAGGGAAAAAGAGAAGATGAGAAAAGATACGACAGGAGAGGGGGAGAGGAGGGAGAGG
>JAXIVH010000005.1:16362773-16367773 GCA_036785325.1 Urophycis tenuis | reverse complement strand
TTATTTATTTACTTACAAGTTTTCTTTTTGGGGGATTGTTGGTTGTGTGGGAAGTGGAACTGCAGGGGAAACCAGAGACAAACCCAGGCTAAAGTCTAGCATTAGAGCACAACTCGGGGAAACTATGGCTAAACTTGTTTTTAGCAAAAGCTTAAGTCTTGCCAAAAACATAACCAGACTGGAGCTCCACTTAGGTTTAAACTCTGGCAACACACCGTGGCTAAACTGTAGCTAACCTCTGGCTATATCATAGGCCAAACCCCAGCAATGGCACGCATCTAGAGGGGGAAACTTCAGCTGAACCGGAGCTCAACTCTCGCTGTGACACAACTTTGGGAACGTATCGGTTCCTCTCAGCAGAATATTTACAGCCTCCCCCATGTACAGTATGGTGAGCTGTTAACTGCACAATTAAAATCAATCCGGCCGTTATCCGCCTCGTGTCTTTGGAAGGCGTCCAGTGCGGGTTAATATACGGCCGCTATAATCGACAGCGGCTGGCGCTGCCGATTCCGTCTCCGCGGCAACGCACTGACTTATGCCCCATCGCCAGCGATGTAAATGAGCTCGTAAAACGCCACAACGCTGTGAGGAGGGGGGGGGGGGGGGGGGGGGGGCACTCCCGCAGGATATCTTAACGCCTGCTCAGCTGAATGCTGCTGTCCGTCACGCCTCGCTCAAAAATATCACCCATCCATCACCCATCTTCCATCCATCACCCATCATCCATCATCCACCACCCCACCCACCGACGACTCCAGAACAAACCCCACCTACACACCCGGTACAAACACCTCCCTGTGTTGTCCGGCTATTTTCTCTCATCTCAACTTTTTGTCTCAGTCCATAAAACACCAACGGTAGTGACAGGTCACCAGGGGAGGTGTTCCTGGGGGAGGAGGTAGGTTCTAGGAGGAGGTGTGTTCTAGGGGGAGGAGATGGCGTGTTATTGGGCAGGAGGTGAGTTTTAGGGAAGATGTATTGTGTTCTGGGAGGGAGGGAGTTGGTTGGTTCTAGAAGGAGGTGGTAGTGTGTTCTATGAGGAGGAGATGGCCTGTTCTAGGATGAGGTGTTGTGTTCTAGCAGGAGGTGTTGTGTTCTAGGAGGAGGTGGTGTGTTCTAGGGGGAGGATGTGTTGTGTTCTAGGAGGAGGTGTTGTGTTCTAGGAGGAGGTGGTATGTTCTAGGGGGAGGATGTGTTGTGTTCTAGGAGGAGGAGTTGTGTTCTAGGAGGAGGTGGTGTGTTCTAGGACGAGGTGATGGGTTCTAGGGGGAGGTGGTGTGTTCTAGGGGGAGGAGGTGGTGTGTTCTAGGATGAGGTGATGGGTTCTAGGGGGAGGTGGGGTGTTTTAGGAGGAGGTGTTGTGTGCTAGCAGGAGATGGTGTGTTCTAGGGGCAGGTGGTGTGTTTTGGGAGGAGGAAGAGGTGGGGTTTTCTAGGAGGAGCAGATGGTGTCTTCTAGGAGGAGGTGGTGTGTTCTAGGAGGAGGAGGAGGTAAATTCTAGCAGGAGGTGAAGAGTTATAGGGGGAGGAGGTGGTGTGCTCCAAGGGGAGGATGCGGTGTGTTCTAGCAGGAGGTTGTGTGGTTTAGGAGGAGGTGATGTGTTCTCGGAGGAGGTAGTGTGTTCTAGCAGGGGGTTGTGTGGTTTAGGAGGAGGTGATGTGTTCTCGGAGGAGGTGGTGTGTTCTAGGAGGAGGTGTCCTAGGGAGAGGTGTTGTCTAGGGTAGAAGGAGCTATCTGGGTGGAGGAGGTGATGAAAGCCAGTGTTCAGAGCAAGAGGAGAAGAGCAGAGGATGATAACAGAGCACAGAGGGAGCTTCTACTAACTTATTTATATTAAGCTGTTGAGATGGCTGCTTTAGAGAAGCCATGATTATTATCCTTTGATTTGTAAAGCTGCGCTGTGATTGGTCAGGCCCGGCCTGCCAGCACTCCACTGTATGTTTATGGGTCCCACTTCTAAGCACATTTCCACACTACGGGGGCTCCCAGCACTAAATATTGACATCCTATTTACGTAGCTGATGGCGGTAGGCCGTTTCATGACAGGAATGCAATGGGAATAACAGCACACTGTCGCTGTGCTGCGCACACAAATATAAAAGAGTTCCAATTACAAGGGAGCTCAGAGGTATCCATGATGCACCTCTGCTTTCACCGAGAACAAAGGAGGGCTGGTTTATTTCTCCCTACCTCCCTCCCTCTCTCTCCCCACAGCCTGTCCGCCCCCCTCTCACTCTCTTCCTTTGCGGGTTTAAACACATCCAAAAACACAATCGTCTAACGAACAGCCAGCTGTGTACACAGTGACATAAATTAATTTAGAGATGATGTTTGATATGATAATTCATTACACACGTTTGAAAATTGCTCCTGCGACATTTGAAAGGAGACGACATTTTAATATTTTCACATTGAAAGAAACTCAACCAGAGAGAGTTATAAATGTGAGGCACTCTAATATTTATATCTTTTTTTTTTCCTAATTGTACTTTTCCTGCTCTCGCCAGGCGCGTGTGCGTGTTCAAACAAAGCCGTTTGAGTTTGAATACGAAACAGAGATGGGCTGCGATGCTCGCGGGGCCCACTGCGCGGCTCGGCTTCTTCGGGCCAAATGACGAACAAACGAGTTTAAAAGTCCAGCGGCCGGACAAATAAAAGACCTGATCAATTACGCGGTGGAGAGGACCGCTACAGTTTCCCATCGCCACGGAGACACATTGATCCGCCCTCAGCTCGTCCCCACGGCCGGCGTCGATAAGAGGGCCCAGCCCCGGCCGCTCCTCCAGCGCCACTAATGGCTTTAAGAAATCCACTCTGACTGGTGGCAGAACGGTAATAAGCAGATTTGACGGGAGCGAGGAGGCGGGCAGCACGCCGTGCTGGATGTATTAGCGATAGGAATCCATTTCATTAACGGCCATCTCAAATTACCTCTGCTCTCAAACGGCGAAATGAGACGGAGGTTATATAGGTCAGCGCCCTTGATGAAACGCGTTTTAATAGCGACTTCATTAAGGAGACTTTGTACCTGTTCCTGTGCCATACAGGTCAGGTTGTGAGGGTTTCCTTATTCTTATGAAACAGCCCCATTGGCTGCCAAGCGTAACATTTAACAGCGAGACAAGAAGCCAATAGAAGTGGAGCTTATTGCCGGCCATATACTCTGTAGCTGTCATGCTGTGAGCGTATCTGCTCTCCGGAGTCTGCCGGTGGGAACTTCATCACGTCGGGGTCTCGCCTCTCTCCTGGTCTCCTGAATAACTCCGTCCCCGCGGACCCCCGGCCGGCGATAACGCTCTCCCCGCGGAGCCCGCGTCTCCTTTATATTGGTCACTTTGTCGGCCACTGTTACGGCTTTCATCCGCTCCGTGGACAAGATTACAGGACCTATTGTCTCTGCGTCTCTGGAGGGACACGCCACCAGGTTAGAGACACATGCTGCGGTGTCGTGGTGAACAACGTTCACGTTGATGTGGTGTGGTTTGACTCAGTGTTGAGTTGTATCGCTGCGTTGCATCTTCACGAATCTCCCGCCCCATAAAAGCTACAACATTATCCCCCTATTGGATTCTGATATAAACAACCCACATGTTTACTGAGGACATTAAAAATGCCCTGCAGTCATAGACTCTCCTTATGCACAGCCTGCAAACTGTCTGCTTAAAAAACAGTGCTAAAGTTTAACGTGGAACTTGGCTGTGATTAAAGACCGCCTTTATCTCCAGACCCACACCGGCAGATACGGGGCTACGTCGTGAGCTAGCACTGCGCCGCCTCGCCAACATGGAGTCTGCGGCAAAGATTACCACTGGAATTATGCAGGTTGAATATTTCCAAACAAAGAGCTTCTGCAGACGCATACACAACGCTGCACAAGCCAGCCAAAAATCACTAAATACATCCAGCTTCAATATTTGTCTGGACGGACCAGAGCAAACAGCGACTCTAAGGCCGGGTCCACGTGGAGCACACTGAGAGCCTGTCTCTCCGGGCTGGTGTGATCCCTGTAATCCTCACCCCGTCATCCCTCGGGAGGGCACACCAACGCAGGACATAAAGCGCTGGGATCACAGTAGGTAACTGAACCTAAATATGCCCCATCGATCCTCCGCCACGCGTTTAAAGAGTGTCATTAATAATGAATTCTACGTTCATCGATCAAAAGGGAGTTCCGAGCGTTCTATACACGGTATGTGCATGAGGACACCGTCTGGAACCACCTCTATGGGTGTGAACCACAGTCAGGAGGGATACAATGGCTCATGTTTCAGCAGCGCTATTGTGTTGTTCTTTTAGCGCCTTCTAAAATCATGGACACGGCAAGAGGCACGGTGGTCAGAACAACAGAAGATGTGGAGATTTGTGTCATTGTCATTTCGTTTTTCAAATACAATGTCAATGTATCTGCGCCCCCTTCAGTGAAACCTCCCCAGTAAAACAAGCGAGGGCTGTTTAAAGTGAACGTTTTTTTTGGAGGAATTCCTGGGAGAGTGGCGAGGCAGGGAGAGGCCCCTGGTGTAGAGGAGAACGAGAGGCAACAGACGGCTGTCTCACTGCACTCAGCAGCGTTACACAACAGCACTCCTTGAGATCTCCATCTCCCCTCCTCTGTGTCTCACTCCCCACTTCCTCAAAGTCTTTGAAGGGGGCGGCGAGCCCCCCCCACGCATCAAAACAGACAAGAGAGCGATTCCTCGTCGCCTCTGAAGTACATGTCCTCCAGTCGGCTGAGACCGCCCCCCTGCTGGGTGGACTTATCAGATCAGATTAATACATTATTTCGGTTGGAGGAGAAAAGCGCCTCTATAAGACACTGTAGGCCAGACAATGCTTCCACACCAGGCAGGGCCATGCCCATTGCAACAAAGATCTCTGATTTCTGTGTCAGTGTGTGGGATTAGTCAACTTCCAATTCTACTGAATACATTTTCTGCATGCCTGTTTCTTCTCCCTTCTGACTTTTTTGCTTGATTACAAATTAATTTAGTGGCCCTGTG
>JAXIVH010000005.1:16325273-16357773 GCA_036785325.1 Urophycis tenuis | reverse complement strand
GTAATAAACTCATTTGTTTCAGTTAATTATGACCTTTTATTCATGAAAAACAAAGAGGCAACAGCAGAACTGTCAATGCCAGGGTAATTGTGTTTTTAGTATATGATTTAGAATATATTACACAACATATTGTATCAAAACAGTCCTAAAATAGAGGTATTATTATAGCTCATGTCCTAATTCTTATTCATTGAGTCAACAATAAGCACTCCCATGATGTTCTGTCCCTTATGACACGTGCTTGTTCATGTTAGTTCCATGGTTCATGAATCAGCCGTGGAATTAAACTGGGGCGGCTTGAGTTGGAGTATTGTGCGTTTGAAATCAGGAATACAATGAACAGAACCCACGCTCTCAGAACAAGATGATGAATAATTTTGATATCATACCTAATTATTAAACCCACTGTAAGTGGACAGTGGTGAGTGCCCTGATTAAACTTATAAATTATTCTTCTCTTCATTATGAATAATAGTATTATTGCCTTGGTCTTGTATTATATATTCAGACTTATCTTTTATTTCAATGTGTTTTTAATCCCTGACATGATTCATTATTATTTATTCCGCTGTAGTCAACTCCCCTCTCCTACGATAACAGAACCAACTTTCAGCTTCCAGAAAAACAGCAAAAAAATAAAATACCAGCCATGAAATATCCGCTATGGCAAGGAATCAGATAAACTAATTCCAACTGTATTTCAGACCACCCTCAGCCTCTCCTGCTCCTCACCCCCTCCTCCATCCCTCCCCCTTCGCTCCACTCCTCACGTCCGCCTCCCTCGCCCATCTCTCCTCTCCTCACCCCCTCCTCCATCACCCCCCTACCTTCTCCTCACCACCTCTCGCTCTCACCTCTGCTCCACTCTTCTCACCTCTCCCTCCTCACCCATTTCCCTCCCGCCTCACCCCACGTCACCCTTCTCCCTCACTCACCCCCGACGTATCCGTGGGCTCACCCCTCAGCCAGCAGAGCACACACAGACTCACAGCCTCTCTTATCTCTACATGAATGTAGGTTTCCTTGTGAATGTGTCTAATGCATCACTGTCACACATGGCTGTGGGCACACACAGATATAAACACACACACACACACACACACATACACAAAGATATGAAAACACACACACACACACACACATGAAAACACATTAACAGACAAACAGACACACACACAATCTCCACAGCGATACACAGAAGACGGAGCTAGTTGTGTGGAGGTCATATGATTTAAGATGTCATCTGATGTTTAGGGTCACCTCTCTGTGTTGGCACTAAAATACAATTTGACCACAACACAATACAGGCACTGTGATCCGAGGCTATGTACAATATATCTATCTCATTTGACTACAGTCCTGTACTTTCGCAGTGACACCCACCATCAAATTGCATTTGCATGTTATCTTACACACAGCACAATGCTATGTACTACATGTATACTATAAACTACACTTTATACTGTCCAGCCACACAGCGTTGGGGATGACACCCTTTGTTGTGGTGCTGAGCTAGCGGCTGTGTGGTGGTTGTGTTGTTGTGACAGTCGGTGTCCTCGGATAATGAGTTCCAGTGCCTGATGAAGAGCGTGAGAGCAGAGGAGGACGCACGCCGTGGTGAAGGTTCAGACTGCAGCTCCCACCGACGGAGGGGAGAAGAGGAGCAGTTGTCAGCGTGTCAGACAGATCACAGCCGCCCGGGTAAAAATAGACCTCACGTCGCTAATGAAATTAAAACAACCGGTGCCTACCTTTCAGGGGAAATAAACAAACAAACAAATATGCCATATACAATCGGAGAAGTGACATGCCAGTAGTGCCTGTGTGCGTGTGTGTGTGTGTGTGTGTGTGTGTGTGTGATTTTACTTATGTATGTATGTCAGAGATGTAGTTTTGCATTGGTTCAAGAATGTGTTTGTGAGAGATAGGTAGTAAGAGAGTGTGATTGTGTTTGTATGTTCGTGTGTCGAGCAGGGCTGTGTGTGTGTGTGTGTGTGTGTGTGTGTGCTTGTGAGTGTGCAGGTGCATGCGTCCAACATCCCCAACCGTAACAGAATATCAAACCCCAGCTGAACATCCAACCAGAACATCCACCCAGAACATCCAATCATCACATCCAACCAGATCATCCAACCCTCAGACTTTAGTTGAATAGAAAATGAAATGGCCTGTTCGTACAGAGCATTTAATTTCCTTGCGCCTCATATTTGTTTTGACCAATCATGTTGCTGGAGGCAGGGATATGTAAGCACATAATTGGCTATTAGCAGTGAACCCCACCTTGGCCAGCAGTAGTAAACAGTAAAAAGGTTAAGGTTTCAGTCAACGCCGCGTATTTGGCGGCAGTAAAAGTACACTGATTGAAAGCTTCGTCTGTTCGCTCCGCTGGGCATCTCCTGTGGTGGAGTGTCTCCGTCAGGAAGAGGAAGGTGTCACTCCGCCCCCTCGCAGTTTCTGGTTTCCGGCCAAGGCTCTGTGCCATCTCCCCTGCAAGAAGTTGTACTGTAAAGCAGTAGGACTTCTGGGTCTGAGATTAGGTCTACTCTAACGCTTCCTGTTTCTCTGCTGAAAGCCACTGTACTGTCGGCGCACGTCAAGCCCTGGGTGTCACCGTCTATAACAGAAGCTGCTTCGACAGACCTCAGCACAACACACAACACGACACACTCACACAATGCAGCAACAGCACACATCAACCCAAACCCTGACACCATGTGACACGCTTCAAGACTCACAGAGAGAGCAGGATTCACACACACACACATGCGCGCATGCAGACAAAGGCAAATGCACACAAACAAATAAACGGGAATACAAACGAAGACACACACAAACAAGCAGATTCATGTTCATAAGCACAGTCTTTCTCACATACTCGTGCACACACTCGCACACATACAGACACACACACACAGACACACGCACGCACGCACACACGCACACACACACACACACACAGACACACACTCTGTGCCGTTAGAGACACAACACTTTGATTCGGGGACCAAACAAAATAAAAGTGGTTGTTTTGCCGGCAATCATCTGAGAGCGATGGAGTCCCTCTCTCCCAGGATGCTTAATAATTAACAACCCTGCCTCCTCCCCCTCCTGTTCCTCCTCCCCCTCCTCCTTAACACTGAGCCTCCACACCTGCTCCTGCTGGGGGCCCACGGGGTGCTAGGGGGCCTCGATCAGGTCCTCTCCCCGTACAGCCCGTGTTTCCCCGTCCACCGGCACAATCAGGCGGTGCGAGGCGTCTCCCCCGAGCCCCCCCAGTGCCGGGCGGCTGGGCCTGTTTACACTTATGCAGACTGACAAGCACAAGCCCACGAACTGACAATGTGCAAGTGTAAATTAGGTCCCCAGCCTGCACCGCATTAATTATGAATTGTGTATAATTGCAGTGGGATTCGCTGAAGTCGATTCGGTGCGACTTACTGCGGTACACATTTTATTCCCCTGTAAAAGCGCGGTGAGGAGTCTGAGATCTGAGAGACAAGGAGGAGGTAGAGTGAAGTAAAGTACTCCGCGGGCTCCTGAGCGCCAGTGAGCGGAACGCACCAGGAATTAAGAGCGTTTATTCAGATGAGCAGGCGACGTTTCCCTCACACGGTTTGTTTGTTTTTTTACAAAACCCTGTTGCAGGATTTGAACGTGGACACTGGGAACAGGAGCGCAACAACGATCTCACACATCAGACTGTAGAGGATCCAGGAGAAGACAGGGCTCCCTTCTCAGCCTGGTCAGCACCCACGGAGGTTGTTGAGCTCATTCACACATGTTGAATATCCACGGGGTGAGGAGATGTTTGTGTGAGACAGCAAGACCTTCATCATGTGGCAAAAATACACTACAACAACAAACCTTATTATTTTCAGAATAACATCTGTGTTTGTTGCCGGGCCGGTCTTGATGAAAAGCATGCAAAAGGGTATTGAATAAGAATGTAAATGGAAATGGGTATAATCAAATTCATGCAATTATGAATAAAACATAAATTCATAATTCTTGCTTGTTGTATTCTCCGTATTCCGGTTATTTTCTTGGACTTGTTTGTTGATTTTGTACGTGCAAAACAAACAGCTGATTCCTAACTGCTGAGGGCTTGTTTGTTGCTAGCGGTGATCAGTGTACTTGAACTAATGCACCGCTGTGCAAGAGGCTAGCCTGTATGGAAAGCTTCTCCCCACTTCACATCTCAGTCTCAACAGTAATAACCACATATTACGTTGAAAAAGATGTCAGATCAAGAGAAAATGGCTGAAAGAAACCATGAATAATGTTGTTGTATTCAGCAGTCTGTTATGTGGTATTTAAATGTGGTTGCTTTACTGATCAAATTAACAGTGTCAGCTAATTGGCGAGAAAACACACATTTGATCTTTTTCTTATAAGCATTTTTATATAGTCGGAGAGCATGAAACTTTGAATTCATGGTTAATTGCTGAACTGTCCACAGTAAATAAATGAATGGCGCAGAAAAAGTATGAGAGGTTAAACCCAGCACATTATGGGCCATTACAGTGCTTAAAGACTAAAAAGAAAATGTCAACAAACTTCACAGCCACGGGCAGAAAAACCTCAATCAGCTGCTGCGGTCAATTATGGGCGGCAATCCGCAGCCCCATTCTCCTGGAGGGGTACGGGTACAGTCGTTACCCTGGTGGAGGGTGGGCCTGACCGGGGGCCGACCCCCAACACAGCAGGCCCGCCCCCCAACACAGCAGCCACCGCCCCCAACACAGCAGCCACCGCCCCCTAACACAGCAGCCACCACCCCCCAAGACAGAAGCCACCGCCCTCCCAACACAGCAGGCCCCGCCCCCCAACACAGCAGCCACCGCCCCCTAACACAGCAGCCACCACCCCCCAACACAGCAGCCCCCACCCCCCAACACAGCAGGCCCCGCCCCCCCAACACAGCAGCTCCCGCCCCCCAACACAGCAGCCACCGCCCCCCAACACAGCAGCCACCGCCCCCCAATACAGCAGCCACCGCCCCCAACACAGCCAGCCCCCGCCCCCCAACACAGCAGCCCCCGCCCCCCAACACAGCAGGCCCCGCCCCCCAACACAGCAGCCACCGCCCCCCAAGACAGAAGCCACCGACGGCCCAGGGAGAGGGAGGTCGGTGGGGTCACACTGGGGAGCTGTGGGGACAATGGCGTTTTGAGGTTGTTGTTTCGTTTAATTTTATGTATGCTAACCCGTTTAAGTTTTTGCTCTGTTTTTGCTTGGATGGGGTGGGTTGAGCTGAGTTTGGTGTTGGGGGTGTGTGGAGCGCATGTGTTTGGTGGCTGGTGAAAGCAGCCTCACCCGGCCTGAAGCAGGCTGATTAGACTCTGGGTGAGGCTGCACACTGGTGGGGCAATCAGGGCCCACAGGATACAGCAGCCATCCTCAGCCACACCCGGAGAGCTGGGACATGTCACCATCAGCCCTGCCTGCACCATGTTTCCAACTTAACAACAGCCTGGTTTATGACGCGGCTTTGTGAAATACTCTAAAGTAAACATTCGGATTGGTCAGTCATGACATTCAGCTGTCTTTTATTCCTGTGTAACAGACCACTGTTATGTAGATCTGGTCATGAATGCAGTTCTGTTCATAGAGTCTGGACTACATCAATCAGCAGAGAGAAGTTTGTGTTGTTGCTTTGCCTAAATTAAGACGGTCAGCTCATTTGTGACATCATTTGTGCGCAGAAAAATGCTAGGCAGTAAACACCATGGTTATTTGTATACATTTTGAAATATTTGGAGTGTGAAACTTTGGATCCATGGGCTAATGTTTAATGGCTGAACAGTGCCTGATAGTGAAATGAGAACAGGAAAACAGAGCAGATAAAAGTAGAGGGAACAAAAGACAGAGAGCTTGACGACTTGAAGAAGACTGACATGAAATGAACACTAAATAGTGTTCAGTGGGACAGTTAAGGACAGAAAACGTCACTCAGGTGCTGCGGCCATTTCATGCATCTTTTCAACATTTGGATGGGATAACTTAAGCCTACACATTGCGAGTTATATAGCAAATAGACATGGATGAGAAATGTCAACATCCATGATCTGGAAGAAGACCCATTCACCTTCAGTCACCAGTCCCAATCAGTCCCATTTCAACATCAATCGAAATGTTCAGTTTCTAAAGCTGCGCAGGTGCATCTTAAGAAGCCTACAAAATGCATGTTGCCATGGACGCAGTTCCAACCATCTCATCTACACTTTTTTATGGGAAGCAATAAAATAATTTCATATCAATAAAATTGATTAACTTTGTGTCAAATGATGGTGTAAAATTGATTTCTGTAGTCAGTTGCTGTGTAATCCCTTACGTATACAACAACCCTGTTCATCTGAGGCCAGCACACCACTTAGGTGCCACGTGGCAGGGTCTACCGCCTCACATACACAACATCACACTGACCTGTCAAGGATCCAGAGGAGCTCCATAAAATAAGATAAAATGGCATTAATGCTGGAAGGTGAATGCAGGTGTTAGGGTGTGCCCACCCCTAAACAACCTCCAGCCCAACGGTTGCTTAGCGACCCCTGTCTCCTCTCTGATAACGGGAGCTTCCTGCCAACACCACAGCCTGTTCTCCAGGTACTGCCGGACAGCCACGGCCTGGGAGACATGGTGAGACACAATCTGTCCCTCTCCTCTGCAGAGACAACTGTGCTTATTATGCACTATAGGCAGGTAGGCTGTGACAAGCCTCAGATTGTCATGATCTCTTTCCGTCCGTCTGTCCGTCTAGCACAGTCTCTCTCCCTCTGTGTGTGTCTCTCTCTCCACGTTTCCCTCCCTCTAACTCCATTTCCATTCACACGTGCACTACAACACTGTGAAGGGTTATGGCATTAGGTTCGTTTTGAGATTTTCCTTTTGATAGTTTTTTAGGTATTTGGTAAGTTTTCATGAATCATTGTTGCGCTACTCATGAGAAGAATGTGCCATCCAAGGACAGAATAAACTCCTGAACCACTGGGTTCTTAGACCTGCGGTCTGAGAGGCACAGCCTCAGTGTTGCAGTGTTGGGTGCAACACACATGGACTGGTTTAAACAGATTTAAACTGGCTTTCCATACATGGAAATAGGTGGAAACTATCGTGGAAATAAAGAAAAACAATGTGTCCACAAAACGAGTAGACTACCATAGAACCTTTGACTTTTCCCTTTGTCTAAACCAAACAGAGTATTTCCAGTATGTGAGAGCATGTGTGACACTAGTTATCTACTGTTGTGTGCTACATGATGGAAACACGTTGGAAAGGGCAAATTCTCTGGACAGGGTCCAGAGTTGATTTGTGAAATGGTTCCTCCTCTCTCTCTCTCTCTCTCTCTCTCTCTCTCTCTCTCTCTCTCTCTCTCTCTCTCTCTCTCTCTCTCTCTCTCTCTCTCTCTCTCCCCAGCTCCAGGTTGAATGCAGTGTGGCTGTGGGAGCTCGCGGCAGGGAGAGGCTCTCTGGTGTGCAGTGGGTCTCGTATTTAGGAGGCAGCAGGTTCCAGCGTGGCCAGCAGGTTCCAGAGGAGATCTCTGGAACCTGATATCTCTAGAGTATGAAGCTTCATACACTGTAGGATGTACTCCTTGCTAATAGACTACACAGTGTGAGCCACTATTTCACCAGCACAGTGTCGATCAGCTCAAACATACCAGCTTCCCAGGAGTCGGCTTGAAAAGGGTACAGGTGATAGCAAGGAACTCTTTATCACAGAACAGCTCGGCAGTGGGCCGCCTGCTCAGATATCAACTACTCTATAATCACATTCTGGTTTAAACCTACAGACAGTACAGAGACTGTACTCTATTACATGTCTTTCAGTACTTAGACTGTGCTGTCATCACCTGTCTGTCAGTACCGAGACTGTGCCGTCTATCACATGTCAGTACCGAGACTTTGCTGTCTATCACATGTCAGTACTGAGACTTCGCTGTCTATCACATGTCAGTACTGAGACTTTGCTATCTATCACATGTTAGTACCGAGATTGTGCTGTCTATCACATGTCAGTACCAAGACTGTGCTGTCTATCACATGTCAGTACTGAGATTTTGCTATCTATCACATGTCAGTACCGAGACTGTGCTGTCTATCACATGTCCGTACCGAGACTGGGCTGTCTATCACCTGTCTGTCAGTACTGAGACTGATGTGTAGCATAGCTCGCATGATAACTAGCTGGGCGTAAGGTTTCCTCTTCTAGGACATCTCAGCCACTCAGCCTGTCATGGATTGGGGCGCGGGGGATCCAACCAGCGTCCACCCAGCTACACTGTATTCCCACTGCAGCGTGGAAGTTCTGCTTTGAGCTGAACCTCACCAGAGTTCTCTTTGTACTCATTTAAACATACTCAGGGGAATGGAAGGGATTACACACAGGGAGGGGGCAATGGGAAGGAAGGGCTTGTATTTGGGCTGGGTTGTTTTACTGCGCAGGTAAAGCCCAGACGACCAGTTTATGTCCAGTGCTGAGACTTTAGGACCCAAAGGTGGGGGGTGGGGGGATGGGGAGGAATGGGGAAGATGAAGGAGAAAAGGAAGCAGGATAAGGAGAAGAAGAGAGGAGGGGAGGGAGGAGGAGAGGGAGACGAATGAAAGGGATGAGAGAGAGAGAGACAGAGCATGTCCAGGTGAACAATTCATTTTGGTGGCTTTTTGTGACTGTCTTCTGTATGTCTTTTTTTTAAGTTGACCATATGGTGTTCTCGCACAAACACATCTCAAACCTTTATTAATGCTGACCCATACAATACTACAGTGGCCTCCTATTATACTATTACTATAGATCATACAAATATCTCTGTTACTGCTGACCCATACAATACTACAGTAGCCTACTATTACAGTATTACTATATATATATATATATATATATATATATATATATATATATATATATATATATATATATTACACACATACCTATGTCCATGCTAATCCGTACAGTACTATAGCAGCCTATACTATTACTATACAAATACTATTATAGTATTAATATATTCTATAACATACTATACTATATATCATGTGATATTACTATTTACCAAATGATTGGTATAAGTATATAATTGTAGTGATATCGTGAAGAATTGAGTGTGGAGATTAGTGAATAATTGTCATACTCCTAATGATAATACTGGTATTATGGTAATAGTAATAGTATAACAGACAATAGTAAGGACTCCTGGTGTGTGTGGCAGAGACACTCCTCATCTCATTACTGAAGGAATAGGCCTGTGTATGTTTCCATGTTTCTGCTCAGACAATACAAACACACACACACACACACACACACACACACACAGGCACACTCGACCACAAACATACACAAACACACACACACACACACACACACACACACACACACACACACACTGGAGAGACACAATAGCCTATTTAAATTACATTTCTCTCTCTGTGCCGAGCCGTCGAAGCTGAAAAGGCAGCGGCTAAATGAGCTTTTTTCTGTTTGCTTTAGTTAGCGTAGCCTAGTCTAATGTAGCCTAGCGTAGCAACAGCAGGCAGATCTGCCATTCAGGACACCACACAGTGTTGGGCACACGGCCCACATTCTCCTAGTTAGCACAAACACACACACACACACACACACACACAAACACACACACACACATAAACATTCACACAGACATGGAAAGAACAGACACGCACGCACACACACACATACACACACATTAAAACGCACCCACACCCACACACACTAAAACACACATCTATACATTAACACACAGAAATGCAGCTTACACACATACACATATACAATCAAAGCCATTCATACTTCGTAGACTAAAATCATACCAATAATAGCAGACACAGTGTGTGCTTTGCGTGTATGTGTGTATAAGTATGTGTGTGCGTGTATGTGTGTATAAGTACATGTGGGTGTGTGTGTGTGTGTGTGTGTGTGCATGTGTGTCTGTGTGTGTGTGTGTGGGTGTGTGTGTGTGTTCAGCAAGAAAGCCACAGAGGACCAGTTAAAGGGGCCCAGTGTGTGTCTCCTCTTGGCATGAAAACACGAGCGAGAGGAGGGACGAGTGTGTGGCAGAAAGCTTCTCGGAGACAAAACCTCTTAATATTCCTTCCAAGTCCATTAAGGCTTCAAGAGATTGGCCTCGATTGATTGTTTGTGTTTGATATTACCTCGGCCTTCGGGGCCCCCGTCCAAAATTACCGCTGGCATTTAGTTACGGCTGAGGAACTGAAAGGCTGAACATGAACCTGCGCTGCTGCCGCCGCGTCCCAGCGATGGGGCCCAAACCTTCATCTAATTACCAAACACTTTGTTGCCATTTCTCTTAAGCTCTCGGCTTTTGTTTGGACTTCCATTCATTATCCGCTGAGATGGATTCCTGTTCTTTCAAACGCCAATATGGACCCTCTCTTTTCTAGCAGCTAATCTAGCCACTGACTTACCAGAACGCCGTTATAAATGAAAACAAATACGTTCTTTGAGGTTCACGGGATCTCTTACCAGAAGTACCTCGCTGCGAGCGTGGCTTAATGTTCTCCTTTGTGGACTTTATGAGCTGCGGTGACATTTAAAGTGTTGATCCATACTCATCTGTTTTCTTTACCTGATTACTCTGATAGAGATATTAATCTACAAACACTGACCCTGTTTCCCACTCCGGCCTGCCGTTGAAACTGTTCTGTGTGGAAATCCAATCTGTTGGACGGACATTCATCAGCACACCGTGTGTCGGAGTCGGGCGTACAAGAAGGTTTGTTTCAGCCATAACACCGGCACACCGCCAAAATAAAAGTAGTTACATTACATACATTTATGAAGTAGACCATGAACTGCTTGAGTGTATCTGATATATAAAGACACTCTTTGATTAATCTCAAGTTCAACATGTTCGAGCAGCAAGTTGAATGCCTCCGCTTCTAGTGCTCCCATTATTTATGCTTCTATTTTGATATCCAATACACCACAGCAACAGACATAGCATTATATTTATAGTGGACAAAGGACTGCAGTGTTTCTCTGACAAAATGTCTGGTGACTTATTTTTCTGACTAACGTTTTATGGTGAGATGGTGACCAGACAAGAGAACGATTGTAACACTCCCCGATCACAGCGTCAGTCTGGCGGAAGGATTCTCTGTCACCCTGTCCACTACCCCCCTCCCCCCCCCCCCCCCCAGGCAGAGGTCACACCAGAAGGAAATATGGAGGCCTTAATATTAGAGGGTTCGAAGGGTTAGGAGAAGTCTGGGTCCTAAACTGACTTTTTAGGGGGGTACGGTATGGTAGGTTGGGGTGCGTTTTGTTACGTTAGGGTAAAGTGCATTAGGGTCTACGTACGGTATGGTATGTTATGGTAGAAAAAGATATATTAGGGTATATTATGCTACGGTTAGGATACATATTGTGGTAAGTTAAGGTACATTAGGCTACATTATGGTATATTAGTAACCTAACTATCACAGCCATGGCTAATGACTGTGCATCTGTTGGGATCTGACTCAACCAACACAGGCAACCAAGTACTCTGATAAAGACCATACATGCTTACACACCTTCAGAAACCATTCCGCCATGAAGTTAACAATTACAAACAAAAAGAGTTACACACACACACATACACAACACAATATACACTCCATCTACAATGACGTATGACAAAAGATAAACTATGTGATAATCAGGGTTTATAGTATCCTGATCTGACAGTAGGCTAGAGATAACAAACAAGCATGGACTCATATTCATCAATCCAACCCCTACAGGCCAACACCCCCACATCCCTGTTACCCAAAGGCCTGGACTATTTATAATCACTGACATACACACACACACACACACATACATGCACGCACGCACGCACGCACACACGCCCACACACACACACACACACTCTGTCTCTCACACACGCACACACACACACACACACACACACACACACACACACACACACATACACACACACAAACACACACACACACACGCACACACACACACACACACAACATGCAAACACACACATTCTCTCCCACAGAAACACACACACACACACGCACGTCAATACGCACACACGCCCTGCTGTGATGTTTGGGTACTACACACGCCTTCTGATCTCTGGAGGGATGAACAGATGTGGGCTGCCGTAGTTCCTTTGAGCATCAAAGAAAGAGACGACCCCCCCTGGCCCGCAGGAATCACATGTGTATGAACTATCTGCATTTATGAATGTGTGCACACACTCACACACAAACACACAAAACCACATGTGACCTACAACACACACACACACACACACACACACACACATGCACTAACACGTGCAGCATTCAGGCAGGATTGGTCTGTGAAGGAACTTCATTGTCGGCCAGATGAGAACTGAGGCAGCTCTCTGGGGATCTCCCTCCCCCTCCCGCCGGCAGGAGGTCACATGATCAGCTGACAGGCGGCTGAGCTCTTCAAAGATTAAACGAGGAGTGGGTGTGAAAAAGGCCAACGCAGGGACAAAGTCAGATGCTCTGATGCTCATACTACAGCCGGAGCAGGCTTAAGCAGGAAGAACCACCGTGTAGCAGACCTATGGAGCATGATCTAGCAGGAAATACCACCGTATGGTGCATTTACGGAGTAGGATCTAGCAGGGAAACCCACTGGCCCTATGGAGCAGGATCTAGCAGCAAATACAATCATGCTTAGTGCACACCAACGAATCACAATTAAACAGGAAGCATCAGGCTACTGCAGTCCTACGGAGGAGGATTCAGCAGGAAATACTATTGCACGCCATTGTTCACCTAGGGAGCAGGATTTATCAGGAAACGCCACCGAGCCACAGAAGACTCATGGCACAGGATTTAGCAGGAAAGACTGAGAAAGATGACCTAGGGAGCAGGATTCAGCAGGAAAGTCCACCATAATGTGGTTAATAATTATGGGGTCCCTGAACGTGAGGAGCTAAAGAAGGACATTAAGGGGTGTGAACCCATTAGTCTGGGCGATTCCTGAGACTCGTAAGGCTATAAAATGACCCCCTTGGATGCCAGTCAAGTGTTATACTCTGAGACGCTGCTCCGGTTTTAAAGGTAAATTGATGGTTTATTGTGATGATGGACCGTCTTTTTCCTATCCAAGTTCTCCCATGATGCGGAGCGGTGCCAAAATTGCCAGTTTGAAGACCTTGCTACTTCCTCTCAGAGTACTTTGGCTGGTGTACCGTGGTTAGTGGCTATCCTCCAAGACAACCTCCTCTCCTCTCCTCTCCCCCCCCCGTAGGGCCTGCAAGGCCAGACTCAAAACGTTGCCTGACCCCCATCGCCAGCCCAGCGGTTCCCAGCGGCTACCCTGGGTCAGGCAGGCCCAAACCGGTTCCTGTGGTGACCCCCCCTGTGGAGTTGTTTTATTTTGCCCCCGAGAACCCAGCAAAATATTTAGTGCAGTAAAATAGAGCAATACAATTGGCATAACTGTGTCGACAACTTCAAATAACTTTTCTAGACGTATGGTTCTATTGTGCCTCAATACCATATTCCCCTTTCAAGTCTGCAAACACAATAGCACATACAAATGCAACAGAAACAGCATGCAGGCATGTGTCTTTTCGAAGGGGGAAAAACATTTGACATTTCTCGAAAATTGGTTATAAAACGCTTTCTTTAGACCATTCCATGGCCCACTTGGTCCTCTGCTGAGACCCACTTGTGTTTGAACAGACCAAGGGTACACAAGCAGGTACCGGAGGGAGGCAGTAAAGATATAGACCTTGTCTTGTTATTCAGAGCAGAAGTACCCTCGGCTTCATCCATTTTAAATTCTGCTACAATATTAATAATGACGCCGACCAATATTAGTACAAGGTAAGTTCAACGGAGATCCTTTGTGGCGTGAAGGTGCGGATGAAGGGGCAGCGGAGCCCTACGGGGGCACTGAATTGAGCAGGTGGTGGTGACACACTGCTCTGTTGGGCCTCTGACATCTGAGTGTCAAAAGTCAACAGCCAAGAATCTCAAGACATAAAATATGAAGTTTTTACCGCAGAAGTTGTGGCAGGAAATAGAAAATAAATCCGGGTGCATATTTCCATTATCGGCGGACGTTATCGTAGGAGGAGAGGCTATGGAGAGCGAGAGAATCCACGCAGTCTCTCTGTGTGTGCTAGGAGATAGCCAAAAACCAATTTGCACCTCCTGCCTCCTCCTCCCAGTCACCCCAGACTCAGCTTTCAGACATGCCACAAACCAGCCACGAATCATTTCATCTAAATAAGCTGGCCAAATGTTTTACACCTCTGCATATTACTGGAGGCCGATAACACCCTAGTCCAGCGACGCATGCAAAGACTGCTTCTGCCTCTTCCCTTTTCTCCATCTCCCCCCTCTTTCTAACTGTCTTTCTAACTCACTTTTTCTCTCCCTCTGCCCCTACTTCTCTCTTCTCTCCCCCACCCTGTCCTTATTGTCTGCTATCAGCCCAGAGCCAACCCCTATATGATTCAGCAGGATAGAGATACAGAGTGTGGGAATGTACAGGCATCAGGGGGCATTATTTTTTTTTTTAAATCCTGCCGTTTCCAATGCCCTTGGTGATACAAGAAGAAACAAGAATCCCATGTTTTATGTTTGCATTCAATATTCCCATGTGCAGATTGTGACAGGTCGTTCCCCAGCAGACTCCTCATGACCCCTCTCTCCTGGGGTGGCAGGCCAGCAACAGGCCTGGCATGGTGGCACGCTCCACCCCCTGCCTGGGGGGCCGTGGGCCGGACCATCCACACAGATGTGGGCAGTGCACACTGAGGCAGGCGGGGGGGGGGGATGACACGCATCCCTCCGATGTGCGTACGTCTGTACGTCCCCGCTTCACGTTTAATGAGATCCCTGAAGACCGCCGTACGTCTTGATCACCCACAGCGCTGACTTCTCTCACTGCCGAGGAACGGCAAAGAGCCATTGGTGCTCTCTCTCTCTCTCTCTCTCTCTCTCTCTCTCTCTCTCTCCCTCTCTCACTCTCTCTCGCTCTCTCTCTCTCTCTAAGTTCATTAATGAAAGTCTATTAGCTTATAGATTTAAATCTGCATTGTTGAATGATTCTTTAAACCGATGAATCATGCTTCATTATCCACACGGCTGTTAAAAACTAATTCCTATCCAAAATCCTATAATGCCATACAGTTTAACTGTGCACTTATTAAAAGGATCAATCTTCCCGGAGATATAATAAGAGAGGGCGGGTGTGATCCATCACCATCAGCGATGCATTCTGCTGCTTCTGCTTATTGATAGCCAATCAACACCCGGCTGACAACATATTCCTCACTCCTGCTCGTCCTCTTGTCTATCTTCTTATCACATATTTATCTGATATCTCCTTGTCTCTACCTCCTCCACTTTCCTATTTGTCTGTCAGTCTAGTTCCTTGCCGTCAGTCTGTCTGTCATCGCCCTTGTCTCCTTGTCCATCTGCTTATATCCTTGCCATCTCGTAATTGTCTTTGTCTAGAGAGATGTTGTTTTCCTGTTAGCCCGGTCTCCTAGTATTTACCTCCTAGTCTCCTAGTCCTCCTGGTACCAGAGTGGCCAGCAGTTGAACCCAGTGTTCAGTCTTCACAATCAGAACATCAGCCCCATCATCTAGCACCCCCCCCACACACACACACACACACACACACACACACATCTACTACCAGCAGCCCGACACCACTGGTGCTTGCGACAGCCACTCCGATTAGTCTGAAAAATACTCTTTTCCCTGGCAAGAGATATATTCTTTTTTTCTTTTTTCTTTTTTATAATTGCAAGGAGGAAATGGATTGCGCTCTTCTTATTCCATCCCTGGAAGCCAGAGCTAGAGAGAGATAACTCTGGAAGCTAACTGTGTAAATTAAGAAGTGGACTGCAACGCTGCCAAAGGGGGGAACATGGTTTTAATGTGCATGGCGCTACAGCGAAGGGGAGGGCGCATTCACATGCTGCAACATAATGAAGTACTGCGGCCTCAGGTGGATGAGCACTTGGAGGCAGTTCTGTCCATTGGTGATGCATTTAGGAAGGATGACAGGTCATGGACGCACGGCACGTTTAGGGCACAAGGTATAGGACACATGGTACATTTAGGGCACAAGGAGGGTTTAGGATGCATGGGGCATTTAGGATGCATGGCACATTTAGGACGCATGGTACGGTTTAGGACACATGGTATGGTTGAGGACGCAAGGCACGTTTAGAATGCATGGCGCGTTTAGGATGCGTGGCGCATTTAGGATGAATGGCGCGTTTAGCATGCATGCTATGCTTAGGATGCTTGGCGTGTTTTAGTATTTAAGATGCACATTTAGGACCAGGGCTCAAGACTGTGACTACAATTGTCTAATTTGCGATCATTTATGGTTGCAATTTTTTTTTTCTCCAAAATGACAAAAATGCCAAAATACATACACATATCACAATGTTTCAGAACAGGGCCGTCGCATGGCAGATATAAGCTGACGTTGTCGTTGTTGTTTTTTTCCCATTGCCATGTTTAAACGCTTACATTTGTTAAAACCTGTGTTTTATTGCACATAACGCTAAGACAACAACAAGAAAAAAAAGGGCCAATATCAAAAGTGCTGTGTGTTGAGGAAGCGTCTTTCCCTGGGTTACGTCAGAGCCTCAATGCAAAGTGGGTCGCACCAGAGGGGCTCCGGGCAGCGCCGCACAAAGACAACACGCGGCGGAAGATTGGATTCTCGGTCTTGTTCTGTGTTTAATATGATGGGTTGGCGAGGAAGGTTTTGAGCAGAGTGCGGGATGCTACAGAGCGACCGCATGCAGTGCTTCTGTGAGCGCGCTCTTTGGAAACATGACCCACTTAAGTTCCAGTTAAGACAAACAGCTAAAAAGGTATTTTGTACACTGTGCAAAGTTTCAATGAAATTGCACAGCAGCACCAGGGTGCAATTCAAGATAAGAGAATGCAAACAAACACGTACACACACACACACACACACACACACACACACACACACACACTATTCTGGATGATGTTTCGCCAGAAAAGATAAATTGTAACCAGAGTACATTACCTTTTTTGTGAGGCAAGGGCTGTCGAGTGAGTAAGTCTATTATAATGAATGTACACAGATGGATGGTGTGTGACGAGGGACATGCTTAGACTGCGACACAGCGGCCCAAAAAGGGGTGCGGCCAAATTTGTTACGGTGCCACCAAATGGATGAGTTAGCTGCACCACCGCGCCACAAGCAGAGCATGCTAGTCCTGAGCCCTGGGATACATCACGCATTCAGGAGCCATGGCATGTTGAGGACACGTGGAGCCTTTAGGAAGCATGGCGTGTCCTGGTTAGGATAGGTGGCATGATTATGACGCATGGCATGCTTAGGAAGCATGTTGCGTTTAAGAAGGACAATGCATATGCAGGCAGGACTTTAGGAACAAAGATATGTTTTTCTTACTATAGGTAATGTCATTGGGGCAGCTGTGTGTTGTTTTTGTTCCGGACCTTGGTGACTATGTTGAAGTTTAACCAACACTGATTTATTCAAAGTACTTTGTTAGCAAACGTTTCTCTTCTAATGAACCATGTAACGTCGTCTCCTGGCATTGAGTTAATCATTATTTTAATACATTAAGACCTGAATATGTCTAATTGAAAGTCGATCAGATTACCTTTCTTTGCAGCAGTGTTTTATTTGTGGTATTTGCAGCACGCTTTGCAGACATTGACTGCTGCTGTTTACTTGTCTGATCACTTGGTTTATCAAGCCAGCACCTGAGGGTTTGTCGATTTACACACCACGTCATCAATAAATGCCCATTTGGCTTCGGGTTTCCAGGAATAAATCTAACGTGCGATGTGATATTTAGTCAGTGTATAATTTTTCTTTAAAAACAGCAAAGTAGTCGTATTGACATCACACCGAATGAGTCCTGACTTCTGAAATCTGATTTTTGCACGTTGAGTTGAAATTCCAAACCAATATTCCTAATATTGCTGGCCTGCAAACGAGTGTCTGCTGAACAGTCAGAAAATGCAGCTCAGTGGCCTCGGTGAAACTGCCAAATGTAATAATCCTCCACATTGTGCTATCTACAATATTCTGACCCTGCTGGGACGGCACAATCTGTGCACGGCGGTCACGCCGTCCGGCGCCGCCGCCTCCCTCTGTAAGCCCCCCCGGGCGGCCGACCCGGGACCGGCCCATATGATTATGCCCCGGGTCGAAAAGTCAGCCGAGAAATCCCCGCCGGTGAGAGTACGCAGCGTTTTGAAATGTGATCCTATAGGAGGGAGGTCAACCTTTAAAGTGTTTATTTATTTATTTCGTTTTATTTCTCCCTCCTTTTAAGCCTCTCTTCTGGCTTCCAAATGGAGCGACGGCTTAACTGGCGGCAGGCTTAGCATGTGTTGGTGTGGCACTTTGAAATATACTCTCTTCCCCTCGCCGCTAATCTTTCTGTATCTGTTCCTATGCCGCTTTTTCTTTCTGTTCTGGATCTCTGTCGATCGCTCCTGTCTGCGTCTTTCCCATGTCTCTGTGTTTCTGTCTTTTCTCTGCTGCGTCTCTTAACATCTACTGCACACCCCCCCCCCCCCCCTCTTTAATACATCCAGTTCCCCTTCCTATATTGCCTTCTGTTCTGGATATTTTCCATCCATCTCTCTCCTGCATCTATGCCCCCTCTCAGTTCTTATCCTTGTTATCCATCTCTTCATCTCGTTCTCTCTCCTCCTCCATCTCCTCTGCATCAATTTTCCCTCCCCCATCCCTCTCTTTCTGTCTCTCCAAGCTCTCTGTTCCTGCCCCCTACTCATTTGCAGCGCCTATTTCCCCTCTTTCTTTCAATCTGTTCTTCACCACCATCTCTTTCTATCGCTCCCTCTTTCTCTCTCCAGACGTACAGGAAGTGATATCAGTTGAATTATGGATTTGTTATTTTCATGATGATGATGAGGATGAGGATGATGATGATGACAATGAACGTTTTTGACATTTGAGATAGCATTTAAAAAATCTTGTACTTGTAAATCTTGCATATTAAATAACCCAATAGTATTCATATGTTTACATCCGTGCCAAGATAAATAAATGTCGATTTTTTGTTTGTCAAAAGATTGTTGAGTTAATTATGAATATTGGCCGCCAATATGAATTAGTTTGACGAGGAGCCAGAAGATTCACAGATCTTGACACTCCGGGAGTTCCTGTGCTTTGAATTAAATCACCAAATGATGCAAGACAACCGGAGGAAGTAAACACAAGAAAGGAATGATTACTTTGACACATTTATTATGAAATTATAAAGGTAGATAGCATTGGTCGAAAAGAAAAGCGTTTATAAAAGAAGAGTATGGATAGCAGATCACTGTTTCACCGGGACAGAGATTATTTTAATGACAAAATAAAAAAGAGGCAACAGAAAAAAAAACATAAATAACCAAGTCCATTATCGTATAACACAGTACATCAGGGAAGGTCAGCAGGATGTCGACATAAAACATCTTATATACACAGTAAGAATGTACATCATGTGTTTTACAGCGGAGTCCTACAGCAAGACACGGCAGCCAGTCTCAAGCCCCGCCGATGAAGAGGGTTTTATTTTTTGTGTTTTTTTTTTTTTTTGTGGCTTTAAGTAACCGTCGTTATCACGCCTCTGTCCCGCCTCTGGCGTGGGCGAGTGACAGAGCGGTGATGAGCCGTCAATGAAGCAATGACCCCGCCATGAGGAGGGGTCTTCAGTCTGTCAGGGTATAGACACTCCCCCCGTTAGCGCCACTTCCTCCGGCTCACCCCCCCCCCCCCCCCCACACACACACACACACTCCCCCTTTCCTGTCTGCAGGCGCTCGTGATTAACGGGCTGTGGATGGGGTTGGGAGGGGGGGGGGGGGGTATGGAGGAGCTGTGGAGCCGGCCTGATAGCAGAGGGAGTTGCTGTGCTGAACACAAAGCACCCTGGTATGTCACACGGAAGCCAAACACAAAGGTGACAGCACCCTTGGCGAGCTAACCTGGTGTGTAGCAGCGCCGACCCCAATAAAACACTACATGTGGGGGGGGGGGGGGTGATGTTTGGTCAGGGTGGGGATGGACAGTAGGGACATTTGGCGGATGGTTGGGAAAGTGAGGGATAGATGTTTTGGTGACATTGGCGATAGATGCTTTAGGAGAACGAGGGAGATGTTTTGGTGATATTGGGAGAGATGGTTTAGCATAGTGAGGATTCGATGATTTGGTGACATCGGGGATAGATGGTGTAGGACAGTGAAGGATATGTGTTGGTGATATTGGAATAGATGCTTTGATTACACATGGCGGGGGGTGGGGGGGGGGGGGGGGGGGGGGTGTTCAATGTGGAGCGGTGGAGAACATTGATTATTGATTATTTGATTATTGTTCAGACAACGCGGGAGCACCATAACATGTGACCTGAACATTTTCTTGGGAGACAGAGGCAAAAAGTCAAGAAACATTTTCTTCCACCCTCTACTTGTTTTGTCGTCCTGAGGACGTGATGTTGGATCTGCCTGGCGATGTGGACCTCTGTGGTGATTTAACAGCGTTTACTGTCGACCGTGTCATGCAGTGTCGGCACATCAGGGCGCGTTTCAAAGGGAGGGAGCGGCTCTGAACCATGAGTTAATGTTTTGAGGATGAATTATTCAAATAAACATGAGGATGAGTGGAAAAGACGTGAAGGTGTGACTCCTGCGAGCTTCATTGGGGCTGACGCAGGCGTGCTCCTCTAACGTCCTGGTGGGACTCGCCGTGCGGGCTGCAGGTTGTTGTGCATGCAGAAGAATCTCTCAGAGCTGCATATCTATCATCAATCACTCTGATATGAGGACTGGCAGAGATGGATGGTGCTGACTGTTCACATAGATGCTCTTCCATCTTTAACTGACAGACCAAGCCAAACAATAGCTCCTCACACACACATATACACACACAGGCGCGGGTGCGCACACACCAGACACACATCACACATCGTGCTACGTGACAAAATTAGCCACAATTGCCTCTGACAGGATAACTTCCAAGTACAATAGGGGGAGGATCCATCTTCACTCTTACATGAAGACGACTGATGACTGTTGGCTGTGATTGCAACTTCAAATTCAAAACTGTTTTATTATTGGTAATATGCTATTAACTGAGTTTCAAAATAGTGTTGGAGGAGCAGTCGGAGGACACAACGGGGCGGGGTAAAGAACAAACCAATAAATATGTATAGGATTGTATTCCAAGTCAAAATTATCCTGCCTGGGATGCTTCTGCATCGTCTGTTGGTCATGGCGGAACAAGGCAAGTTATTTCCATGTTATCATCTCACAGCAACAATGCATTAGTCAAGGTGTTGTTTCCTGGCTATAAATAGAAAACATGACAAGTCCTTGTGAAGGGATATGCCTTGGCCCGGTGGCCCGCTCTAATCTGATTGGCCGGGCCAGCCGTCACTCATGATTCCAGCCACCAGTGACCATAGCGCCAGATACGTTTTGGACATCTGTAAGAAACCTTGAAGACTCATGTTTTATTAATGTGTTTATTTCATTTGTATTTATCGAGTTATTTATCCGTGTGAAAGCGATGCTGACAACAAGTCATGTGGTGATTTAACATGGGGGTATGGTTGTATTTCTCTGCCTGCCTCAGACAGACCAAGGAATAACATTTGACAAGTTTTACTTTTGGTGAGGATGAGAGCGTTGTGGGAACAAAGCGTGAGATATTGAGGGCAGAGACAAAGATCATCACCGTTACATCCTGGAGAAAGCTCTGCTGGCTGACAGCACAACCAAGACGCTTACACAGAGATGACAGACAATATCCTCCCCTGCTCTCTCTCTCTATCCCTCTATCTCTCTCCTTCTCCATCTCTCCGCCTCCATCCATCCCCGTCTCTCTCTCTCTCTCTCGCCATCGCTGCCTCTCCCACTATATCTACGTCTCTCCCTCTCTCTCTCTCTCTCTCTCTCTCTCTGCCTCTCTCTATCTCATTCCCCATCTGGATCTCTCTCCTTCCCTCTTTGAAAGCACCAAGCTCTGCCTCAGCAGAATTCAGAGGATCTTGCAGCAGACGCCTCTCCCCTCAGGTGCCACCTTGTCAAAGTTCATTAATCTTCTCAAACTCAACGTGTCTCCACCGGTGGCTGGCTGTACTACTAATCCTCTTATTAATGTTCCAAATGAACCTGCGCTAGAAGGACCTCTCCCGCAGGGCCATCATTACACCGTTCTGCATAAACTCCTGTTTGCATAGAATGTCCATTTATTAAGAACACCCACTCCAGGAGTACGCCACTTACAGCCTCCCATACCCTCTCCCCCTGCAGAGCTCGCCCAGCCGCCCCAGCCCAGGGGGGATACAAGGAACACGCCCCCCCCCCCCCCCCCCCCCCCGCCCCCTCCCCACCTCCAGCCTCCCCTCCCCCGCCTTTAATGCACTCCTGGTTCTCCAGGTAATCACATACACGAAGCCCAATGCTTTGTCAGAGTCGTCTTAGGCAGACTAAATGTTAGTGGTGATGACCGGGGGGGGGGTCTGGGGTGGCGGTGGGGGTACTCTCAGACTTGATTTGTTCTTGGCAAGCAAATGACAAACTATCAAGGCAGTCATAATTGCTTTATGTGGAGTTTCCTATACGTGCCATTGCAATAAAACACACACAACAGTAAAAAACTTTTCTGTTGTTGTGTGTGTTGTGCCCCAAGAGCAACAACATTATCCGGGCTGTAAATGTTCAAGGTGTCGCAGCGTCACATAACAGCACTGGAGGTGTTCATCTCTGTGCTTTGTTAACAACCCTTTGGACTTGGGAGAAAACAGTTTACCCATTATTACTAATTAGGCCTTTACACAGGAGATGTTCAGGCCACAGCGTGCCTGCACTGTTGATATAATAGCTTAACATCTCCGTGACAAGTGGTGATGGCACTGTTTCAGACGCATCCCACAATAATTCAACTACAGAGATGAGAAATATGTATAAATTAATTCAGCGATATTCCGCTCACAGATATATACGGTATATGCAGCATTATACTCACAGCTGCCCTGTGGTTAAAAAGTTGGACAGGTGAAGAGTTTAAATATGGCTTTGAATGGAACGCCTTTCTGCTGCGCTTCTCCATTAACATTTTGCAGTTCATGTCTCACCATGACACACCACACACACACACACACACACACACACACACACACACACACATGCACACACACACACACACACACACACACACACACACACACACACACACACACACACACACACACACACACACACACACACCACACACACCACACCAAACACACACACAAACACAGTAAAAGCCCTACAACCAGTTTAGCACACGCAATAAGCTCGGTGTCTTGTTAAAGACAACAACGGCCAGTGAAATCCCGGCAGACCGAACGGCCAAACGCTCTGCAGACCGGCTCTGTCCCCGGTACGAGCGTCCACACATCTCTGAGTGTCAGCATCAACATCTCCGCCTGCACCCGGGCCTCTGCACCCCACAGACAGCGGAGGCTTGTGTGGTTAACAGCTTGGCTTTACATTCTCTCTCTCTTTCTCTCTCTCGCCCGCCTGGTGGAAAGTAGGACAGTGTTGTTCAGGCTTCTCCTGACTGTTGTTTACATTGATGTAGGGCCCCAGGAGGACCGGTAGTGTAAGTAGGTACAGAAAGAGCAGGAATCACCCCCCATAGCTCCTAGCCCTGAGCCCCCATAGCGAGCCGACCCTCAAACCGCAAAGACCCGCGATGCAGCCAGTACACCCACACTGTGCCGTGCCCACCCGCTTTGGATTTGGCTTTGTTAATCCAACAAAACAGACAATTTATTAAATATATATGTTGTTGGTTGCTGATCAACAAAGTGCGCGAGCCGTACTGATGGGGCTGTGGGTGCAGGAGACTTAACAGGTTTTGGAACGCTGCTGTACAGACGAGGCCAGATGGCCTTCAGCTGCAGTCTTCCAGCTCACGCCATGCTGTTAGTGTCTCCAAGAGGAAGACACTGCCTCGGCTGGTCTGCGTCTCTTTATGCTTTATCTGACAGCTTATCCATTTATTTGATCTTGTGTTTATGTACTGGTGCACGTTTCTGGACTTACTCTCCATTTGATAAAACAATTTTTCGTCTCTCCGGACACAGAGGATAATTTACGGCTGTCGAGGTGGTCGTGCCTGGCCTGAAAATAAATTCTAAACATGATGATTTGATTGGGTTGACGTTCATACATGATGTGTATTAAATAAAGCCGCTGCTACTTTGCTTTTCATACGAAAACACTCCAGGGAGTATTCTCTTTCCGGAACATTAAATATCAACAAAAACGAACACCCATTGTCTGAGGAGGAAAAATACTTTTACTCCTTGCTTTATGTTTCAGTTCCTGTTGTAACATCCCAACATGCTGGAGGTAAGACAGCGTAGGGGTTAGAGTGTTACTCATGCTGCAGGGCGTGGGGCTAATCCTCAACGCCCGCAGTCTACCTGTAGGCATCGCAAGATGTCCTACCCCCGACCCGCTCCTTAATGAAAGTCTCCTCGGATCAACGCATCTCCTTAATGGCTAAATGGGGATAAGTACAAATTGAACCGAACATCCGGTTGCTGCCGACTGCGTCTCAGCTAAGATCCAGAGGGGCGTTGCTCAGCACCTGAATGCCATGTTTGTCTGCTGAACGGACCGGAGGCTCAGCGCCAGGTTTGGTGGTGCGGGGACGTGTGGACACGTAGCCCAGTGGGCTGGCAGCCGGAGGTCGTCACGCCGGCCTGTCCCCCCCCCCCCCCCCCCCAGAGAGAAGCCCTCCCGTGTGACTCGACACGCGCACGCGAGCGTACTCGTCTGGGACACGGGGCGGCGAGCTGCGGGGACAATGGCTGTGGTCGTAAAGCACCTATAGAGCCTCTGTCACGCCGCCACCGCCGCCATCAATAACGCGCGGGAGAACACACACACACACACACACGGGCGGCTTTCAGAGGTGTCCAAACTATCGATCCCAACGATCATGGCGGGGGAATTGATTGACCGTTAAGAAAGCGATGTAGTGGAGCGAACATTATCCTATAATATCTCACATTCTCCCTCTCTCACCCCTGGAAATCTTCCAACAACACTATTTTATTCTTTCTGTGCCCTCTGTGTGTGTCTCTCTCTCTCCCTCTCTCTCTCTCACATGGATGCCCACAAACACTGTCACATAGACACACACACACACACACACACACACACACACACACACGCACACACGAGCCACACACACTGAGCTTGGCTATCAAACTAAATGGCTCTTTTGACTGCAGCCTCTCACACTGAAAGACATTAAATGCAGCCCCCCCCCCCAACCCCCCCCTCCTCATCATTATCCATCTAAAGGTCTCTGCGTAGCAAGACCCTGACCCCCACCCCCACCCCACCCCTCATTCCTTAGATTCACAAGACCACCACTGGTTGCCGGGGTGATACCCAACAGAGCAACAGTGCCCCCTTAAGACCCAGTAACATCACCAGTAGCATCTCAGTTACTTGCAATGCTCATACCCACCCACCCAGCCCCCCCATACACACACACACAGCCTCTCTCTCTCTCTCACACACACACATGGTCTGTCTCTCGCTCACTCCTTGTGTGTTCCATTAGGCGTGTGTTTTGTGGAGTGCTGCTTTATTAGCAGAGAAATTAATAAGCTCTGATGATAAAAAAAAATAAAAGGCTGCACGGATTACGTTGAAATTTGAGGCTCATTATTGGCTAATCCTATTTGAATTGGATGTGTATCAGTTTTCAGACAGGCATCCCATAGTCTGCTAGTGTGCGTCGCGATAGAGGGAGAGAGGAGAGAGAGCAGCAGAGAGGAGATAGGAAGAGAGAGAGAGAGAGAGAGAGAGAGAGAGAGAGAGAGACACACACACACACATGTATTTCGATTCTAGGTGGCAAATCTACGGCTCAGAACTGGAGGACCGGCTGCTAATTAAAAAGGAGAGTGCTGACGTGTGTGCTGGTGGCGGGAGGCAGAGACTCGTATGGCATCACAACGCACACCAAAAGAAAACCATGGAAACACTAAGGACGTTATGAGGGGCAGAGGTGGAAAATCAACTCATTTAGGAGAAGAGAAAAACAATGGTATGACCGCCTAGGGAGTGATAATGTTATATAACAGATCCCACTTCTCCGACAGATTAAGCCGTGTGTATGTTGCGTCTATTTACCATTAATTAGAGATGGAAATCTGAGTAGATAGGTAAGAAAAAAATGTTTCTTTCACAGGAAGTGTAAAGGAACAGCGCATCACAAGTAGCAGTAGTAGTAAGTGGGTACAGTTTCACCTTGTCACCTGACCTCCGAGTCACAACAGATGCATGCCACACTCTGGGCTAGGAAATCAAAGGAAGAATTCCTCTCCTTGTAAAACATCAGCCAAACATTAGCATGGGATTATGTTTAAGTCCATTAACTACACAAATGATCCGTTTTGTCAAGTTTTTTTTTCAGTTTGTGTTTTTTCCTTTTTTTCATTTTTTTGGAGCTATGGTTGCACTGAATGCTGCTGTGTTCGGTTGCTGCGCAGTAAGCCAAGAGAGAAAGTCTCTAACCCTATGCTTCAGCACTGAGGGACGGGGCAGTTATAGGCAGAGCTTATGGACCAGTAAAAGTGTTCCTTTACCTGCTGCCTGGTGTGCATGGGGGCCTTGGTCTTGAACGCGCCCTGGGAGCTGCACTCAGACGCGCTGAAGTGGTCTGAGCTGGTGGACGACCTCTTGGAGAGCGTGTCACAGCCCCCAACAAACGTGTTATCCAGTGGGAGCTCCTGGATCACGTGATGCTTCTTCACCGACACCGGCGTGTCCGCCTTCAGGTGGAAGGCCGACTGCGGGGAGGCCGACTTGTAGTGCCGGGCCAGATCGGGGCTGCTGGGTTTGAAGGTGGTGGTGGGCGTGGCGTTCCAATCGAAGCGTCCAATCCCCTGCTCCTCCAGCTCCGTGGGGATGCTGATGGTCCCGTTGATGGGCTCGTGGGCGGGGTCGTCCGGCTTGCTCTCCTCGATGGTGACGAAGTTGAGCAGGGAGCTTTTGGGCGACTTCCTTTTCTTCCTCTTCTTCTTCTTGCTCTGCTTGTTCTCCGTGTTGGGGGACATCCACTCGGCGCCCTGCTTCTTCCGCTGCGCCGCCTTGAAGCGGGAGGCGTGGCGGCAGCGCAGCAGCACCGTCACGAAGATCACGATGACCACCACCAGGGCGCCGGTCACAAAAGCGATCATGATTGTGAGATAGTCGCCACTCTGGTACGTCTCGCTGCTCTCGCCGATGTTGCGGTCGATGGGCGTCTCCATGGTGCGGCGGATGAGCTCGTTGATGAGCGTGGCGTTCCCCGCCGTGTCGTTGACGTACAGGAAGACCAGCACCAGCGTGTGGAGGGACTTGGGGTAGCCCAGGTCGCTGATGTTCACCACCAGCCTGTGGAGGCCGATGTCGGTCACGGTGGGCTTCTCCTCCAGCGTGATGTTCCCGGTGACCGGGTCGATCCTGAACAGGCCCCGGTTGTTGCCGCTCACGATGCTGTATTTGAGCTCGGCGTTCATCCCCGTGTCCCCGTCCACGGCGAACACCTCGGCCACCACGGAGCCCGGGATGGAGGACAGCGGCACCAGCCTGAAGGAGGTGTTGGAGGAGGGGGAGATGACCACGGGGGTGTTGTCGTTCACGTCGATGACATTGATGGTGACCTTGGCGGCCGAGGAGCAGGGGGGGCGCCCGGCGTCCACGGCCCTGACATCAAACGTGTACGAGCTCTGCTGCTCGCGGTCGAAAGAGACGTTGGACTTGATGACGCCGGAGTACGGGTCCAGGATGAAGTTCTCGTTGTCGTTGAGGATGGAGAGGGAGACGGCGGCGTTCTCCCCGGCGTCGGTGTCCGTCACGGTGATGACGCCCACCGTGCTGTACTTAGGGAGGTTCTCCGAGACAAAGAACTGAAAGTGGTTGTGGGTGAACTTGGGGTTGTTGTCGTTCTCGTCCAGTATGGTCACGATGACGGCGGCCTGCGTCTGCAGCGGCGGCGTGCCGTTGTCCCTGGCGGTCACCGTGAACAGGAAGCGGTCCTGGTCCTCACGGTCAAACACGCGCGACGCCGTCAACACGCCCGTCTTGCGGTCCAGGTCGAAGAACGAGGCGTTGGGGCCCAGCTGGTAAACGATCTCTGCGTTCTTGCCATTGTCCTCGTCCGTGGCGCTCAGCGTGGTGAGGAACAAGTCGCGCTTGTTGTTCTCCATGATGGCCAGCTCGATGACGGGCTGCGTGAACACGGGCGGGTTGTCGTTCTCGTCCTCCAGCCGGACCCTGACCAGCGCCGTCTGGTTGAGGCTCGGCTTCCCGGAGTCCGAGGCCACGATCTTAAAGTTGTACTCTTTGGTTCCCTCGTAATCCAGCAGGGCCGACGTCTCCAGCAGGTACTGGTTGTCGTACACGGCCTTGAGGTGGAAAGGCACGTCCTTCTCTATGAAGCAGATGACCTTGCCGTTGATGTCTGTGTCTTTGTCCGAGACGGTGATGAGTGCTATCTTGGTGTTGATGGGGTCTTTCTCCGAGAGGAAGACGGTGCCGTTGATGGGTACGATAATGTAGCGCAGGTCTATGTTTGGCGGGTTGTCGTTAACGTCCGT
Source organism: Urophycis tenuis (assembly GCA_036785325.1). NCBI lineage: Eukaryota > Metazoa > Chordata > Actinopteri > Gadiformes > Phycidae > Urophycis > Urophycis tenuis. Next base: position 16,329,104 of record JAXIVH010000005.1, on the reverse strand, counting down.
CACGTTTATGTTAATGGTGGCTTTGGCGGGACTGGAGCTGCCGTCGCTGGCTAACACGGAGAGCTTGTGGATGGCAGTCTCCTCTCTGTCCAGGGGTCGCTGCACGCTGATCAGCCCGCTCGTGGTGTTCAGGGCAAACAGTCTTTTGGTGGCGGGCGTGACCTGCGTGCCGAACACATACCTGATGTCGGCGTTGGACCCGATGTCCGCGTCCGTGGCCAGCAGGTGCACCACGGACGTCCCGATGGCGGAGTTCTCCGGGATGTGCACCTCCACCTGGCTGTCCTTAAACACGGGCCGGTTGTCGTTGACGTCGGTCACCGTCACCTGCAGGATGGCGGTGCTGGACTTCTGAGGGCTGCCGCCGTCCTCCACCTTCACCTTCATCACGTACGTGTCCTTCTGCTCGCGGTCCAGGTTCTGCTGCACGATGAGCTGCGGCCACTTCTCCCCCTCGGGCGTCTCCACGATGTCCAGGCCGAAGGCACTCTGTCCGTTCACCAGCTCGTACTTGTGGACGCTGTTGGGACCCGTGTCGGGGTCGGTGGCGGACGGGATGGCGAAGCGGCTGTTGATCAGCGTGTTCTCGGGGATGGAGATGTTGATGACCGGCGAGGGGAACATGGGCGCGTTGTCGTTGGTGTCTTTCACCACCATTTTGATTTTAATGAGTCTGAAGTAGTCATTGGGCAGGATGACCACCTCGATCTCAAAGGAGCACTCGCTGTCCTCGAAGGACGGCCCCGGGCAGAGCCTCTCGCGGTCGATCCGGTTGGAGGTGGTGAAGATCTCCCCGGTGCTGCTCAGCACGCGCACCAGAGGGTTGTCCCCCGCCTTGGACACCAGCCGGTACACCAGGTTAGCGCTGGCTCCCGTGGCGGCGTTGGTGTGTGAGATATTGAGGTCCTTTGGTATGTTTCCAATGAGAACGTTTTCCTGCAACTCCTCTCTGATGGGGTAGATGAGCTCCTGGGCGATGGACGGGTCCAGCCACAGACACGCCAGCAGAGCGGCCAACAGGTAATAATCTTTAAGATCCATGACTGCGATGTTACTCGATTCCTTCCTTCACAACTCAAGCATTTCGCTGTACTGGTGAACGTTGTAGCAGTGATTTGGTGAATATATGGAAGGGCTCTCTTCCACACTGAGACCTATGAATAGATAACAGAATGTGTGTTCAATAGTGCATTCAATACCTACATGCGCTATTGTGAACGCTGTTCTCACGTGTGCATTAATCATAAATCCATAGAGAAGCAAATACCAAACACTGCAGCAAAACGTTTAGGCGGCCTTTAAAACCCTGTATTTAGCCAAGTCTTTGGATTTCTATAAGTTCCTTAAAAAACAAGAACTAAATGGTATCTATCCTAAAAAAAAAAAAAAAACTTCCCAGCCTATTTGGTCAATATTCAATATAGAAAATTGTAGACAATTAACGTGACAGCGGCTCTGCGTCATCGATGTTTGAAGTCGTAACGAATAAATCCGCATTAATAAATACTACCTCGAATGAACATAAAGTCAGTCTTTCAAATGAAATCATTCTTGGTCTCAGCTGAAATGAAACGCTTACCGCGCGATGCTGTCAGCTCATTCTCCTCTTGTCTGTGAATTTCCAACGGCAGCGAAATAAAAAGCGGAGTCCAGTAAAGATATTCCTCTTGATCGATGCCGTTCCTCCGAGCTCCCGAATCCACAGGAGACCCGACAGTCCTCCGGGTTAACGTTGGTACCTTCAACAGTTCAGCGGATCGTCCTGCGTGGACGCTCCGCTCTCCTCGCGTCACGGACGGACGTGCTCCGCGCTGCTTTCTAGTAACCGTCCAAGGTGAAGAGATGAGAATGGCTCCAGAATATTCCTCCTCTCCGCGTCTCGGGATACCTGTTCAGGTGCTCGCTGCTTGTCCCGTCATCACACGTCAACTTTAAGAGCTCCCGGTGAATAAGGCTCCGACGGTACGATGAAGACACTCCAAAAAGCTTCACAGGTCAAAGATGTGGAGATAAGGACGGCCTGAGGACGCGATGCGCCGCGCGGTCACTTGGAGACGGGTGCGTGTGACAGCGGTGCGTGCGGAGCGGGTTATCCTCTCTCCTCACTCCATCGCAGAGCATCTTGCACTAACTCTGCCGAAACCCACAGGGGCTGAAGTCCGGCACACAGACGCCCCCCCCACCCCCCCGATCCTCCTCATTGGACGGCTCTCCGTCTGGAGCAACGTGATTGGTCGGCACTAACGTCACTCCGTGTAGAGACGCGCTGACCGCCGCCGCGGCTGCAGGATGTTCATCTGCTGCTCCGCCGTGTGTCGGTGTGAAACCCGGGGAAGAAAGCGTCTCAATCTTTTTACTGTCGGGTCGGTGACCGCCTGAAGCTCCCCGTGTCTACGGTGGAGCGCGGGGCAGCGAGATGCGAAGGGGCATCTTGTGTCATGGTGTTTGTATAGAGAGACCCAACAAGCAGGACCACATAAACCCTGCTTTGTAGGCAGCGGGGATGAGAGTTGCGATTAGACAGGAGGAGACGCCGGTGACTTTGGTTGTGTATTCCCACCACTTTCCAGCCACTTGGACATCGCAGTCACAACAATTAAAAGGTGGACACGACCCGCACCGAGCAGACGTCTGCCGCTAGACGTCTGCTCGTAGTCCGGACGCCTCGAAGAGGTGGCGTGTCTGTCGTTTGTTTTGCTGTGGAATTGTATAACGCTGTCCTCAGAACATGAAACTGTGAAATGGCGTTGCATAGAAAATTCTGTCTTACACGAGAGCTTCGATAAAGTGGCTCAGCAAGATCCGATGAGTTCTCGTATTTGAAAACATATGTGAATCAGACATCTATCTGTACCATTGCACAAAACACGTACATCCAAATCAAGACATTTTCCATTGAGCCATTTCAAGGTCCTGATATTTGACCTCTAGCAATCTCCTGCCGAGAGATGAGGAGAGGAGAGGAGCCACTGGTGGTGACTAGCTGTTGAGCAGCGATCCCTGGCGTGGGCAACACCGCCATCTAGCGGTCATATGGAGAATCACTATCAATGCTCCGGCCCGTTTGGCTTCGAAACCAAGGAAAACCCAAACGAAGGAAGATATAAACAGGTAACAAAGACGACAGAGAACCCGAAGGTCAACCGTAACCGCTTACAGGTGTTTATCTAGGAGCCTCTTCCTTTATACAGCACTGGCATGTATTGCTCCAGGACGCCTACACGATACTGTGGGATCGAACCCCGTACCTTTTGCTGGGAGTCGCTGAGGTCGAAGAACTAGACTACCCAGCGTCCTATAAAGAGCAAAGAGAGGAGAATGTGCGAAGCTCACACGCATTCTCACCATTACCAATTTATGTACTTTGTTTTTTTATTTAAAATGTTTCTGTTTTTTTTCCTTCTTTGTTTAATTTGAAAACTGCTTTGGCAATGTTAATGTTAATTGTCTATGCCAATAAATCCCATTTTAACTTAATTGAAAAAGAGAGAGGGAGAGAGTACCCCCCCCCCCCCCCCCCCCCACCCCACCCCCCCCCCCCCCCCCCCCCACACACACACACACACACACACACACACACACACACACACACACACACACACACACACACACACACACCCACACACACACACACACACACACACACACACACACACACACAAACACACACACACACACAAACACACACACACACACACACACACACACACACACACACACACACACACACACACAAACACACACACACACACACACAAACACACACACACACACACACACACAGAAACAAAAAGAGACACAGACATGGAAGAGAAAGCCAGACAGACATAC
>JAXIVH010000005.1:16315842-16323342 GCA_036785325.1 Urophycis tenuis | reverse complement strand
GGTTTTTTTTCCAAATGGCGACCATTGCATCATTTGAAAGGTTTTCATGCAAATTTAGCTTTAGGAGCTGGGATGGTAGGGTTGCTGATGATGTCATAGGTCTAGGACAGATGTAATAATGTGTGACGTGGAGAAATTGGCAGAAAAGGGAATCAATTTCTTTGGCTTTCATGTACTGCCAACGAAAACAGGATTGAGTATCGGTGAAACGACAGAGCGGGTCAATACAGCTTTGAACACAGACAGGGTTGAGATGCTACTGCACACATTTTCCTTTGGTCTCAGTCCGAAACCACTCTGGGTCCAGCCTGATCTCATGTGAGGAACCTCTGTGGTGGAATGCGCTCCCTCACAGCCCTGACTGGCACTTTGGTCATGACCCCCACCCCAACGGAGGTACTTTTCACCAAGGATGACCCAACATCTAGCGCAGCCTGAATATCTGATGTATCAATGTATATGGTTCATCATGCGCTCTACAAATCCTTCCAGTCCTAAAACATACAGAGGATCAAATGAAATAGACAAGGTACATGCATTTGTTAAACGAAGGATGTACTTTACTGTGTAATACTTATACTGGCCAGACAAGTGCATACAGTATATATACATATGTGTAGCTGACCTCAGTGGGTAGCCATAGTGTGTAGCACCCTGGCAGCATGTCGCTATCTTGTGACTGACGGCTGGAGGTCAGGAGGGAACAGACAAACACGCGGCTCATTATCACAATTAATCATTTCATCCCCCTGCTGATTGTTTGTGTTTTCACTAATTAATCAGTTTATTTATTTACTTACAAGTTTTCTTTTTGGGGGATTGTTGGTTGTGTGGGAAGTGGAACTGCAGGGGAAACCAGAGACAAACCCAGGCTAAAGTCTAGCATTAGAGCACAACTCGGGGAAACTATGGCTAAACTTGTTTTTAGCAAAAGCTTAAGTCTTGCCAAAAACATAACCAGACTGGAGCTCCACTTAGGTTTAAACTCTGGCAACACACCGTGGCTAAACTGTAGCTAACCTCTGGCTATATCATAGGCCAAACCCCAGCAATGGCACGCATCTAGAGGGGGAAACTTCAGCTGAACCGGAGCTCAACTCTCGCTGTGACACAACTTTGGGAACGTATCGGTTCCTCTCAGCAGAATATTTACAGCCTCCCCCATGTACAGTATGGTGAGCTGTTAACTGCACAATTAAAATCAATCCGGCCGTTATCCGCCTCGTGTCTTTGGAAGGCGTCCAGTGCGGGTTAATATACGGCCGCTATAATCGACAGCGGCTGGCGCTGCCGATTCCGTCTCCGCGGCAACGCACTGACTTATGCCCCATCGCCAGCGATGTAAATGAGCTCGTAAAACGCCACAACGCTGTGAGGAGGGGGGGGGGGGGGGGGGGGGGGCACTCCCGCAGGATATCTTAACGCCTGCTCAGCTGAATGCTGCTGTCCGTCACGCCTCGCTCAAAAATATCACCCATCCATCACCCATCTTCCATCCATCACCCATCATCCATCATCCACCACCCCACCCACCGACGACTCCAGAACAAACCCCACCTACACACCCGGTACAAACACCTCCCTGTGTTGTCCGGCTATTTTCTCTCATCTCAACTTTTTGTCTCAGTCCATAAAACACCAACGGTAGTGACAGGTCACCAGGGGAGGTGTTCCTGGGGGAGGAGGTAGGTTCTAGGAGGAGGTGTGTTCTAGGGGGAGGAGATGGCGTGTTATTGGGCAGGAGGTGAGTTTTAGGGAAGATGTATTGTGTTCTGGGAGGGAGGGAGTTGGTTGGTTCTAGAAGGAGGTGGTAGTGTGTTCTATGAGGAGGAGATGGCCTGTTCTAGGATGAGGTGTTGTGTTCTAGCAGGAGGTGTTGTGTTCTAGGAGGAGGTGGTGTGTTCTAGGGGGAGGATGTGTTGTGTTCTAGGAGGAGGTGTTGTGTTCTAGGAGGAGGTGGTATGTTCTAGGGGGAGGATGTGTTGTGTTCTAGGAGGAGGAGTTGTGTTCTAGGAGGAGGTGGTGTGTTCTAGGACGAGGTGATGGGTTCTAGGGGGAGGTGGTGTGTTCTAGGGGGAGGAGGTGGTGTGTTCTAGGATGAGGTGATGGGTTCTAGGGGGAGGTGGGGTGTTTTAGGAGGAGGTGTTGTGTGCTAGCAGGAGATGGTGTGTTCTAGGGGCAGGTGGTGTGTTTTGGGAGGAGGAAGAGGTGGGGTTTTCTAGGAGGAGCAGATGGTGTCTTCTAGGAGGAGGTGGTGTGTTCTAGGAGGAGGAGGAGGTAAATTCTAGCAGGAGGTGAAGAGTTATAGGGGGAGGAGGTGGTGTGCTCCAAGGGGAGGATGCGGTGTGTTCTAGCAGGAGGTTGTGTGGTTTAGGAGGAGGTGATGTGTTCTCGGAGGAGGTAGTGTGTTCTAGCAGGGGGTTGTGTGGTTTAGGAGGAGGTGATGTGTTCTCGGAGGAGGTGGTGTGTTCTAGGAGGAGGTGTCCTAGGGAGAGGTGTTGTCTAGGGTAGAAGGAGCTATCTGGGTGGAGGAGGTGATGAAAGCCAGTGTTCAGAGCAAGAGGAGAAGAGCAGAGGATGATAACAGAGCACAGAGGGAGCTTCTACTAACTTATTTATATTAAGCTGTTGAGATGGCTGCTTTAGAGAAGCCATGATTATTATCCTTTGATTTGTAAAGCTGCGCTGTGATTGGTCAGGCCCGGCCTGCCAGCACTCCACTGTATGTTTATGGGTCCCACTTCTAAGCACATTTCCACACTACGGGGGCTCCCAGCACTAAATATTGACATCCTATTTACGTAGCTGATGGCGGTAGGCCGTTTCATGACAGGAATGCAATGGGAATAACAGCACACTGTCGCTGTGCTGCGCACACAAATATAAAAGAGTTCCAATTACAAGGGAGCTCAGAGGTATCCATGATGCACCTCTGCTTTCACCGAGAACAAAGGAGGGCTGGTTTATTTCTCCCTACCTCCCTCCCTCTCTCTCCCCACAGCCTGTCCGCCCCCCTCTCACTCTCTTCCTTTGCGGGTTTAAACACATCCAAAAACACAATCGTCTAACGAACAGCCAGCTGTGTACACAGTGACATAAATTAATTTAGAGATGATGTTTGATATGATAATTCATTACACACGTTTGAAAATTGCTCCTGCGACATTTGAAAGGAGACGACATTTTAATATTTTCACATTGAAAGAAACTCAACCAGAGAGAGTTATAAATGTGAGGCACTCTAATATTTATATCTTTTTTTTTTCCTAATTGTACTTTTCCTGCTCTCGCCAGGCGCGTGTGCGTGTTCAAACAAAGCCGTTTGAGTTTGAATACGAAACAGAGATGGGCTGCGATGCTCGCGGGGCCCACTGCGCGGCTCGGCTTCTTCGGGCCAAATGACGAACAAACGAGTTTAAAAGTCCAGCGGCCGGACAAATAAAAGACCTGATCAATTACGCGGTGGAGAGGACCGCTACAGTTTCCCATCGCCACGGAGACACATTGATCCGCCCTCAGCTCGTCCCCACGGCCGGCGTCGATAAGAGGGCCCAGCCCCGGCCGCTCCTCCAGCGCCACTAATGGCTTTAAGAAATCCACTCTGACTGGTGGCAGAACGGTAATAAGCAGATTTGACGGGAGCGAGGAGGCGGGCAGCACGCCGTGCTGGATGTATTAGCGATAGGAATCCATTTCATTAACGGCCATCTCAAATTACCTCTGCTCTCAAACGGCGAAATGAGACGGAGGTTATATAGGTCAGCGCCCTTGATGAAACGCGTTTTAATAGCGACTTCATTAAGGAGACTTTGTACCTGTTCCTGTGCCATACAGGTCAGGTTGTGAGGGTTTCCTTATTCTTATGAAACAGCCCCATTGGCTGCCAAGCGTAACATTTAACAGCGAGACAAGAAGCCAATAGAAGTGGAGCTTATTGCCGGCCATATACTCTGTAGCTGTCATGCTGTGAGCGTATCTGCTCTCCGGAGTCTGCCGGTGGGAACTTCATCACGTCGGGGTCTCGCCTCTCTCCTGGTCTCCTGAATAACTCCGTCCCCGCGGACCCCCGGCCGGCGATAACGCTCTCCCCGCGGAGCCCGCGTCTCCTTTATATTGGTCACTTTGTCGGCCACTGTTACGGCTTTCATCCGCTCCGTGGACAAGATTACAGGACCTATTGTCTCTGCGTCTCTGGAGGGACACGCCACCAGGTTAGAGACACATGCTGCGGTGTCGTGGTGAACAACGTTCACGTTGATGTGGTGTGGTTTGACTCAGTGTTGAGTTGTATCGCTGCGTTGCATCTTCACGAATCTCCCGCCCCATAAAAGCTACAACATTATCCCCCTATTGGATTCTGATATAAACAACCCACATGTTTACTGAGGACATTAAAAATGCCCTGCAGTCATAGACTCTCCTTATGCACAGCCTGCAAACTGTCTGCTTAAAAAACAGTGCTAAAGTTTAACGTGGAACTTGGCTGTGATTAAAGACCGCCTTTATCTCCAGACCCACACCGGCAGATACGGGGCTACGTCGTGAGCTAGCACTGCGCCGCCTCGCCAACATGGAGTCTGCGGCAAAGATTACCACTGGAATTATGCAGGTTGAATATTTCCAAACAAAGAGCTTCTGCAGACGCATACACAACGCTGCACAAGCCAGCCAAAAATCACTAAATACATCCAGCTTCAATATTTGTCTGGACGGACCAGAGCAAACAGCGACTCTAAGGCCGGGTCCACGTGGAGCACACTGAGAGCCTGTCTCTCCGGGCTGGTGTGATCCCTGTAATCCTCACCCCGTCATCCCTCGGGAGGGCACACCAACGCAGGACATAAAGCGCTGGGATCACAGTAGGTAACTGAACCTAAATATGCCCCATCGATCCTCCGCCACGCGTTTAAAGAGTGTCATTAATAATGAATTCTACGTTCATCGATCAAAAGGGAGTTCCGAGCGTTCTATACACGGTATGTGCATGAGGACACCGTCTGGAACCACCTCTATGGGTGTGAACCACAGTCAGGAGGGATACAATGGCTCATGTTTCAGCAGCGCTATTGTGTTGTTCTTTTAGCGCCTTCTAAAATCATGGACACGGCAAGAGGCACGGTGGTCAGAACAACAGAAGATGTGGAGATTTGTGTCATTGTCATTTCGTTTTTCAAATACAATGTCAATGTATCTGCGCCCCCTTCAGTGAAACCTCCCCAGTAAAACAAGCGAGGGCTGTTTAAAGTGAACGTTTTTTTTGGAGGAATTCCTGGGAGAGTGGCGAGGCAGGGAGAGGCCCCTGGTGTAGAGGAGAACGAGAGGCAACAGACGGCTGTCTCACTGCACTCAGCAGCGTTACACAACAGCACTCCTTGAGATCTCCATCTCCCCTCCTCTGTGTCTCACTCCCCACTTCCTCAAAGTCTTTGAAGGGGGCGGCGAGCCCCCCCCACGCATCAAAACAGACAAGAGAGCGATTCCTCGTCGCCTCTGAAGTACATGTCCTCCAGTCGGCTGAGACCGCCCCCCTGCTGGGTGGACTTATCAGATCAGATTAATACATTATTTCGGTTGGAGGAGAAAAGCGCCTCTATAAGACACTGTAGGCCAGACAATGCTTCCACACCAGGCAGGGCCATGCCCATTGCAACAAAGATCTCTGATTTCTGTGTCAGTGTGTGGGATTAGTCAACTTCCAATTCTACTGAATACATTTTCTGCATGCCTGTTTCTTCTCCCTTCTGACTTTTTTGCTTGATTACAAATTAATTTAGTGGCCCTGTGAGCATGAAAACATTGCAGAATAGTGAATTCTTATTCCCATCTCGACCAAACCTGCTGTACTGAAAAGTGTCAGTCGACGACAGCTCACCACGATAATCAATCAATAGTCGACAAGTATAAGTACTGTGTGGTCAATCACACCAACCTCCTGCACATTATATCATTGTGCATAGGAATGCACAATCTATCGCTATTCTTCTTCACACCAAATGCCTGCAATTAATGGAGGCTAAACGACTGAACCTCGAGATTTCATTCAAACTGTATTACAAAGGTCTACCTTTGTATAGCTATGCTATGTATTTTTCATTTTTGTAAACTTGATATTTTTTGAGATATTTGCAATTAAACGTTCAAAAAACTCTCTCTCTCTCTCTCTCTCTCTCTCTCTCTCTCTCTCTCTCTCTCTCTCTCTCTCTCTCTCTATATATATATATATATATATATATATATATATATATATATATATATATACACACATCATACAAGTACAAACATATTACAACACACATATTACACAGCAGGAGCCCTTGTGTGTGGACATAAGGGCGACATAATATTGTCTAACCTCCTTAGTGTTTCTCTGCTTATGAGAACCATAAAGAGTGGATGAAGACAACCCAGGGGCCTAATCACACAGAGCTCCTCAAATCACCACTTTAATGGCTTTTACTGTCCGCAGCTCCACAGCCAGAGCTAGCAGTCTCAAGCTGGACGTCTAGAGCTGGGAAACTAGAGCCGGGCGTCTGAAGCTTGGAGTCAATATATTGACATGAATAATACAAATATAACCACTCCAAATATCTCCACAAAAAAGGACAAAAAATATGCATGCATAGAGATGTAAGAGGCTCAAATGCCTGATATCTCCATCAATTCAAATGTGAAATAGGATATATACTGCATATATATAATAATATATATGGATGACTGTCTTTGAACAGCACAGGCTGCTTGGAGGAGAGAAAGCCAGCAGTACCCAGCATGGAGGAACTCTGCAGTTCCCCTGCTGGACATGTGATTGCTGCGGAGGGCACAAGCTGCACTATGGATGCAATCATATAGAAGGCAATAAAAAGTGTTTAGATCGTGAGCCATTTTAACGGCCTCCAATTATCCCCGAATGTTGTGTCGAGTGTTGTTCGGAGCTGGCCCCGTCTGCCTGCGAGCTGCAGCCAAAGCACACACAGGGCCGTCCCACGCCTCTCACGGAGCCCAGACACTGGGGGCTGAAGGGGATGGAGCACATTTAGGCTAAATCAGCTGCGGCATCATGTTTACATACATTTGTTTGCAGCTATGCTTCCACAACTTGCATTGTGCCTGATGACACATTTTGTTTATGTGTGTTTGCTCATATAGTTATTTAAAAGGATGTATTGGTTTTTTTTTTAAATCATATTTCTGCATTCATGTAACGGAGGCTGATTTTAATCTTAGATCACTTTTAGATACAGATGACAATAAACAAACACACAAACGATTATTTTCAGCGCTGCTTTAAGAAATAAGAGTTTTGTGAAATGGCTTTTGGGTGAATCTAAATTCACGTCGACCTCCTAATTGGCTGGTAACTTTCTACTGTGAAGCTGCCTCAAAGCAAATAGGAAATGTCAAGAGAAATACACGCTGTAGGGACGCCTGCAGACTAAACCTCGCCATCTCTCTAAACAACATTTAGCCCCCCTCGTAGTGTTTCCTTTACACTGTCCGTGC
>JAXIVH010000005.1:16280842-16310842 GCA_036785325.1 Urophycis tenuis | reverse complement strand
CCTCACGTCGCTAATGAAATTAAAACAACCGGTGCCTACCTTTCAGGGGAAATAAACAAACAAACAAATATGCCATATACAATCGGAGAAGTGACATGCCAGTAGTGCCTGTGTGCGTGTGTGTGTGTGTGTGTGTGTGTGTGTGTGATTTTACTTATGTATGTATGTCAGAGATGTAGTTTTGCATTGGTTCAAGAATGTGTTTGTGAGAGATAGGTAGTAAGAGAGTGTGATTGTGTTTGTATGTTCGTGTGTCGAGCAGGGCTGTGTGTGTGTGTGTGTGTGTGTGTGTGTGCTTGTGAGTGTGCAGGTGCATGCGTCCAACATCCCCAACCGTAACAGAATATCAAACCCCAGCTGAACATCCAACCAGAACATCCACCCAGAACATCCAATCATCACATCCAACCAGATCATCCAACCCTCAGACTTTAGTTGAATAGAAAATGAAATGGCCTGTTCGTACAGAGCATTTAATTTCCTTGCGCCTCATATTTGTTTTGACCAATCATGTTGCTGGAGGCAGGGATATGTAAGCACATAATTGGCTATTAGCAGTGAACCCCACCTTGGCCAGCAGTAGTAAACAGTAAAAAGGTTAAGGTTTCAGTCAACGCCGCGTATTTGGCGGCAGTAAAAGTACACTGATTGAAAGCTTCGTCTGTTCGCTCCGCTGGGCATCTCCTGTGGTGGAGTGTCTCCGTCAGGAAGAGGAAGGTGTCACTCCGCCCCCTCGCAGTTTCTGGTTTCCGGCCAAGGCTCTGTGCCATCTCCCCTGCAAGAAGTTGTACTGTAAAGCAGTAGGACTTCTGGGTCTGAGATTAGGTCTACTCTAACGCTTCCTGTTTCTCTGCTGAAAGCCACTGTACTGTCGGCGCACGTCAAGCCCTGGGTGTCACCGTCTATAACAGAAGCTGCTTCGACAGACCTCAGCACAACACACAACACGACACACTCACACAATGCAGCAACAGCACACATCAACCCAAACCCTGACACCATGTGACACGCTTCAAGACTCACAGAGAGAGCAGGATTCACACACACACACATGCGCGCATGCAGACAAAGGCAAATGCACACAAACAAATAAACGGGAATACAAACGAAGACACACACAAACAAGCAGATTCATGTTCATAAGCACAGTCTTTCTCACATACTCGTGCACACACTCGCACACATACAGACACACACACACAGACACACGCACGCACGCACACACGCACACACACACACACACACAGACACACACTCTGTGCCGTTAGAGACACAACACTTTGATTCGGGGACCAAACAAAATAAAAGTGGTTGTTTTGCCGGCAATCATCTGAGAGCGATGGAGTCCCTCTCTCCCAGGATGCTTAATAATTAACAACCCTGCCTCCTCCCCCTCCTGTTCCTCCTCCCCCTCCTCCTTAACACTGAGCCTCCACACCTGCTCCTGCTGGGGGCCCACGGGGTGCTAGGGGGCCTCGATCAGGTCCTCTCCCCGTACAGCCCGTGTTTCCCCGTCCACCGGCACAATCAGGCGGTGCGAGGCGTCTCCCCCGAGCCCCCCCAGTGCCGGGCGGCTGGGCCTGTTTACACTTATGCAGACTGACAAGCACAAGCCCACGAACTGACAATGTGCAAGTGTAAATTAGGTCCCCAGCCTGCACCGCATTAATTATGAATTGTGTATAATTGCAGTGGGATTCGCTGAAGTCGATTCGGTGCGACTTACTGCGGTACACATTTTATTCCCCTGTAAAAGCGCGGTGAGGAGTCTGAGATCTGAGAGACAAGGAGGAGGTAGAGTGAAGTAAAGTACTCCGCGGGCTCCTGAGCGCCAGTGAGCGGAACGCACCAGGAATTAAGAGCGTTTATTCAGATGAGCAGGCGACGTTTCCCTCACACGGTTTGTTTGTTTTTTTACAAAACCCTGTTGCAGGATTTGAACGTGGACACTGGGAACAGGAGCGCAACAACGATCTCACACATCAGACTGTAGAGGATCCAGGAGAAGACAGGGCTCCCTTCTCAGCCTGGTCAGCACCCACGGAGGTTGTTGAGCTCATTCACACATGTTGAATATCCACGGGGTGAGGAGATGTTTGTGTGAGACAGCAAGACCTTCATCATGTGGCAAAAATACACTACAACAACAAACCTTATTATTTTCAGAATAACATCTGTGTTTGTTGCCGGGCCGGTCTTGATGAAAAGCATGCAAAAGGGTATTGAATAAGAATGTAAATGGAAATGGGTATAATCAAATTCATGCAATTATGAATAAAACATAAATTCATAATTCTTGCTTGTTGTATTCTCCGTATTCCGGTTATTTTCTTGGACTTGTTTGTTGATTTTGTACGTGCAAAACAAACAGCTGATTCCTAACTGCTGAGGGCTTGTTTGTTGCTAGCGGTGATCAGTGTACTTGAACTAATGCACCGCTGTGCAAGAGGCTAGCCTGTATGGAAAGCTTCTCCCCACTTCACATCTCAGTCTCAACAGTAATAACCACATATTACGTTGAAAAAGATGTCAGATCAAGAGAAAATGGCTGAAAGAAACCATGAATAATGTTGTTGTATTCAGCAGTCTGTTATGTGGTATTTAAATGTGGTTGCTTTACTGATCAAATTAACAGTGTCAGCTAATTGGCGAGAAAACACACATTTGATCTTTTTCTTATAAGCATTTTTATATAGTCGGAGAGCATGAAACTTTGAATTCATGGTTAATTGCTGAACTGTCCACAGTAAATAAATGAATGGCACAGAAAAAGTATGAGAGGTTAAACCCAGCACATTATGGGCCATTACAGTGCTTAAAGACTAAAAAGAAAATGTCAACAAACTTCACAGCCACGGGCAGAAAAACCTCAATCAGCTGCTGCGGTCAATTATGGGCGGCAATCCGCAGCCCCATTCTCCTGGAGGGGTACGGGTACAGTCGTTACCCTGGTGGAGGGTGGGCCTGACCGGGGGCCGACCCCCAACACAGCAGGCCCGCCCCCCAACACAGCAGCCACCGCCCCCAACACAGCAGCCACCGCCCCCTAACACAGCAGCCACCACCCCCCAAGACAGAAGCCACCGCCCTCCCAACACAGCAGGCCCCGCCCCCCAACACAGCAGCCACCGCCCCCTAACACAGCAGCCACCACCCCCCAACACAGCAGCCCCCACCCCCCAACACAGCAGGCCCCGCCCCCCCAACACAGCAGCTCCCGCCCCCCAACACAGCAGCCACCGCCCCCCAACACAGCAGCCACCGCCCCCCAATACAGCAGCCACCGCCCCCAACACAGCCAGCCCCCGCCCCCCAACACAGCAGCCCCCGCCCCCCAACACAGCAGGCCCCGCCCCCCAACACAGCAGCCACCGCCCCCCAAGACAGAAGCCACCGACGGCCCAGGGAGAGGGAGGTCGGTGGGGTCACACTGGGGAGCTGTGGGGACAATGGCGTTTTGAGGTTGTTGTTTCGTTTAATTTTATGTATGCTAACCCGTTTAAGTTTTTGCTCTGTTTTTGCTTGGATGGGGTGGGTTGAGCTGAGTTTGGTGTTGGGGGTGTGTGGAGCGCATGTGTTTGGTGGCTGGTGAAAGCAGCCTCACCCGGCCTGAAGCAGGCTGATTAGACTCTGGGTGAGGCTGCACACTGGTGGGGCAATCAGGGCCCACAGGATACAGCAGCCATCCTCAGCCACACCCGGAGAGCTGGGACATGTCACCATCAGCCCTGCCTGCACCATGTTTCCAACTTAACAACAGCCTGGTTTATGACGCGGCTTTGTGAAATACTCTAAAGTAAACATTCGGATTGGTCAGTCATGACATTCAGCTGTCTTTTATTCCTGTGTAACAGACCACTGTTATGTAGATCTGGTCATGAATGCAGTTCTGTTCATAGAGTCTGGACTACATCAATCAGCAGAGAGAAGTTTGTGTTGTTGCTTTGCCTAAATTAAGACGGTCAGCTCATTTGTGACATCATTTGTGCGCAGAAAAATGCTAGGCAGTAAACACCATGGTTATTTGTATACATTTTGAAATATTTGGAGTGTGAAACTTTGGATCCATGGGCTAATGTTTAATGGCTGAACAGTGCCTGATAGTGAAATGAGAACAGGAAAACAGAGCAGATAAAAGTAGAGGGAACAAAAGACAGAGAGCTTGACGACTTGAAGAAGACTGACATGAAATGAACACTAAATAGTGTTCAGTGGGACAGTTAAGGACAGAAAACGTCACTCAGGTGCTGCGGCCATTTCATGCATCTTTTCAACATTTGGATGGGATAACTTAAGCCTACACATTGCGAGTTATATAGCAAATAGACATGGATGAGAAATGTCAACATCCATGATCTGGAAGAAGACCCATTCACCTTCAGTCACCAGTCCCAATCAGTCCCATTTCAACATCAATCGAAATGTTCAGTTTCTAAAGCTGCGCAGGTGCATCTTAAGAAGCCTACAAAATGCATGTTGCCATGGACGCAGTTCCAACCATCTCATCTACACTTTTTTATGGGAAGCAATAAAATAATTTCATATCAATAAAATTGATTAACTTTGTGTCAAATGATGGTGTAAAATTGATTTCTGTAGTCAGTTGCTGTGTAATCCCTTACGTATACAACAACCCTGTTCATCTGAGGCCAGCACACCACTTAGGTGCCACGTGGCAGGGTCTACCGCCTCACATACACAACATCACACTGACCTGTCAAGGATCCAGAGGAGCTCCATAAAATAAGATAAAATGGCATTAATGCTGGAAGGTGAATGCAGGTGTTAGGGTGTGCCCACCCCTAAACAACCTCCAGCCCAACGGTTGCTTAGCGACCCCTGTCTCCTCTCTGATAACGGGAGCTTCCTGCCAACACCACAGCCTGTTCTCCAGGTACTGCCGGACAGCCACGGCCTGGGAGACATGGTGAGACACAATCTGTCCCTCTCCTCTGCAGAGACAACTGTGCTTATTATGCACTATAGGCAGGTAGGCTGTGACAAGCCTCAGATTGTCATGATCTCTTTCCGTCCGTCTGTCCGTCTAGCACAGTCTCTCTCCCTCTGTGTGTGTCTCTCTCTCCACGTTTCCCTCCCTCTAACTCCATTTCCATTCACACGTGCACTACAACACTGTGAAGGGTTATGGCATTAGGTTCGTTTTGAGATTTTCCTTTTGATAGTTTTTTAGGTATTTGGTAAGTTTTCATGAATCATTGTTGCGCTACTCATGAGAAGAATGTGCCATCCAAGGACAGAATAAACTCCTGAACCACTGGGTTCTTAGACCTGCGGTCTGAGAGGCACAGCCTCAGTGTTGCAGTGTTGGGTGCAACACACATGGACTGGTTTAAACAGATTTAAACTGGCTTTCCATACATGGAAATAGGTGGAAACTATCGTGGAAATAAAGAAAAACAATGTGTCCACAAAACGAGTAGACTACCATAGAACCTTTGACTTTTCCCTTTGTCTAAACCAAACAGAGTATTTCCAGTATGTGAGAGCATGTGTGACACTAGTTATCTACTGTTGTGTGCTACATGATGGAAACACGTTGGAAAGGGCAAATTCTCTGGACAGGGTCCAGAGTTGATTTGTGAAATGGTTCCTCCTCTCTCTCTCTCTCTCTCTCTCTCTCTCTCTCTCTCTCTCTCTCTCTCTCTCTCTCTCTCTCTCTCTCTCTCTCTCTCTCTCTCCCCAGCTCCAGGTTGAATGCAGTGTGGCTGTGGGAGCTCGCGGCAGGGAGAGGCTCTCTGGTGTGCAGTGGGTCTCGTATTTAGGAGGCAGCAGGTTCCAGCGTGGCCAGCAGGTTCCAGAGGAGATCTCTGGAACCTGATATCTCTAGAGTATGAAGCTTCATACACTGTAGGATGTACTCCTTGCTAATAGACTACACAGTGTGAGCCACTATTTCACCAGCACAGTGTCGATCAGCTCAAACATACCAGCTTCCCAGGAGTCGGCTTGAAAAGGGTACAGGTGATAGCAAGGAACTCTTTATCACAGAACAGCTCGGCAGTGGGCCGCCTGCTCAGATATCAACTACTCTATAATCACATTCTGGTTTAAACCTACAGACAGTACAGAGACTGTACTCTATTACATGTCTTTCAGTACTTAGACTGTGCTGTCATCACCTGTCTGTCAGTACCGAGACTGTGCCGTCTATCACATGTCAGTACCGAGACTTTGCTGTCTATCACATGTCAGTACTGAGACTTCGCTGTCTATCACATGTCAGTACTGAGACTTTGCTATCTATCACATGTTAGTACCGAGATTGTGCTGTCTATCACATGTCAGTACCAAGACTGTGCTGTCTATCACATGTCAGTACTGAGATTTTGCTATCTATCACATGTCAGTACCGAGACTGTGCTGTCTATCACATGTCCGTACCGAGACTGGGCTGTCTATCACCTGTCTGTCAGTACTGAGACTGATGTGTAGCATAGCTCGCATGATAACTAGCTGGGCGTAAGGTTTCCTCTTCTAGGACATCTCAGCCACTCAGCCTGTCATGGATTGGGGCGCGGGGGATCCAACCAGCGTCCACCCAGCTACACTGTATTCCCACTGCAGCGTGGAAGTTCTGCTTTGAGCTGAACCTCACCAGAGTTCTCTTTGTACTCATTTAAACATACTCAGGGGAATGGAAGGGATTACACACAGGGAGGGGGCAATGGGAAGGAAGGGCTTGTATTTGGGCTGGGTTGTTTTACTGCGCAGGTAAAGCCCAGACGACCAGTTTATGTCCAGTGCTGAGACTTTAGGACCCAAAGGTGGGGGGTGGGGGGATGGGGAGGAATGGGGAAGATGAAGGAGAAAAGGAAGCAGGATAAGGAGAAGAAGAGAGGAGGGGAGGGAGGAGGAGAGGGAGACGAATGAAAGGGATGAGAGAGAGAGAGACAGAGCATGTCCAGGTGAACAATTCATTTTGGTGGCTTTTTGTGACTGTCTTCTGTATGTCTTTTTTTTAAGTTGACCATATGGTGTTCTCGCACAAACACATCTCAAACCTTTATTAATGCTGACCCATACAATACTACAGTGGCCTCCTATTATACTATTACTATAGATCATACAAATATCTCTGTTACTGCTGACCCATACAATACTACAGTAGCCTACTATTACAGTATTACTATATATATATATATATATATATATATATATATATATATATATATATATATATATATATTACACACATACCTATGTCCATGCTAATCCGTACAGTACTATAGCAGCCTATACTATTACTATACAAATACTATTATAGTATTAATATATTCTATAACATACTATACTATATATCATGTGATATTACTATTTACCAAATGATTGGTATAAGTATATAATTGTAGTGATATCGTGAAGAATTGAGTGTGGAGATTAGTGAATAATTGTCATACTCCTAATGATAATACTGGTATTATGGTAATAGTAATAGTATAACAGACAATAGTAAGGACTCCTGGTGTGTGTGGCAGAGACACTCCTCATCTCATTACTGAAGGAATAGGCCTGTGTATGTTTCCATGTTTCTGCTCAGACAATACAAACACACACACACACACACACACACACACACACAGGCACACTCGACCACAAACATACACAAACACACACACACACACACACACACACACACACACACACACACACTGGAGAGACACAATAGCCTATTTAAATTACATTTCTCTCTCTGTGCCGAGCCGTCGAAGCTGAAAAGGCAGCGGCTAAATGAGCTTTTTTCTGTTTGCTTTAGTTAGCGTAGCCTAGTCTAATGTAGCCTAGCGTAGCAACAGCAGGCAGATCTGCCATTCAGGACACCACACAGTGTTGGGCACACGGCCCACATTCTCCTAGTTAGCACAAACACACACACACACACACACACACACAAACACACACACACACATAAACATTCACACAGACATGGAAAGAACAGACACGCACGCACACACACACATACACACACATTAAAACGCACCCACACCCACACACACTAAAACACACATCTATACATTAACACACAGAAATGCAGCTTACACACATACACATATACAATCAAAGCCATTCATACTTCGTAGACTAAAATCATACCAATAATAGCAGACACAGTGTGTGCTTTGCGTGTATGTGTGTATAAGTATGTGTGTGCGTGTATGTGTGTATAAGTACATGTGGGTGTGTGTGTGTGTGTGTGTGTGTGCATGTGTGTCTGTGTGTGTGTGTGTGGGTGTGTGTGTGTGTTCAGCAAGAAAGCCACAGAGGACCAGTTAAAGGGGCCCAGTGTGTGTCTCCTCTTGGCATGAAAACACGAGCGAGAGGAGGGACGAGTGTGTGGCAGAAAGCTTCTCGGAGACAAAACCTCTTAATATTCCTTCCAAGTCCATTAAGGCTTCAAGAGATTGGCCTCGATTGATTGTTTGTGTTTGATATTACCTCGGCCTTCGGGGCCCCCGTCCAAAATTACCGCTGGCATTTAGTTACGGCTGAGGAACTGAAAGGCTGAACATGAACCTGCGCTGCTGCCGCCGCGTCCCAGCGATGGGGCCCAAACCTTCATCTAATTACCAAACACTTTGTTGCCATTTCTCTTAAGCTCTCGGCTTTTGTTTGGACTTCCATTCATTATCCGCTGAGATGGATTCCTGTTCTTTCAAACGCCAATATGGACCCTCTCTTTTCTAGCAGCTAATCTAGCCACTGACTTACCAGAACGCCGTTATAAATGAAAACAAATACGTTCTTTGAGGTTCACGGGATCTCTTACCAGAAGTACCTCGCTGCGAGCGTGGCTTAATGTTCTCCTTTGTGGACTTTATGAGCTGCGGTGACATTTAAAGTGTTGATCCATACTCATCTGTTTTCTTTACCTGATTACTCTGATAGAGATATTAATCTACAAACACTGACCCTGTTTCCCACTCCGGCCTGCCGTTGAAACTGTTCTGTGTGGAAATCCAATCTGTTGGACGGACATTCATCAGCACACCGTGTGTCGGAGTCGGGCGTACAAGAAGGTTTGTTTCAGCCATAACACCGGCACACCGCCAAAATAAAAGTAGTTACATTACATACATTTATGAAGTAGACCATGAACTGCTTGAGTGTATCTGATATATAAAGACACTCTTTGATTAATCTCAAGTTCAACATGTTCGAGCAGCAAGTTGAATGCCTCCGCTTCTAGTGCTCCCATTATTTATGCTTCTATTTTGATATCCAATACACCACAGCAACAGACATAGCATTATATTTATAGTGGACAAAGGACTGCAGTGTTTCTCTGACAAAATGTCTGGTGACTTATTTTTCTGACTAACGTTTTATGGTGAGATGGTGACCAGACAAGAGAACGATTGTAACACTCCCCGATCACAGCGTCAGTCTGGCGGAAGGATTCTCTGTCACCCTGTCCACTACCCCCCTCCCCCCCCCCCCCCCCCAGGCAGAGGTCACACCAGAAGGAAATATGGAGGCCTTAATATTAGAGGGTTCGAAGGGTTAGGAGAAGTCTGGGTCCTAAACTGACTTTTTAGGGGGGTACGGTATGGTAGGTTGGGGTGCGTTTTGTTACGTTAGGGTAAAGTGCATTAGGGTCTACGTACGGTATGGTATGTTATGGTAGAAAAAGATATATTAGGGTATATTATGCTACGGTTAGGATACATATTGTGGTAAGTTAAGGTACATTAGGCTACATTATGGTATATTAGTAACCTAACTATCACAGCCATGGCTAATGACTGTGCATCTGTTGGGATCTGACTCAACCAACACAGGCAACCAAGTACTCTGATAAAGACCATACATGCTTACACACCTTCAGAAACCATTCCGCCATGAAGTTAACAATTACAAACAAAAAGAGTTACACACACACACATACACAACACAATATACACTCCATCTACAATGACGTATGACAAAAGATAAACTATGTGATAATCAGGGTTTATAGTATCCTGATCTGACAGTAGGCTAGAGATAACAAACAAGCATGGACTCATATTCATCAATCCAACCCCTACAGGCCAACACCCCCACATCCCTGTTACCCAAAGGCCTGGACTATTTATAATCACTGACATACACACACACACACACACATACATGCACGCACGCACGCACGCACACACGCCCACACACACACACACACACTCTGTCTCTCACACACGCACACACACACACACACACACACACACACACACACACACACACATACACACACACAAACACACACACACACACGCACACACACACACACACACAACATGCAAACACACACATTCTCTCCCACAGAAACACACACACACACACGCACGTCAATGCGCACACACGCCCTGCTGTGATGTTTGGGTACTACACACGCCTTCTGATCTCTGGAGGGATGAACAGATGTGGGCTGCCGTAGTTCCTTTGAGCATCAAAGAAAGAGACGACCCCCCCTGGCCCGCAGGAATCACATGTGTATGAACTATCTGCATTTATGAATGTGTGCACACACTCACACACAAACACACAAAACCACATGTGACCTACAACACACACACACACACACACACACACACACATGCACTAACACGTGCAGCATTCAGGCAGGATTGGTCTGTGAAGGAACTTCATTGTCGGCCAGATGAGAACTGAGGCAGCTCTCTGGGGATCTCCCTCCCCCTCCCGCCGGCAGGAGGTCACATGATCAGCTGACAGGCGGCTGAGCTCTTCAAAGATTAAACGAGGAGTGGGTGTGAAAAAGGCCAACGCAGGGACAAAGTCAGATGCTCTGATGCTCATACTACAGCCGGAGCAGGCTTAAGCAGGAAGAACCACCGTGTAGCAGACCTATGGAGCATGATCTAGCAGGAAATACCACCGTATGGTGCATTTACGGAGTAGGATCTAGCAGGGAAACCCACTGGCCCTATGGAGCAGGATCTAGCAGCAAATACAATCATGCTTAGTGCACACCAACGAATCACAATTAAACAGGAAGCATCAGGCTACTGCAGTCCTACGGAGGAGGATTCAGCAGGAAATACTATTGCACGCCATTGTTCACCTAGGGAGCAGGATTTATCAGGAAACGCCACCGAGCCACAGAAGACTCATGGCACAGGATTTAGCAGGAAAGACTGAGAAAGATGACCTAGGGAGCAGGATTCAGCAGGAAAGTCCACCATAATGTGGTTAATAATTATGGGGTCCCTGAACGTGAGGAGCTAAAGAAGGACATTAAGGGGTGTGAACCCATTAGTCTGGGCGATTCCTGAGACTCGTAAGGCTATAAAATGACCCCCTTGGATGCCAGTCAAGTGTTATACTCTGAGACGCTGCTCCGGTTTTAAAGGTAAATTGATGGTTTATTGTGATGATGGACCGTCTTTTTCCTATCCAAGTTCTCCCATGATGCGGAGCGGTGCCAAAATTGCCAGTTTGAAGACCTTGCTACTTCCTCTCAGAGTACTTTGGCTGGTGTACCGTGGTTAGTGGCTATCCTCCAAGACAACCTCCTCTCCTCTCCTCTCCCCCCCCCGTAGGGCCTGCAAGGCCAGACTCAAAACGTTGCCTGACCCCCATCGCCAGCCCAGCGGTTCCCAGCGGCTACCCTGGGTCAGGCAGGCCCAAACCGGTTCCTGTGGTGACCCCCCCTGTGGAGTTGTTTTATTTTGCCCCCGAGAACCCAGCAAAATATTTAGTGCAGTAAAATAGAGCAATACAATTGGCATAACTGTGTCGACAACTTCAAATAACTTTTCTAGACGTATGGTTCTATTGTGCCTCAATACCATATTCCCCTTTCAAGTCTGCAAACACAATAGCACATACAAATGCAACAGAAACAGCATGCAGGCATGTGTCTTTTCGAAGGGGGAAAAACATTTGACATTTCTCGAAAATTGGTTATAAAACGCTTTCTTTAGACCATTCCATGGCCCACTTGGTCCTCTGCTGAGACCCACTTGTGTTTGAACAGACCAAGGGTACACAAGCAGGTACCGGAGGGAGGCAGTAAAGATATAGACCTTGTCTTGTTATTCAGAGCAGAAGTACCCTCGGCTTCATCCATTTTAAATTCTGCTACAATATTAATAATGACGCCGACCAATATTAGTACAAGGTAAGTTCAACGGAGATCCTTTGTGGCGTGAAGGTGCGGATGAAGGGGCAGCGGAGCCCTACGGGGGCACTGAATTGAGCAGGTGGTGGTGACACACTGCTCTGTTGGGCCTCTGACATCTGAGTGTCAAAAGTCAACAGCCAAGAATCTCAAGACATAAAATATGAAGTTTTTACCGCAGAAGTTGTGGCAGGAAATAGAAAATAAATCCGGGTGCATATTTCCATTATCGGCGGACGTTATCGTAGGAGGAGAGGCTATGGAGAGCGAGAGAATCCACGCAGTCTCTCTGTGTGTGCTAGGAGATAGCCAAAAACCAATTTGCACCTCCTGCCTCCTCCTCCCAGTCACCCCAGACTCAGCTTTCAGACATGCCACAAACCAGCCACGAATCATTTCATCTAAATAAGCTGGCCAAATGTTTTACACCTCTGCATATTACTGGAGGCCGATAACACCCTAGTCCAGCGACGCATGCAAAGACTGCTTCTGCCTCTTCCCTTTTCTCCATCTCCCCCCTCTTTCTAACTGTCTTTCTAACTCACTTTTTCTCTCCCTCTGCCCCTACTTCTCTCTTCTCTCCCCCACCCTGTCCTTATTGTCTGCTATCAGCCCAGAGCCAACCCCTATATGATTCAGCAGGATAGAGATACAGAGTGTGGGAATGTACAGGCATCAGGGGGCATTATTTTTTTTTTTAAATCCTGCCGTTTCCAATGCCCTTGGTGATACAAGAAGAAACAAGAATCCCATGTTTTATGTTTGCATTCAATATTCCCATGTGCAGATTGTGACAGGTCGTTCCCCAGCAGACTCCTCATGACCCCTCTCTCCTGGGGTGGCAGGCCAGCAACAGGCCTGGCATGGTGGCACGCTCCACCCCCTGCCTGGGGGGCCGTGGGCCGGACCATCCACACAGATGTGGGCAGTGCACACTGAGGCAGGCGGGGGGGGGGGATGACACGCATCCCTCCGATGTGCGTACGTCTGTACGTCCCCGCTTCACGTTTAATGAGATCCCTGAAGACCGCCGTACGTCTTGATCACCCACAGCGCTGACTTCTCTCACTGCCGAGGAACGGCAAAGAGCCATTGGTGCTCTCTCTCTCTCTCTCTCTCTCTCTCTCTCTCTCTCTCTCCCTCTCTCACTCTCTCTCGCTCTCTCTCTCTCTCTAAGTTCATTAATGAAAGTCTATTAGCTTATAGATTTAAATCTGCATTGTTGAATGATTCTTTAAACCGATGAATCATGCTTCATTATCCACACGGCTGTTAAAAACTAATTCCTATCCAAAATCCTATAATGCCATACAGTTTAACTGTGCACTTATTAAAAGGATCAATCTTCCCGGAGATATAATAAGAGAGGGCGGGTGTGATCCATCACCATCAGCGATGCATTCTGCTGCTTCTGCTTATTGATAGCCAATCAACACCCGGCTGACAACATATTCCTCACTCCTGCTCGTCCTCTTGTCTATCTTCTTATCACATATTTATCTGATATCTCCTTGTCTCTACCTCCTCCACTTTCCTATTTGTCTGTCAGTCTAGTTCCTTGCCGTCAGTCTGTCTGTCATCGCCCTTGTCTCCTTGTCCATCTGCTTATATCCTTGCCATCTCGTAATTGTCTTTGTCTAGAGAGATGTTGTTTTCCTGTTAGCCCGGTCTCCTAGTATTTACCTCCTAGTCTCCTAGTCCTCCTGGTACCAGAGTGGCCAGCAGTTGAACCCAGTGTTCAGTCTTCACAATCAGAACATCAGCCCCATCATCTAGCACCCCCCCCACACACACACACACACACACACACACACACATCTACTACCAGCAGCCCGACACCACTGGTGCTTGCGACAGCCACTCCGATTAGTCTGAAAAATACTCTTTTCCCTGGCAAGAGATATATTCTTTTTTTCTTTTTTCTTTTTTATAATTGCAAGGAGGAAATGGATTGCGCTCTTCTTATTCCATCCCTGGAAGCCAGAGCTAGAGAGAGATAACTCTGGAAGCTAACTGTGTAAATTAAGAAGTGGACTGCAACGCTGCCAAAGGGGGGAACATGGTTTTAATGTGCATGGCGCTACAGCGAAGGGGAGGGCGCATTCACATGCTGCAACATAATGAAGTACTGCGGCCTCAGGTGGATGAGCACTTGGAGGCAGTTCTGTCCATTGGTGATGCATTTAGGAAGGATGACAGGTCATGGACGCACGGCACGTTTAGGGCACAAGGTATAGGACACATGGTACATTTAGGGCACAAGGAGGGTTTAGGATGCATGGGGCATTTAGGATGCATGGCACATTTAGGACGCATGGTACGGTTTAGGACACATGGTATGGTTGAGGACGCAAGGCACGTTTAGAATGCATGGCGCGTTTAGGATGCGTGGCGCATTTAGGATGAATGGCGCGTTTAGCATGCATGCTATGCTTAGGATGCTTGGCGTGTTTTAGTATTTAAGATGCACATTTAGGACCAGGGCTCAAGACTGTGACTACAATTGTCTAATTTGCGATCATTTATGGTTGCAATTTTTTTTTTCTCCAAAATGACAAAAATGCCAAAATACATACACATATCACAATGTTTCAGAACAGGGCCGTCGCATGGCAGATATAAGCTGACGTTGTCGTTGTTGTTTTTTTCCCATTGCCATGTTTAAACGCTTACATTTGTTAAAACCTGTGTTTTATTGCACATAACGCTAAGACAACAACAAGAAAAAAAAGGGCCAATATCAAAAGTGCTGTGTGTTGAGGAAGCGTCTTTCCCTGGGTTACGTCAGAGCCTCAATGCAAAGTGGGTCGCACCAGAGGGGCTCCGGGCAGCGCCGCACAAAGACAACACGCGGCGGAAGATTGGATTCTCGGTCTTGTTCTGTGTTTAATATGATGGGTTGGCGAGGAAGGTTTTGAGCAGAGTGCGGGATGCTACAGAGCGACCGCATGCAGTGCTTCTGTGAGCGCGCTCTTTGGAAACATGACCCACTTAAGTTCCAGTTAAGACAAACAGCTAAAAAGGTATTTTGTACACTGTGCAAAGTTTCAATGAAATTGCACAGCAGCACCAGGGTGCAATTCAAGATAAGAGAATGCAAACAAACACGTACACACACACACACACACACACACACACACACACACACACACTATTCTGGATGATGTTTCGCCAGAAAAGATAAATTGTAACCAGAGTACATTACCTTTTTTGTGAGGCAAGGGCTGTCGAGTGAGTAAGTCTATTATAATGAATGTACACAGATGGATGGTGTGTGACGAGGGACATGCTTAGACTGCGACACAGCGGCCCAAAAAGGGGTGCGGCCAAATTTGTTACGGTGCCACCAAATGGATGAGTTAGCTGCACCACCGCGCCACAAGCAGAGCATGCTAGTCCTGAGCCCTGGGATACATCACGCATTCAGGAGCCATGGCATGTTGAGGACACGTGGAGCCTTTAGGAAGCATGGCGTGTCCTGGTTAGGATAGGTGGCATGATTATGACGCATGGCATGCTTAGGAAGCATGTTGCGTTTAAGAAGGACAATGCATATGCAGGCAGGACTTTAGGAACAAAGATATGTTTTTCTTACTATAGGTAATGTCATTGGGGCAGCTGTGTGTTGTTTTTGTTCCGGACCTTGGTGACTATGTTGAAGTTTAACCAACACTGATTTATTCAAAGTACTTTGTTAGCAAACGTTTCTCTTCTAATGAACCATGTAACGTCGTCTCCTGGCATTGAGTTAATCATTATTTTAATACATTAAGACCTGAATATGTCTAATTGAAAGTCGATCAGATTACCTTTCTTTGCAGCAGTGTTTTATTTGTGGTATTTGCAGCACGCTTTGCAGACATTGACTGCTGCTGTTTACTTGTCTGATCACTTGGTTTATCAAGCCAGCACCTGAGGGTTTGTCGATTTACACACCACGTCATCAATAAATGCCCATTTGGCTTCGGGTTTCCAGGAATAAATCTAACGTGCGATGTGATATTTAGTCAGTGTATAATTTTTCTTTAAAAACAGCAAAGTAGTCGTATTGACATCACACCGAATGAGTCCTGACTTCTGAAATCTGATTTTTGCACGTTGAGTTGAAATTCCAAACCAATATTCCTAATATTGCTGGCCTGCAAACGAGTGTCTGCTGAACAGTCAGAAAATGCAGCTCAGTGGCCTCGGTGAAACTGCCAAATGTAATAATCCTCCACATTGTGCTATCTACAATATTCTGACCCTGCTGGGACGGCACAATCTGTGCACGGCGGTCACGCCGTCCGGCGCCGCCGCCTCCCTCTGTAAGCCCCCCCGGGCGGCCGACCCGGGACCGGCCCATATGATTATGCCCCGGGTCGAAAAGTCAGCCGAGAAATCCCCGCCGGTGAGAGTACGCAGCGTTTTGAAATGTGATCCTATAGGAGGGAGGTCAACCTTTAAAGTGTTTATTTATTTATTTCGTTTTATTTCTCCCTCCTTTTAAGCCTCTCTTCTGGCTTCCAAATGGAGCGACGGCTTAACTGGCGGCAGGCTTAGCATGTGTTGGTGTGGCACTTTGAAATATACTCTCTTCCCCTCGCCGCTAATCTTTCTGTATCTGTTCCTATGCCGCTTTTTCTTTCTGTTCTGGATCTCTGTCGATCGCTCCTGTCTGCGTCTTTCCCATGTCTCTGTGTTTCTGTCTTTTCTCTGCTGCGTCTCTTAACATCTACTGCACACCCCCCCCCCCCCCTCTTTAATACATCCAGTTCCCCTTCCTATATTGCCTTCTGTTCTGGATATTTTCCATCCATCTCTCTCCTGCATCTATGCCCCCTCTCAGTTCTTATCCTTGTTATCCATCTCTTCATCTCGTTCTCTCTCCTCCTCCATCTCCTCTGCATCAATTTTCCCTCCCCCATCCCTCTCTTTCTGTCTCTCCAAGCTCTCTGTTCCTGCCCCCTACTCATTTGCAGCGCCTATTTCCCCTCTTTCTTTCAATCTGTTCTTCACCACCATCTCTTTCTATCGCTCCCTCTTTCTCTCTCCAGACGTACAGGAAGTGATATCAGTTGAATTATGGATTTGTTATTTTCATGATGATGATGAGGATGAGGATGATGATGATGACAATGAACGTTTTTGACATTTGAGATAGCATTTAAAAAATCTTGTACTTGTAAATCTTGCATATTAAATAACCCAATAGTATTCATATGTTTACATCCGTGCCAAGATAAATAAATGTCGATTTTTTGTTTGTCAAAAGATTGTTGAGTTAATTATGAATATTGGCCGCCAATATGAATTAGTTTGACGAGGAGCCAGAAGATTCACAGATCTTGACACTCCGGGAGTTCCTGTGCTTTGAATTAAATCACCAAATGATGCAAGACAACCGGAGGAAGTAAACACAAGAAAGGAATGATTACTTTGACACATTTATTATGAAATTATAAAGGTAGATAGCATTGGTCGAAAAGAAAAGCGTTTATAAAAGAAGAGTATGGATAGCAGATCACTGTTTCACCGGGACAGAGATTATTTTAATGACAAAATAAAAAAGAGGCAACAGAAAAAAAAACATAAATAACCAAGTCCATTATCGTATAACACAGTACATCAGGGAAGGTCAGCAGGATGTCGACATAAAACATCTTATATACACAGTAAGAATGTACATCATGTGTTTTACAGCGGAGTCCTACAGCAAGACACGGCAGCCAGTCTCAAGCCCCGCCGATGAAGAGGGTTTTATTTTTTGTGTTTTTTTTTTTTTTTGTGGCTTTAAGTAACCGTCGTTATCACGCCTCTGTCCCGCCTCTGGCGTGGGCGAGTGACAGAGCGGTGATGAGCCGTCAATGAAGCAATGACCCCGCCATGAGGAGGGGTCTTCAGTCTGTCAGGGTATAGACACTCCCCCCGTTAGCGCCACTTCCTCCGGCTCACCCCCCCCCCCCCCCCCACACACACACACACACTCCCCCTTTCCTGTCTGCAGGCGCTCGTGATTAACGGGCTGTGGATGGGGTTGGGAGGGGGGGGGGGGGGTATGGAGGAGCTGTGGAGCCGGCCTGATAGCAGAGGGAGTTGCTGTGCTGAACACAAAGCACCCTGGTATGTCACACGGAAGCCAAACACAAAGGTGACAGCACCCTTGGCGAGCTAACCTGGTGTGTAGCAGCGCCGACCCCAATAAAACACTACATGTGGGGGGGGGGGGGGTGATGTTTGGTCAGGGTGGGGATGGACAGTAGGGACATTTGGCGGATGGTTGGGAAAGTGAGGGATAGATGTTTTGGTGACATTGGCGATAGATGCTTTAGGAGAACGAGGGAGATGTTTTGGTGATATTGGGAGAGATGGTTTAGCATAGTGAGGATTCGATGATTTGGTGACATCGGGGATAGATGGTGTAGGACAGTGAAGGATATGTGTTGGTGATATTGGAATAGATGCTTTGATTACACATGGCGGGGGGTGGGGGGGGGGGGGGGGGGGGGGTGTTCAATGTGGAGCGGTGGAGAACATTGATTATTGATTATTTGATTATTGTTCAGACAACGCGGGAGCACCATAACATGTGACCTGAACATTTTCTTGGGAGACAGAGGCAAAAAGTCAAGAAACATTTTCTTCCACCCTCTACTTGTTTTGTCGTCCTGAGGACGTGATGTTGGATCTGCCTGGCGATGTGGACCTCTGTGGTGATTTAACAGCGTTTACTGTCGACCGTGTCATGCAGTGTCGGCACATCAGGGCGCGTTTCAAAGGGAGGGAGCGGCTCTGAACCATGAGTTAATGTTTTGAGGATGAATTATTCAAATAAACATGAGGATGAGTGGAAAAGACGTGAAGGTGTGACTCCTGCGAGCTTCATTGGGGCTGACGCAGGCGTGCTCCTCTAACGTCCTGGTGGGACTCGCCGTGCGGGCTGCAGGTTGTTGTGCATGCAGAAGAATCTCTCAGAGCTGCATATCTATCATCAATCACTCTGATATGAGGACTGGCAGAGATGGATGGTGCTGACTGTTCACATAGATGCTCTTCCATCTTTAACTGACAGACCAAGCCAAACAATAGCTCCTCACACACACATATACACACACAGGCGCGGGTGCGCACACACCAGACACACATCACACATCGTGCTACGTGACAAAATTAGCCACAATTGCCTCTGACAGGATAACTTCCAAGTACAATAGGGGGAGGATCCATCTTCACTCTTACATGAAGACGACTGATGACTGTTGGCTGTGATTGCAACTTCAAATTCAAAACTGTTTTATTATTGGTAATATGCTATTAACTGAGTTTCAAAATAGTGTTGGAGGAGCAGTCGGAGGACACAACGGGGCGGGGTAAAGAACAAACCAATAAATATGTATAGGATTGTATTCCAAGTCAAAATTATCCTGCCTGGGATGCTTCTGCATCGTCTGTTGGTCATGGCGGAACAAGGCAAGTTATTTCCATGTTATCATCTCACAGCAACAATGCATTAGTCAAGGTGTTGTTTCCTGGCTATAAATAGAAAACATGACAAGTCCTTGTGAAGGGATATGCCTTGGCCCGGTGGCCCGCTCTAATCTGATTGGCCGGGCCAGCCGTCACTCATGATTCCAGCCACCAGTGACCATAGCGCCAGATACGTTTTGGACATCTGTAAGAAACCTTGAAGACTCATGTTTTATTAATGTGTTTATTTCATTTGTATTTATCGAGTTATTTATCCGTGTGAAAGCGATGCTGACAACAAGTCATGTGGTGATTTAACATGGGGGTATGGTTGTATTTCTCTGCCTGCCTCAGACAGACCAAGGAATAACATTTGACAAGTTTTACTTTTGGTGAGGATGAGAGCGTTGTGGGAACAAAGCGTGAGATATTGAGGGCAGAGACAAAGATCATCACCGTTACATCCTGGAGAAAGCTCTGCTGGCTGACAGCACAACCAAGACGCTTACACAGAGATGACAGACAATATCCTCCCCTGCTCTCTCTCTCTATCCCTCTATCTCTCTCCTTCTCCATCTCTCCGCCTCCATCCATCCCCGTCTCTCTCTCTCTCTCGCCATCGCTGCCTCTCCCACTATATCTACGTCTCTCCCTCTCTCTCTCTCTCTCTCTCTCTGCCTCTCTCTATCTCATTCCCCATCTGGATCTCTCTCCTTCCCTCTTTGAAAGCACCAAGCTCTGCCTCAGCAGAATTCAGAGGATCTTGCAGCAGACGCCTCTCCCCTCAGGTGCCACCTTGTCAAAGTTCATTAATCTTCTCAAACTCAACGTGTCTCCACCGGTGGCTGGCTGTACTACTAATCCTCTTATTAATGTTCCAAATGAACCTGCGCTAGAAGGACCTCTCCCGCAGGGCCATCATTACACCGTTCTGCATAAACTCCTGTTTGCATAGAATGTCCATTTATTAAGAACACCCACTCCAGGAGTACGCCACTTACAGCCTCCCACACCCTCTCCCCCCGCAGAGCTCGCCCATCCGCCCCAGCCCAGGGGGGATACAAGGAACACGCCCCCCCCCCCCCGCCCCCTCCCCACCTCCACCCTCCCCGCCCCCGCCTTTAATGCACTCCTGGTTCTCCAGGTAATCACATACACGAAGCCCAATGCTTTGTCAGAGTCGTCTTAGGCAGACTAAATGTTAGTGGTGATGACCGGGGGGGGGGTCTGGGGTGGCGGTGGGGGTACTCTCAGACTTGATTTGTTCTTGGCAAGCAACTGACAAACTATCAAGGCAGTCATAATTGCTTTATGTGGAGTTTCCTATACGTGCCATTGCAATAAAACACACACAACAGTAAAAAACTTTTTTGTTGTTGTGTGTGTTGTGCCCCAAGAGCAACAACATTATCCGGGCTGTAAATGTTCAAGGTGTCGCAGCGTCACATAACAGCACTGGAGGTGTTCATCTCTGTGCTTTGTTAACAACCCTTTGGACTTGGGAGAAAACAGTTTACCCATTATTACTAATTAGGCCTTTACACAGGAGATGTTCAGGCCACAGCGTGCCTGCACTGTTGATATAATAGCTTAACATCTCCGTGACAAGTGGTGATGGCACTGTTTCAGACGCATCCCACAATAATTCAACTACAGAGATGAGAAATATGTATAAATTAATTCAGCGATATTCCGCTCACAGATATATACGGTATACGCAGCATTATACTCACAGCTGCCCTGTGGTTAAAAAGTTGGACAGGTGAAGAGTTTAAATATGGCTTTGAATGGAACGCCTTTCTGCTGCGCTTCTCCATTAACATTTTGCAGTTAATGTCTCACCATGACACACCACACACACACACACACACACACACACACACACACACACACACATGCACACACACACACACACACACACACACACACACACACACACACACACACACACACACACCACACACACCACACCACACACACACACACACACAAACACAGTAAAAGCCCTACAACCAGTTTAGCACACGCAATAAGCTCGGTGTCTTGTTAAAGACAACAACGGCCAGTGAAATCCCGGCAGACGGAACGGCCAACCGCTCTGCAGACCGGCTCTGTCCCCGGTACGAGCGTCCACACATCTCTGAGTGTCAGCATCAACATCTCCGCCTGCACCCGGGCCTCTCCACCCCACAGACAGCGGAGGCTTGTGTGGTTAACAGCTTGGCTTTACATTCTCTCTCTCTTTCTCTCTCTCGCCCGCCCGGTGGAAAGTAGGACAGTGTTGTTCAGGCTTCTCCTGACTGTTGTTTACATTGATGTAGGGCCCCAGGAGGACCGGTAGTGTAAGTAGGTACAGAAAGAGCAGGAATCACCCCCCATAGCTCCTAGCCCTGAGCCCCCATAGCGAGCCGACCCTCAAACCGCAAAGACCCGCGATGCAGCCAGTACACCCACACTGTGCCGTGCCCACCCGCTTTGGATTTGGCTTTGTTAATCCAACAAAACAGACAATTTATTAAATATATATGTTGTTGGTTACTGATCAACAAAGTGCGCGAGCCGTACTGATGGGGCTGTGGGTGCAGGAGACTTAACAGGTTTTGGAACGCTGCTGTACAGACGAGGCCAGATGGCCTTCAGCTGCAGTCTTCCAGCTCACGCCATGCTGTTAGTGTCTCCAAGAGGAAGACACTGCCTCGGCTGGTCTGCGTCTCTTTATGCTTTATCTGACAGCTTATCCATTTATTTGATCTTGTGTTTATGTACTGGTGCACGTTTCTGGACTTACTCTCCATTTGATAAAACAATTTTTCGTCTCTCCGGACACAGAGGATAATTTACGGCTGTCGAGGTGGTCGTGCCTGGCCTGAAAATAAATTCTAAACATGATGATTTGATTGGGTTGACGTTCATACATGATGTGTATTAAATAAAGCCGCTGCTACTTTGCTTTTCATATGAAAACACTCCAGGGAGTATTCTCTTTCCGGAACATTAAATATCAACAAAAACGAACACCCATTGTCTGAGGAGGAAAAATACTTTTACTCCTTGCTTTATGTTTCAGTTCCTGTTGTAACATCCCAACATGCTGGAGGTAAGACAGCGTAGGGGTTAGAGTGTTACTCATGCTGCAGGGCGTCGGGCTAATCCTCAACGCCCGCAGTCTACCTGTAGGCATCGCAAGATGTCCTACCCCCGACCCGCTCCTTAATGAAAGTCTCCTCGGATCAACGCATCTCCTTAATGGCTAAATGGGGATAAGTACAAATTGAACCGAACATCCGGTTGCTGCCGACTGCGTCTCAGCTAAGATCCAGAGGGGCGTTGCTCAGCACCTGAATGCCATGTTTGTCTGCTGAACGGACCGGAGGCTCAGCGCCAGGTTTGGTGGTGCGGGGACGTGTGGACACGTAGCCCAGTGGGCTGGCAGCCGGAGGTCGTCACGCCGGCCTGTCCCGCCAGCCCCCCCCCCCCCCCCCCCCCCCCCCCCCCCAGAGAGAAGCCCTCCCGTGTGACTCGACACGCGCACGCGAGCGTACTCGTCTGGGACACGGGGCGGCGAGCTGCGGGGACAATGGCTGTGGTCGTAAAGCACCTATAGAGCCTCTGTCACGCCGCCACCGCCGCCATCAATAACGCGCGGGAGAACACACACACACACACACGGGCGGCTTTCAGAGGTGTCCAAACTATCGATCCCAACGATCATGGCGGGGGAATTGATTGACCGTTAAGAAAGCGATGTAGTGGAGCGAACATTATCCTATAATATCTCACATTCTCCCTCTCTCACCCCTGGAAATCTTCCAACAACACTATTTTATTCTTTCTGTGCCCTCTGTGTGTGTCTCTCTCTCTCCCTCTCTCTCTCTCACATGGATGCCCACAAACACTGTCACATAGACACACACACACACACACACACACACACACGCACACACGAGCCACACACACTGAGCTTGGCTATCAAACTAAATGGCTCTTTTGACTGCAGCCTCTCACACTGAAAGACATTAAATGCAGCCCCCCCCCCAACCCCCCTCCTCATCATTATCCATCTAAAGGTCTCTGCGTAGCAAGACCCTGACCCCCACCCCCACCCCACCCCTCATTCCTTAGATTCACAAGACCACCACTGGTTGCCGGGGTGATACCCAACAGAGCAACAGTGCCCCCTTAAGACCCAGTAACATCACCAGTAGCATCTCAGTTACTTGCAATGCTCATACCCACCCACCCAGCCCCCCCATACACACACACACACAGCCTCTCTCTCTCTCACACACACACATGGTCTGTCTCTCGCTCACTCCTTGTGTGTTCCATTAGGCGTGTGTTTTGTGGAGTGCTGCTTTATTAGCAGAGAAATTAATAAGCTCTGATGATAAAAAAAAATAAAAGGCTGCACGGATTACGTTGAAATTTGAGGCTCATTATTGGCTAATCCTATTTGAATTGGATGTGTATCAGTTTTCAGACAGGCATCCCATAGTCTGCTAGTGTGCGTCGCGATAGAGGGAGAGAGGAGAGAGAGCAGCAGAGAGGAGATAGGAAGAGAGAGAGAGAGAGAGAGAGAGAGAGACACACACACACATGTATTTCGATTCTAGGTGGCAAATCTACGGCTCAGAACTGGAGGACCGGCTGCTAATTAAAAAGGAGAGTGCTGACGTGTGTGCTGGTGGCGGGAGGCAGAGACTCGTATGGCATCACAACGCACACCAAAAGAAAACCATGGAAACACTAAGGACGTTATGAGGGGCAGAGGTGGAAAATCAACTCATTTAGGAGAAGAGAAAAACAATGGTATGACCGCCTAGGGAGTGATAATGTTATATAACAGATCCCACTTCTCCGACAGATTAAGCCGTGTGTATGTTGCGTCTATTTACCATTAATTAGAGATGGAAATCTGAGTAGATAGGTAAGAAAAAAATGTTTCTTTCACAGGAAGTGTAAAGGAACAGCGCATCACAAGTAGCAGTAGTAGTAAGTGGGTACAGTTTCACCTTGTCACCTGACCTCCGAGTCACAACAGATGCATGCCACACTCTGGGCTAGGAAATCAAAGGAAGAATTCCTCTCCTTGTAAAACATCAGCCAAACATTAGCATGGGATTATGTTTAAGTCCATTAACTACACAAATGATCCGTTTTGTCAAGTTTTTTTTTCAGTTTGTGTTTTTTCCTTTTTTTCATTTTTTTGGAGCTATGGTTGCACTGAATGCTGCTGTGTTCGGTTGCTGCGCAGTAAGCCAAGAGAGAAAGTCTCTAACCCTATGCTTCAGCACTGAGGGACGGGGCAGTTATAGGCAGAGCTTATGGACCAGTAAAAGTGTTCCTTTACCTGCTGCCTGGTGTGCATGGGGGCCTTGGTCTTGAACGCGCCCTGGGAGCTGCACTCAGACGCGCTGAAGTGGTCTGAGCTGGTGGACGACCTCTTGGAGAGCGTGTCACAGCCCCCAACAAACGTGTTATCCAGTGGGAGCTCCTGGATCACGTGATGCTTCTTCACCGACACCGGCGTGTCCGCCTTCAGGTGGAAGGCCGACTGCGGGGAGGCCGACTTGTAGTGCCGGGCCAGATCGGGGCTGCTGGGTTTGAAGGTGGTGGTGGGCGTGGCGTTCCAATCGAAGCGTCCAATCCCCTGCTCCTCCAGCTCCGTGGGGATGCTGATGGTCCCGTTGATGGGCTCGTGGGCGGGGTCGTCCGGCTTGCTCTCCTCGATGGTGACAAAGTTGAGCAGGGAGCTTTTGGGCGACTTCCTTTTCTTCCTCTTCTTCTTCTTGCTCTGCTTGTTCTCCGTGTTGGGGGACATCCACTCGGCGCCCTGCTTCTTCCGCTGCGCCGCCTTGAAGCGGGAGGCGTGGCGGCAGCGCAGCAGCACCGTCACGAAGATCACGATGACCACCACCAGGGCGCCGGTCACAAACGCGATCATGATGGTGAGATAGTCGCCACTCTGGTACGTCTCGCTGCTCTCGCCGATGTTGCGGTCGATGGGCGTCTCCATGGTGCGGCGGATGAGCTCGTTGATGAGCGTGGCGTTCCCCGCCGTGTCGTTGACGTACAGGAAGACCAGCACCAGCGTATGGAGGGACTTGGGGTAGCCCAGGTCGCTGATGTTCACCACCAGCCTGTGGAGGCCGATGTCGGTCACGGTGGGCTTCTCCTCCAGCGTGATGTTCCCGGTGACCGGGTCGATCCTGAACAGGCCCCGGTTGTTGCCGCTCACGATGCTGTATTTGAGCTCGGCGTTCATCCCCGTGTCCCCGTCCACGGCGAACACCTCGGCCACCACGGAGCCCGGGATGGAGGACAGCGGCACCAGCCTGAAGGAGGTGTTGGAGGAGGGGGAGATGACCACGGGGGTGTTGTCGTTCACGTCGATGACATTGATGGTGACCTTGGCGGCCGAGGAGCAGGGGGGGCGCCCGGCGTCCACGGCCCTGACATCGAACGTGTACGAGCTCTGCTGCTCGCGGTCGAAAGAGACGTTGGACTTGATGACGCCGGAGTACGGGTCCAGGATGAAGTTCTCGTTGTCGTTGAGGATGGAGAGGGAGACGGCGGCGTTCTCCCCGGCGTCGGTGTCCGTCACGGTGATGACGCCCACCGTGCTGTACTTAGGGAGGTTCTCCGAGACAAAGAACTGAAAGTGGTTGTGGGTGAACTTGGGGTTGTTGTCGTTCTCGTCCAGTATGGTCACGATGACAGCGGCCTGCGTCTGCAGCGGCGGCGTGCCGTTGTCCCTGGCGGTCACCGTGAACAGGAAGCGGTCCTGGTCCTCGCGGTCAAACACGCGCGACGCCGTCAACACGCCCGTCTTGCGGTCCAGATCGAAGAACGAGGCGTTGGGGCCCAGCTGGTAAACGATCTCTGCGTTCTTGCCGTTGTCCTCATCTGTGGCGCTCAGCGTGGTGAGGAACAAGTCGCGCTTGTTGTTCTCCATGATGGCCAGCTCGATGACGGGCTGCGTGAACACGGGCGGGTTGTCGTTCTCGTCCTCCAGCCGGACCCTGACCAGCGCCGTCTGGTTGAGGCTCGGCTTCCCGGAGTCCGAGGCCACGATCTTAAAGTTGTACTCTTTGGTTCCCTCGTAATCCAGCAGGGCCGACGTCTCCAGCAGGTACTGGTTGTCGTACACGGCCTTGAGGTGGAAAGGCACGTCCTTCTCTATGAAGCAGATGACCTTGCCGTTGATGTCTGTGTCTTTGTCCGAGACGGTGATGAGTGCTATCTTGGTGTTGATGGGGTCTTTCTCCGAGAGGAAGACGGTGCCGTTGATGGGTACGATAATGTAGCGCAGGTCTATGTTTGGCGGGTTGTCGTTAACGTCCGTCACGTTTATGTTAATGGTGGCTTTGGCGGGACTGGAGCTGCCGTCGCTGGCTAACACGGAGAGCTTGTGGATGGCGGTCTCCTCTCTGTCCAGGGGTCGCTGCACGCTGATCAGCCCGCTCGTGGTGTTCAGGGCAAACAGTCTTTTGGTGGCGGGCGTGACCTGCGTGCCGAACACATACCTGATGTCGGCGTTGGACCCGATGTCCGCGTCCGTGGCCAGCAGGTGCACCACGGACGTCCCGATGGCGGAGTTCTCCGGGATGTGCACCTCCACCTGGCTGTCCTTAAACACGGGCCGGTTGTCGTTGACGTCGGTCACCGTCACCTGCAGGATGGCGGTGCTGGACTTCTGAGGGCTGCCGCCGTCCTCCACCTTCACCTTCATCACGTACGTGTCCTTCTGCTCGCGGTCCAGGTTCTGCTGCACGATGAGCTGCGGCCACTTCTCCCCCTCGGGCGTCTCCACTATGTCCAGGCCGAAGGCACTCTGTCCGTTCACCAGCTCGTACTTGTGGACGCTGTTGGGACCCGTGTCGGGGTCGGTGGCGGACGGGATGGCGAAGCGGCTGTTGATCAGCGTGTTCTCGGGGATGGAGATGTTGATGACCGGCGAGGGGAACATGGGCGCGTTGTCGTTGGTGTCTTTCACCACCATTTTGATTTTAATGAGTCTGAAGTAGTCATTGGGCAGGATGACCACCTCGATCTCAAAGGAGCACTCGCTGTCCTCGAAGGACGGCCCCGGGCAGAGCCTCTCGCGGTCGATCCGGTTGGAGGTGGTGAAGATCTCCCCGGTGCTGCTCAGCACGCGCACCAGAGGGTTGTCCCCCGCCTTGGACACCAGCCGGTACACCAGGTTAGCGCTGGCTCCCGTGGCGGCGTTGGTGTGTGAGATATTGAGGTCCTTTGGTATGTTTCCAATGAGAACGTTTTCCTGCAACTCCTCTCTGATGGGGTAGATGAGCTCCTGGGCGATGGACGGGTCCAGCCACAGACACGCCAGCAGAGCGGCCAACAGGTAATAATCTTTAAGATCCATGACTGCGATGTTACTCGATTCCTTCCTTCACAACTCAAGCATTTCGCTGTACTGGTGAACGTTGTAGCAGTGATTTGGTGAATATATGGAAGGGCTCTCTTCCACACTGAGACCTATGAATAGATAACAGAATGTGTGTTCAATAGTGCATTCAATACCTACATGCGCTATTGTGAACGCTGTTCTCACGTGTGCATTAATCATAAATCCATAGAGAAGCAAATACCAAACACTGCAGCAAAACGTTTAGGCGGCCTTTAAAACCCTGTATTTAGCCAAGTCTTTGGATTTCTATAAGTTCCTTAAAAAACAAGAACTAAATGGTATCTATCCTAAAAAAAAAAAAAAAAACTTCCCAGCCTATTTGGTCAATATTCAATATAGAAAATTGTAGACAATTAACGTGACAGCGGCTCTGCGTCATCGATGTTTGAAGTCGTAACGAATAAATCCGCATTAATAAATACTACCTCGAATGAACATAAAGTCAGTCTTTCAAATGAAATCATTCTTGGTCTCAGCTGAAATGAAACGCTTACCGCGCGATGCTGTCAGCTCATTCTCCTCTTGTCTGTGAATTTCCAACGGCAGCGAAATAAAAAGCGGAGTCCAGTAAAGATATTCCTCTTGATCGATGCCGTTCCTCCGAGCTCCCGAATCCACAGGAGACCCGACAGTCCTCCGGGTTAACGTTGGTACCTTCAACAGTTCAGCGGATCGTCCTGCGTGGACGCTCCGCTCTCCTCGCGTCACGGACGGACGTGCTCCGCGCTGCTTTCTAGTAACCGTCCAAGGTGAAGAGATGAGAATGGCTCCAGAATATTCCTCCTCTCCGCGTCTCGGGATACCTGTTCAGGTGCTCGCTGCTTGTCCCGTCATCACACGTCAACTTTAAGAGCTCCCGGTGAATAAGGCTCCGACGGTACGATGAAGACACTCCAAAAAGCTTCACAGGTCAAAGATGTGGAGATAAGGACGGCCTGAGGACGCGATGCGCCGCGCGGTCACTTGGAGACGGGTGCGTGTGACAGCGGTGCGTGCGGAGCGGGTTATCCTCTCTCCTCACTCCATCGCAGAGCATCTTGCACTAACTCTGCCGAAACCCACAGGGGCTGAAGTCCGGCACACAGACGCCCCCCCCACCCCCCCGATCCTCCTCATTGGACGGCTCTCCGTCTGGAGCAACGTGATTGGTCGGCACTAACGTCACTCCGTGTAGAGACGCGCTGACCGCCGCCGCGGCTGCAGGATGTTCATCTGCTGCTCGGCCGTGTGTCGGTGTGAAACCCGGGGAAGAAAGCGTCTCAATCTTTTTACTGTCGGGTCGGTGACCGCCTGAAGCTCCCCGTGTCTACGGTGGAGCGCGGGGCAGCGAGATGCGAAGGGGCATCTTGTGTCATGGTGTTTGTATAGAGAGACCCAACAAGCAGGACCACATAAACCCTGCTTTGTAGGCAGCGGGGATGAGAGTTGCGATTAGACAGGAGGAGACGCCGGTGACTTTGGTTGTGTATTCCCACCACTTTCCAGCCACTTGGACATCGCAGTCACAACAATTAAAAGGTGGACACGACCCGCACCGAGCAGACGTCTGCCGCTAGACGTCTGCTCGTAGTCCGGACGCCTCGAAGAGGTGGCGTGTCTGTCGTTTGTTTTGCTGTGGAATTGTATAACGCTGTCCTCAGA
This sequence comes from Urophycis tenuis, assembly GCA_036785325.1. Taxonomy (NCBI): domain Eukaryota; kingdom Metazoa; phylum Chordata; class Actinopteri; order Gadiformes; family Phycidae; genus Urophycis; species Urophycis tenuis. The sequence continues at coordinate 16,281,191 of JAXIVH010000005.1, read as the reverse complement.
ACATGAAACTGTGAAATGGCGTTGCATAGAAAATTCTGTCTTACACGAGAGCTTCGATAAAGTGGCTCAGCAAGATCCGATGAGTTCTCGTATTTGAAAACATATGTGAATCAGACATCTATCTGTACCATTGCACAAAACACGTACATCCAAATCAAGACATTTTCCATTGAGCCATTTCAAGGTCCTGATATTTGACCTCTAGCAATCTCCTGCCGAGAGATGAGGAGAGGAGAGGAGCCACTGGTGGTGACTAGCTGTTGAGCAGCGATCCCTGGCGTGGGCAACACCGCCATCTAGCGGTCATATGGAGAATCACTATCAATGCTCCGGCCCGTTTGGCTTCGAA
>JAXIVH010000005.1:16268342-16278342 GCA_036785325.1 Urophycis tenuis | reverse complement strand
GACAGCTCTCCCTCTGTTTGTACTGTCACACCATCCTCCTCTTCCTCGACGATCTCCCTTCCTCCCCTCCGTCCCTTTCCCCTGCTTCCTACTCCTCCTCTCATTCTTCAGTCCTCCTTTCATCTCCCCCCCCCCCCCCCCCCCCCCCCCCCTCCCCTCCCATCCCTCTCCCCTGACATCTTAATCACATTCTGGGTGGATCATGTCACGGGAGAGAAGGTCAACCCCTCTCTCTTGTTCTGTCAACAGCAGGACGAGCGCTGTGCCCGGACGCCTTCCTGTCAGAGCAGCGCCGCTCCGCCGCCAGAGGAGCCCGCTGGGCCGGCGCCGCGCCTCTCCGCCCGCCACGGACCGCGCGCCAGTGTTTGTGCGTGCGAGGCTGGCGCACGCGTTTAGATGAGGCCCCAGATCTCCTGGAACCGGCTGCCGGTTCCTCGTCAGGCAGCCGGAGATCCAACGCGCCTCTAATGACTTCTAACAAGCGCTGGCTGCCCTCTGCGCCCCCTTTTGTGCACACACATGTTTTATGACAGAGAGTCAACCGCGTGAAAGACAGATACAGATACAGAGAGAGAGAGAGAGAGAGAGAGAGAGAGAGACACAGAGGGAGAGAAGGAGAGGAGAGGTATATATATATATATATATATATATATATATATATATATATATATATATAGAGAGAGAGAGAGAGAGAGAGAGAGAGAGAGAGAGGGAGGGAGGGATACAGAGAGAGACACAGAGGGAGAGAAGGAGAGGAGAGGTATATATATATATATATATATATATATATATATATATATATATATATATATATATATATAGAGAGAGAGAGAGAGAGAGAGTGTGTTAATTGAGCCTAGCGTTTCTTTATCTCAGTTCCACATGACTGATGACATCATGTTTTACCCGCCATGGGAGGGGGGAGCAGCAGACATGCCTGGCTAACAGACATGTGGTACACCTTGTGTCTACAAAATAAGTAATAAATATATAGATTTAATGAATGTAGATGTATGAAAAAGAATCAGAAGAATAGGTTATGTGTGAAGATATAAAATATAGACATAGGATTGATAGACTTCTCATAATAAATCTCATTATCAAGCCACCTCAAGTCTCTCACACACACACACACACACATATATATATATATATATATATATATATATATATATATATATATATAGATATATAGATATATAGATAGATAGATAGATAGATAGATAGATAGATAGATAGATAGTTAGATAGATATAGATAGATATAATAGGGTGTGTGTCATTTCGAGTGTGTGTGTGTGTGTGTGTGTGCGTCTGTGTCTTATATGACGTTTGTGTGTGTAAGTGTGTTAATAAGTAACCCTTGCATCGCATCCGGATTTTTTTCAGAATGTGTAATTTGCCATCACGTGCGTCATTATTAAGAGATCAGTACACCAGAGTGTATTAGGTGTCATTCCCATATTAACAACTAGTCTTCAGACGTCTTCATTTCCAGCCTACTGTACTCTGAACACCCCATCCCCCCTGGCCTCCCCCCCTCCCAGTGAGAGATATGCTAATTACTTCTCTAACGAACACATCAAGACCCCTCGCCTGTCACCCTCATCTGTCTCTCTCTCCCAGGACCAAGGTTTAGAATATTATGAAATGCTACAGACAAATATGAAGGGGATGAAACACATTTACACAAACACACACACACACACACACACGTGTTGTTTGGAGAGATGAGGAGGAAGAGGATGAGGAAGAGCAAGAGAGCACACACGCATCAGAGGAGTGGAGAGCACATCCACGCCAGCTGGCTCCCAACACACTACACAAACAGCCTGCGTTGCTTCGTACGCTCAGCTCCCTCCCTCTATACTGTAATCTTTATGTAGCGTGTGCCACTCCGATGGGAACTACATCACTCAAGTTTGTTCGATCTACACTGCGGCGTACAGTATCACCAGCGTGCTTGGTATTAAGAAATAGAAAACAATAAACACAAATGTGATTAGGTTGTGCGTGGTGTTGTGCATTGCAATAGGCATAACTGAGTTACAATACAAATCAGTCTACGCACAAAGCACACACTACACACAGCAGAGTGAGTGTAAAGTGTTGGGTCTTCATCAGGTCTTCATCACGTCAGAGATGTACACAGAAAAAAAAAGGGTTAAGAGGTCAAGATGGTCAAGAACTGGTGACTTTAGTTACTGGCCCAGGAACAATGTCATGTTACACAAAACGTACTGTTCTTTTTTACAAGATATATATTATAGTTGAGTGTCTTGTGAGATATATATTATAGTTGAGTGTCTTGTGTAATAGTTTGTTTATATCTGACACTACCCTTAGTTCTCCACAAAATGCATACAATTAATTAATACAATTAGTATTAATTAATTGTAATTAGTAGATGTAGGTCTTCAAGCACACAACAGGACCCCCCTCTCTCACCCCCCCATCTCTCTCTCTCTCTCTCTCTCTCTCTCTCTCTCTCTCTCTCTCTCTCTCTCTGTCTCACCTGTAACAGGACATATTCCTCTGACTGAAGGGCCTGGTTGACTTTCTGTTCCTTCTTTCTGCAGTGTGACAGGCCCCCAGAGGACTGTCAATACCCTAAAACTGGCCAGCAATCCTCAGTCACTAACACATCATCCACCGTCCACCAACCCGTCGCTGCATTTCATCCCTTTTCTTTCCCTTGGCCTGAGCATTGTCTGGCAGCCAGATTACAGCGGATTGTTGTGGATTCTTGCTTGTTTAATGTATGTGTGTTTTATACCATATACCAACATCAGAGATGTCAAGGTCTGACTAATGCTGCTATAGAGTGCAGCCAACTCACAAGGCTAATCCCTCTTCCCTATCGCCAGGACTGCCAGCTCCCCCGCCTCAACATGTCACTACCCAGGAGGCTTTGCAACCAAAGCAAGGCCCGCTAAGACCAATGTCTGGAGGGATGTTTTTCTTCTACAAACCACTCTCGGTGGGGAGCCACTAGGGGGTGCAACCAGCGACCGGCGTGTTTTCCTACTGCCCCCGTTGATAGCTTGATAATTTTGCAATTTCTGCAGTTTTACAGTTCTACTTTTTGGTCTTCTATTGTTTCTCTGTTTACTTCAGTGTTCTGGAACATTTTGGTCTCAGAATCAAGTCTGTTTGATATTGAGAAGTTCTGCAGTAGGCTCGAGAAAGAGAAGGCCAAGCTGTGGATACAGCTCAGCAAACACCGGTGCCGTGTAAAGACAACACCTGCGGTCTGAATTGCGTTTGGATATATCTACTTTAAAAAATCTAACTTTATACTCAAATCGATGCAAGAACGGACAAAACTACAAAACTTATCCAAGTGGACATGCAAACTTCCGAGGAGAGATAGATAAGGGCTGTAAGCCAGTAAGTCAAGACCTGGAGGTTGCCGCCAATGCCAAATCACCTTCTACTGGGAGAAGAAGTGAAAAAACTGTCTGAACGGGTGGAGGTGAAGCAGAAATGCGTTGATCTGGAGGGATGTGCTTACAGACTGTTCTCCCTACGTGTTGCTGTGTCTCTGGTAGTTGGCTGTGCTGAGAAGACAGCTGATGAATGGAGATGAGAGGGACGACGGTGAGCAGAATGATAAGATGCTCCAACAGTATCACCTCCTCTGCAAAGCTCTTCTCTTCTCTTTGATTGGTCAAAGAGAACGCCTACAGTGGAATCTTTTGTAATTGATTTAAACCAACCTGAGCAGCAGTGGTTAAGGCTGTCCCTACTGGAGTTGAATTCCCCCGTGCTGCTCTGCTCTGTGCAGATCTCACCTCTCTCTCTCTCTCTCTATCTCTCTGTGTCTCTCTCTCTCTGTGTCTCTCTCGCTCTGTCTCTCTCTCTGTCTCTCTCTTTCTCTCGCTAATTTGATACTTCAATGAATAGTTTGTGTGTGTGTGTGTGTGTGTGTGTGTGTGTGTGTGTGTGTGTGTGAGACCCCCATCTGTAATTATAACGTAATTTGTTGTTCCCCAACATGAATACTTGGGTAAGCGAGTGAAAAATATTAGAAAGTTCTCTAATCAGTACTATTGTTAATTTACTTGAACGTCTAAAGATAAGTTACTTTAGTTGTTGATTCATTCACACACGTTCTTGCTCCATTTTAATCAAATTTAATGAGCCTGTATCTGTTTGATACTTTCTGATAGTCCATTCTGCTGTGTGTCATGGAAATTGCTAATAATAAAGATGACAATTAATATGTGGGACATTCTTTATAATCATTCTTAACGACACATATTGTAGAAATGAATTGCAACATAATTGTTATGTAAGCTAATAAAATTTTAACAATACCTTGAAGAGCTAACAGTGTGTGTTTGCTAATTGGTGTTGCAACCCATGCATGCTAACTGAAGGAGCTTACAATGTGTGTGCTAACTGAAGGAGCATACAGTGCTGGGCTAACTAAAAATGCTAACAACATGTGTGTGCTAACTGAGAAAGCTAACTGTGGGAGCTAACTGAGGAAGGTATCAGTGAGTGTGCAAATGGGGGAAGCTATCAGACACTACCTGTGGGAGCTCACTAAAGAAGCTAACAGTCGGTTAGGGTTTGGGGGGACTCACTGACGAAGTTAACAGTGTGCTTATTGAAGAAGATAAAAGTGTGTGCTGACTGAAAAAGCTAACTGTTGCCTCTTCAGTTCAGCCATCTCCAGTATCAGAGGGGAGCAGAAAGCACAGGTCTCTGGCGCTGTACACCACAGCTAAATATAACACTGCTGCTGCAAACCTATTTATAGACTGAAACCTTTGGCTGCACAGAATAACACTTTCTATTTCACTCCATTTGACTGACATTTGATGACCAGTAATAGATTAAAAAAACAAGATACTCACCCAGACATAAACTGACTATGTAACACCCAATATATCTTGAAAGTACATCTAAATTACTGACTATTTATTGATTAGATGATTGGTTGTTTGTTGAGATAAATTAAGGAGAAGAACAGGGAGAACTGAGGAGTGAATGCATGTTCAGTAAATGTTCACAATGGCAGAAATGTATTTCGTGGTATTTATATAATACATATTTTCCACAAAAGACAGAAAGTTATTAACTCATTAACTGGTTAACTCATTTCGATTCTGGTCACAGTGATTCCAGTCTGATGGTGTAATATCTTCACTTGAATAACTTCACTAAATAAGAAACATTACTGCTAAAAAACAGAACGGATGACTCGTCATACAGAAGCAGTGACATTAGCAGCATTAGAAGCAGAATAAACCAAATACTTCATGTTATTGTTTTAAATAATGCCACAGATTGAATGTTAATGCTTATAATGACTTGATAACTTTCGTAGAGTAGGCTCAGTTCGCTCAATGGGACAGGAAAAGTGGTGATCTCTATCAAAACTACGTGTTAAACCTCCTGAATTATTTAGCAGCTAGCAGTAGTACTCAAACCTGCCTCTGCTGTTTAACCAAGTAGCAGCATTAGTATTTTGCCCTGACAATAGTGAGAGAGAGGCTTCTAAAATCTCTGACATATATCAAAAGATTTAAAAAAAACACTTTGAATTGCAGGAGATTCTTTGAAGATACTGTATAATAAAGGGTAGTGCTTTTACCTGCACACACACACACGCACGCACGCACGCACGCAAACACACACACACACACACACACACACACACACACACACACACACACACACCTGTAGCAGCTTTCTGAACAGCTGCACTCCAACACCAGGTGCGTGAAATGACAGGCTAACTGCCGGAAGGCTAACTAGCATTAGCTCGTGTTTGCTTACATTGTGTTTTATTACCCTGAGTTGTCAGAGGAAAGCAGCAGCAGTCATTTAACTACCATTAAAGTGAGCGTTATCTGGACCCAACATGGGGTCCCTTATCGATTAGCTTCCCAAACACACTTCATCATTCTCCCGCACGCTGCAGCTCTGCACTTTAAACGGACACAAATTACAGTCAGAGAAAGGAGGAGGGAAAAAGCCTGACGCAAAAATACCTATCTTTAGCAGCGTGTACAATTATATGGCAGCAAAAAATGAAAATAACATAAAGAGATGCAAGCAGCATCACATAGAGGTTCTCCAGGTACTAAAACAGTCACCTTGTAAAATGCACCACACTCCAGTCTTACTCTTATTCACATCCTCCAGTCAGATAAGTGTACCACTTATGTATCATATTATTTGGATCCAATCTCAACTGTGCTGCCCTAAGTAGCCCAACACAGTACTGGGGAATGTGTCACATTCAGCTATTCACTGCCCCACCTCCTCACTACTTTTACATGTATTTCGACATTCATCTGCAAAATACCTGTGTGTGTGTGCACATGTACACTCACTCCTTTCTAAAAGCCCTCTAGGTGAAATGTTATAAGTGTGGCAGTGGTGAGAGGACTGTTCTGATCTGATTATGATGAGGATGGGACTGTTGCCAGGGTTACCATTCTATATCCCTGTGTTGGGTCCTGTGGTTCCAGGATGCATGCACAGACAGTGTGTCGTCGTGGCTACTACAGAACGGTGCGGATGCATACCTGTATCTACCGCCACCCCTGACTCCTCCCCTCAGATCACTTCTGTAGCGTTGGCCCACGATGGCGCCACATGGTTCGGAGTCTGAATCTGAGGAGGGTGGTGTAGGCAAACACAACAACAACTATTCAGCCCCCGGAGCTGAAGTAAGATGAAAACTGACCTAGCTGCTGAAGGAGATAAGATGAAGGGATGACTGCAGCTGGGCTTAATGAGCCCGTGGATTGGAGTTGATATAGGTAGTTGATGCGCGACAGATATACGTTTCCCCATCGCCTCCATTGCGCCCTGGTTCAGTCAACCCAGAGCCCTGATGCTCAGTGGACAGGGGATGGACCGCAGGGTTGTGGCGTCCCGGCCCCAGACTCTAACTGAGCCCACTCAGAGGAAGAACCAGTTCTCCTCAGCCATCAAATCCCTTTAATCTCAAACCATTCCCCCAGCCCATAAAACCACTAAACCCAACAGGTCAGACAGTATTAGCTCCAATTTGAGGAGTTAACCGCTAATATTACTATCCAATATTCTTCTCTAATTACAGTTCACCAGTTACCTCTGAGAAATATTGGCCTTTCACACATATTGTATGTGTCATTATACAAATTTATAATTATTCCATGATATCAAATATTTACGGCTGTGTGCACGTTAGAGCTAGAAGTATGAAGCCTCTTCTCATCAGATACTTCTACTGTTGTTGTCATTTGAGGTTAAGCTCTAATTGTGTAGTTTTGCTTCCACTGCCGTATAATTCCCATCTTAATGCTCAACACAATGGCAGTGGCCATTAGTGAAGATGATTATGGCAATTATTTAGCTTCCATCTGGACGTCATTATGTCAATAGTTTCCTGATGCCCTCTGTTTAACACAGGTTATTCAAATGCTCTCGTCTCTGCTTACCCACTATTAGAGGACAAGCAGGCACACATGGACTCTGCATGGTTACGTCTCCTGTTAGTCGTTATCAATTAGTTTAGGGTAAAATGTGTTCTTGTTGTTGTGTGTGGTGCTGTTGTGTAAATGGGTGTATCTGTTGTAGCTATTCCCCAATGGCTTCTTACTGAAAGGTGTGACTTCCTCTAGCTTTACTTCTAAATGCGAGAAGTCACACTTGCCTTCAGCAATGCTACTCTTTGAAACGATTGTTTTCTCTTGTTAATTGACAAAGGACTGAATTGATTTGATATCACTGTGGAAAGTATTGGTGTTGAAATACCGTGCGGTACAGGAACAAAGTGTGTCTAGTGGGCCTAGTCCATTAAAAAGAAGCAGAAAAGGCGGGAAAGTCAAATGATCAATACTAGCATGGGCCAAGAAGTCTCTGCAGGCTTCCTGTGTTGTTGGTGGGTTGCATTCAAATTCAGAGCAAATACGGTGATATAAGTGCTGTGTTTTCTCATGAATAAGCCTATCTGTCAAACACACGGCCCAGCGCCTCTCATTCTCTTTGTACTAAAGGCTCGTGGCTCCCTGGCCGTGTTTAGCATACTTTTACCAACAAATCAAATTGAAATTCTGTTAAATTCAAGTTCAATAAGGGAACCAACAACTTGCAAAAACAAACACGACACGCTATGAAATTGGACTGTCACAGGCAGAGGCCACGGTACACATACAAATGTCCCGTTTACACACAGACCTAATTCTCAAACATCCAGCTACCCAGAATCCATTACCCCTTTAAAACACAACAGATAATTAGGGCAGACACTGCAGCTCAGCCAGATCCTCCCTTTCCTCACAAGGAGAAAATTGTGATGAATCCAACATTAGAACATTTTTGACACCAGCATAAAAACTAGATCAAAAGCCAAACAGAGAGTCAGTCAAGGTGGTGAGGACTCAATCACAGACTAATGTAGAATAAATCAAAAGTATCATCGGAAGACAGCAAAACAGTCTCCTAATCACGTTCCTGTATCCCCATATAACCACCGTAATCAACCAATCAAAAACAACATAACATGTAAATCTGCTCATGGGCAACAATGTGATCTGGCAACATGAACGCAACGAGATGGTGGACTACAAATAGCAGAGATAATGAGGAGGGAATGAGCTGCAGGTGAGCAGGAGGAAGCTGGGGCGTGTTAATTGGTAAGTGGTTAAGTGTGAGGAGGAGCGAGGTGTGGCGTGTGTTCGGTAATTAGCAGGAGGAGGCGTGGTCAAATGGCAGGGTGAGTGGGAACAGCAGAGAAGGGGGCCGTGTGCTCACACCTACATTCACACTCACTAATAGAGAGAAAATACCACACACACACACACATACACACACACACACACACATCTTCTAAGTTTAAAAAACATGAACTGTTTTAAAAGTGCTGAACACAAGATAGGGATGTAGACAAGCAAAATGGCGCTATTCTGTTTTGCTGAATTATTTCTGTTCTGTGGACTATTGCCCTCTTAAAAGGACACAATCCACATTTGTGTGAAACAAAGCGAACAGGGATGAAATTAGCATTTCCATTATGTTTTCCTGTAAGTTTTTAATTAAAACTCTGTGGTAATAAATAATATGTTAGTATTTATCAATTTCCAAATGGTTCTGTAATGCAGAGCAATGGCTTGGTTCTGGAATCTCGCTGGTCTGTCACTTAAGGCTAAACTTGTGCTCATCATACGGCCCGCAGTGACCATCTCTATTGGAGGGAGTCAACCTAATGAGCACTTTCTTAGTGACCTCCATCATACAATCAAACACACACACACACGCACGCACGCATGATCACACACACACACACACACACACACACACACACACACACACACACACACACACACCCATACATGATCACACACAATTATTACAAGCAGAATTGTAATCCGGAGGTAGGGAGGAGATATGTTTGTCTTGGTTCAAGAGAGCTTGCCTGAGTCTGTGTCTGGAAGGCTAAAATGGTCACACCCATGCCTCTTGTAGACCTGTATTGATTTAAATTAATGTAACATTTTGAGTTGAACGCACTTTACACCGTATTTTATTACGTTAACATGCGCCGTAAAAAAATCATTTTGACGGACTATTTAACACACTATTCAAGGCGTTAAATAGTGCGTGAAATACGACGTTTTGATAACAAATTAGTTCCTGCTCTTGATTTTTGCAGTCAGTAATTATGAACCTTCTTCACCCAATCAACGATAGCCAAAGTCACACCAGGCCAGGCCCCAGTTGGGATGTCTACGGAGCATTCACTTCAGCACGTTGTGCAGACCCAGGCTGTATCGGCTGTTTCATCCATCTTCAATTCCCTTCAGCTCTCAGAAAGTAGCATACGGATCCATATCTCCTCCTCCTGGGTTCATGTGATTCGTGTGTTATTGTGGGGTTAAATCTTGATGTGCGGTGTGGCTATTCGACCAATTGCATTAGTAATTCTAATAATATTCTAATAAGATATCGGCAGTGGAATAATTATTGGCAGTGAAATTCATGAGGAGGAGCTCATT
>JAXIVH010000005.1:16223342-16263342 GCA_036785325.1 Urophycis tenuis | reverse complement strand
GGTTTGCAACAGGGGTGTGTGTACCCTGGAGGGCCACATGAGCAGATTACAAAATACTTGTACCAATGATTTAGATTTAGCTTTGTTACAACGATAAAAAAAAAACATAAACTATATATGTGGATTCTTGCAAAGTTCAGACCCGAAATAGTATTACACCTCTGTTTCAAATCTGCTATACAATATTGATAAAGCCACTGAATGATGATAGTATGAAATCATATATATATGTGCAGTTTGATAGTGTCAATGAAGGGGAACCGATGGAGCTGGGAAGTACTGGAGAACAGTTTCAACACTGCTGTGTAGTTTCGACACTGGTCTAGAGTTTCAACACTGCTCTAGAGTTTCAGCACTGCTCTAGAGTTTCAGCACTGATCTGGAGTTTCAACACTGCTCCGGAGTTTCAACACTGCTCTAGAGTTTCAACACTGTTCTAGAGTTTCAACACTGCTCTAGAGTTTCAACACTGTTCTAGAGTTTCAACGCTGCTCTAGAGTTTCAACACTGTTCTAGAGTTTCAACACTGCTCTGGAGTTTCAACACTGCTCTAGAGTTTCAACACTGTTCTAGAGTTTCAACACTGCTCTAGAGTTTCAACACTGCTCTAGAGTTTCAACACTGTTCTAGAGTTTCAACACTGATCTAGAGTTTCAACACTGCTCTGGCGTTTCAACACTGCTCTGGAGTTTCAACACTGTTCTAGAGTTTCAACACTGCTCTGGAGTTTCAGCTCTCAGCCCAGTTCACCGCAGCAGGAAGGAGCTCCCAACATTACAGCTGCAGGGAGGTTACCCTTGACTCACCTCACCCACCTCAACCCTGGGTCTAATGCTGAACAATCTCAATACTGACACACCCTCAATACTGACCAACCAAGACAACCTGAATGCCCAAGTTACCCAGGGTACCCAGACTCAAACCTACGCAGAAAAAAACACAAGGGCGGGCCACCCTGGTTCCTGTAACTCCGGATAATCTAGTGTAGCTACTGTAGAATGCAGTGTAACTAATCCAGCACAGCCACCCAGAGGAGAGACTATCTTCCAACTGTATTACAGACAGACAGACAGACAGACAGACAGACAGAAATACTTTAATGATCCCTGAGGGAAATTGCATTAGTGTTCATATTCACTAAGAGAACGTGAACACATACTTTAAAAGGGTGTTAGAGCTGTTCACCACAAAACTGTTTGCTGCCTGTGTGTGTGTGTGTGTGTGTGTGTGTGTGTGTGAGTGAGATCAGCGTGGTTGTAAATAAAGAAACACCTTGTGAAAAAAAGGAAAAAGTGTTGGGGACGGATACAGGGAGAGGAGGAGTAGGATGAGGAGGAGGAGGAGGAGGAGGAGGAGGAGGAGGAGGAGGAGAGGACCGAAGGAGGTGAATGAGAAGGACGAGCTGGAGGAGAATGAGGACGGGGGGAGGTGGGGAGGCCAGGCCTTTGCAGGTGACCCGATCACCAAGCAAACATGCGACTAATAGCTGCCATTCATTACCGGCCGTCTGCCGGGCCGCCCCATCCATCGCTGTCAGCCGCTGGCGCGTCAATGACAAAGCCTTAATTAGGCCATTAATTAATAGAAGGCCTCTCTCCCTCCGCTCTCTGGGAGCAGCGCTCGTAGAGACACCGCCACAGCATTCTGCTGACGGATCAACACAGGAAAAACAGCCAGCGAGACAGAGACTGTCAGAGGAGAGGAGGGGGAATATACAGTTGATCGACAAGAAAAAGAAAAAACACAACAAACTAGGTCATTTTGGTTTGAGATTTACATTAAGCATCCATTTTAAGTCAGCCCTAAACCGGTATATACGTGCAAATTATGGTAATGAGTGCTAGCTAGCACAAGACATTGAGAAGGGGATTCATTGCCACGTGTATGGGGTTACAATAGTCAAGCCTGGATGAATTCAAAACATGGGGTATTTTCTATTTCTAGAGAAAACCAATAAGGTATTTGCGATTGAATGAAAGTAAAAATGGGATTAATGTGTTGATAAAATGAGCCAAATATGCCCCCAGGATATATGGCAGCTGGTTTACTCACCGCAGGATAAATAGTGCAATTGGTTCAAAACGTACTCTGAACCAGAAAAATTAGACCTGTTTTGTCTGTATTTAACCGGCAGGACAAAGAGGCCTGCCTTTGATAGCATCTGAAAGGCTTACAAGATGATTTATTACTGGGGTTGTTGGAGAACATGGCCGTGAACACAACCATAGCTAATTGTTGGCCAAGGAGAAGCCTGTTTTTAGGGGAAAGTAGAGGTCAGAGTAATCTCCTCACTTAAGTAAGGATAGTTTTTCTCCTTTATGCGCTCATTCTAATGTACACGTCATGTTGTACTCACCTGCATAACATGTAGCATGACATACTGCAATGCATGGTGACGTGGAAACGACAAACCTCTTCATCCACATCAAGCGTCACCGCCATCTTAGCTTTGCCAATGGAAATATAAAGATGTGAAGAAATAAACATGAGATCTGTTGGAAAAGCAATAAAACGACTGGCGGGGAGGGAAGAAAGAGGGGATTGAGAGAACATAAAAGCCTGCCTGTGATTCACAAAATACCGCGTCATCACCTCTTCCTCTCCAACATATGTAGCCTTCATAAAAATAGCCGGCGTGACGCTGTGCTGTGAATGGGGTTTCCATGTTCGCGGGATTGTCGGCCGTGGACCCACGCGCCCCCCCCCCCCCAGCCTGTGAACCAGGGTCCTCTCATGTCGGAACAGGGTCTGCTGGGACCCAGGGTCTGCTGGGCCCCAGGGTCCGCCCGCTGGGTTGTGTTTTGTTCTTCCGCTGTGAAATGATTCAGCACTGCCGGGGAATAACAAGGGATGCTCCCTAGGTACGGAGGTGGATGCTAATGAACAGCTCCATTAGCTGTTTGGCTAGCTCCATTCAGGACCGCCGTCATTATGACGATAAGCACACAGCATAATCACACACCATTACTTATGTTTGCTATTAATGGAAACCCGCACAAATAAATTCCCCCACCAGCTTATGGTGGCCCAGAGCGAGCGAGCGAGAGAACACTCAGCCTGTAATCTGTGTGGCGATGCAGTGTGTGTAGAGGATGGGGCCTGTGTGTTCAGTGCTCGGAGAGAAGCAGAACACACACACACAGTATTGATTCCTGGATTGCTATTTTGAAAAGATCTGCATAGGGTCGGCCCATAATAACACATCACAAAACCAGCTCTTTCTAAAGACCTGAGGTTCCAGCTCTGACCAACTGAGACAGCTCCTCTCAACAGATACATTGTAATTAGGCCAAAATGCATGTTTCAGAAGAGCTGAGATGGTATCCAAGTACTGCGGAGGGTCACGGTGTATCGGGTTGGAGCTTTTCCATATGGGCAAGGTGCAGGGCTTATACAATTGTATCAAAAAGAAACAAACTCCAGAACTATTGAATGCAGTGTGCAATTGTAACATTGAATGGGGTTTTTTTAATGAAAGAAAATAGCCCGCTTGCCTGTGTGCATGTGTGAGTGTGTGTGTGTGTGTGTGTGTGCGTGTGTGTGTGCGTGCGTGTGTGTGCGTGCGAGTGTGAGTGCGTGTGCGTGTGCGTTTGTGTGTGCGAGTGCGTGTGCGTGTGCGCGTGTGCGTGTGTGCGTGCGAGTGCGTGTGTGTGTGTGTGTGCGTGTGTGTGTGTGTGTGTGTGTGTGTGTGCGTGTGTGTGTGTGCGTGTGTGTGTGTGCGTGCGAGTGCATGTGTGTGTGTGTGCGTGTGTGTGTGTGTGTGTGTGTGTGTGCGTGTCTACATGCAGGCAACCTTGACGAGCAGAGCGGGCCTGCATACATCTCCAACTCCCTCACCTCATTTAGAAAATCTGCCTTGCTTAAGAAATGGAGACGTAATCAAGCGGTTAGCTTGTTGTTTACTTCTGAAACACAGAAACTACACACATCTCTCCTTACAACCAGACCGCTCTATACGCTTCTCTTCTATGTTTTCTTACCTTCTAGCCAAGGCCTACATTCTGTACATCCATTGATGTCATCGTGCCATCGTATCGTCACATCCACTTCCCTCCCCTCTGTAGTCTTTCATCTTACAGGGTAGAAACAGTCAAACGCTAACAGCTTTCATCAAAGCCCAGCCCTTTGTACAACTGATGCGGTGGCATCACGAAGCTCCTCTCAGCCAGAGTTGTCCAGGAGGTGGTGGTCTGAGTGGTGGTGGTGTGGAGGGAGCTGGAGGATCAGAAGGAGAGCAGAGGGCCTGTGGCTGCCGGTCCGACGGGGCCTGCGGGAGGAGAAGTGGCGTCCCGCGGCGAGGCCGATTGAAGCGGAGCGGCTCGGACTCTGAGTATTAATATGAAGAAACAGCAGAGGGGTTAAAGGATGAATATTAGCATACACACGAGGGGTTAAATGGGACAGAACACATGGGTGTCACCTGACTGATTGCTGCCGTATGGTTCTGTTCACGCTGAGGTAATTAATCTGCCTTGCAGCCGCAGCGAGGTTCAGAACCTCAATCATTCAAATTTGTTTGCCTTGGCAGGATTGCTGTCCGACATAATTATATGCCACTTTTCTTCTGATTCCATTATTCATTCTGTAGTTCCTCCTTTAATATGGCTGTCACACAGACGCACACACACACACACACACACACACACACACATATAAACAAACACACACACACACACACAGACACACACACACACACACACTCAGACACACACACACACACACACACACACACACACGCACACACACACACACACACACACACACACACAGACACACACACACACACACACGCACACACAGACACACACACACACACACACACACACACACACACAGACACACACATGGCCTATCTAGAAGGGTGTGGGGGGGATTGTGAGCCCAGTGAAAGTCCTGGGCAGACCAAAACCAAAACGGCTTATTTTCATTTTCTGCGAATCCAATACTATTTGATATCACACAATGGACACCGGATCATGTTGTGGTTCATGGTTCTGTGTTTAGATATCGGGTCTCAGGTGTTGTATTAACATACAAATGACTCAACGTTTCTCTATCCTGAGGTTGCCATAAACAAGTGTTCATAGAGAGAAAATATCAGCCCGTTCATAAAGTCTCATTGTTTTTAAAAGTGGATGCTTTTTACACGCAAGACACACCGGAATTGGGTGTGTGAAAAAGCAGAATATAAACCAGTATTTGTAGATACGTGCATATCTTTACTTTATGGAGACGGCTATCCACAAACAGCAGAAGTAGTCTTGTGCTCTGCACGTGGACTACAGCAGTCTGCTCAGAAACACACAGGATGTCACACAGGGTCGTCCATATCATGATGAATGGTATTTGACTGGAGCACACTTGAGCCTTCTGACAGATATCTTTTAACGAGCACAAATCTAAATACAGAGTTAACTGTTGTTCTTTCAACACGTTTGTGTGGGTTAGGCTGTGTGCTGTTTTGAGAAGAACAAATGATGCATGAAATTCAAAGCTGTCCTTGAAAATGTGATTGAATGCGTTTAAAGGACTGAAGAGTAGCCGGAGCCGGTGTTTTGATGACAGGGTCATAAATAAACCCATCATGCTGATAACGACACAGCAATGTTTCTGCTGACTGCTAAGAATGCATTGGGAATTAAGAAACACAGAATGTATGTAAACAAATCTTCTCTATTCACTTGGCAAGCTTGAAAGACATTAAAAAAATATTAATATTATTATTAATAATAACAATAACAATAATAATAATAATAATAATAATAATATGTCTGACTCATTGGATAGTGCTAGAGTCTATTGACTGTGTTTAGTGCCACCACAATCATTGTTTGACAGGAATGTTTACATGAGAATGAATGCCTCAGGATGTCCTGTAATAATCACAATAATCATAATAATAATATACTGTACAGATAAAGTGATTTTCCAGATAACTTCAACGTGAAGATATGGAACCTGCTGGTCACTGTGTTACTCCCACGTAGAACAGTCCAACAAATTGATTTCCATCCACCCTATCATTTTGTGTAATGGCTCTGCTGTTTCCACCCCATTCTGCAGTCAGCAGGGACTCACTGAACAACCATGTTGTCTCCACTTTGACACAATCCAAGATAACAACAATAGCAATAATAGTAACAATAATAACAAGAATACTAATAATGACACTACTACTGCTACTACTACAACAACTACTACTACTACTACTACTACTAATAATAATAATAATAATAATAATAATAATAATATAGTTTCAAAGAGAACAGTATAATGATAATGAAGTTCTAAACTACTATTATTCGATATACATCTTATTTTTTATATATATCATATCTTGTTTTTTGTATATTGTATTTCTGCAGCAATACAAAACATATTCTGTGGATGTAAAAGCTTGGCAGCAACCAAATTATTTCTTGTTCAAATCTAAAAGTCTTTCTTTCAGACAATACGTCCAATTAGCATCGTAAATATTGTTGTTGTTGTTAATATTATACTAATAATATTACTAATTATAATAATATTAATGAGGTTACATCTCTTTCAGTGAATGGAAATCATCTTAGTGGCTTGTGTTCTTTGCTAATGACTATTTAATTGAATTGCTATTAGATTGCCTCCAGTGTCAAAAAGGCAGAAGGAAGGGAATTGTGTGTAATATGCAGCGTGGTGGAGGCAGGGAGAGGGAAGAGGCTGTGTGTGATATGCAGCGTGGTGGAGGCAGGGAGAGAGAAGAGGCTGTGTGTGATATGCAGCGTGGTGGAGGCAGGGAGAGAGAAGAGGCTGTGTGTGATATGCAGGGTGGTGGAGGCAGGGAGAGGGAAGAGGCTGTGTGTGATATGCAGCGTGGTGGAGGCAGGGAGAGAGAAGAGGCTGTGTGTAATCGACAGCGTAGCAGAGCTGGGGTTAGCTGTGTTTGCTCCAGACTAACAGATGGCGGAGAGACTCGGAGCGGACAGGAGCTCTAAAAATAAACCCAGGTCACTTAATTTCCTCCATCCTCCACCTCCAGCCGCAGGGTCATTACCACCCACTTGGCTTGGTTTAACCTGATAATTGCTTAATCCCCGACTCGCAATGTGCTGTGCAGTGGGAGGTGGGGTTAGCCATGACCAGTCCCACAGCACCGTCTCTCTGGGAAGGACGTCCTTCCTCGTGGCAAAGGGTAGGATCCTCCAATACGAGGACCTGTGAGAGGCCTGTGGCCAGGCCGAACTCCCTTAGCAAGATGTATGCTGTACGTGTCTGCTTGATAGGCATTGAAATGCAAACCACATTGCATAGCCCAGGCATTGTAATGCAAGACTATGCACAGCTGCACACACTTTCAGGAACACTCACACACACACATGCATAGACACACTCACTCACACAAATGTACACTCACAAACACACACACACAAACACCATTTACCCACCACAAAACAACAAGCCACAACAACAAACCAAAGATCAAACTTCAATCAAAAATTGTTAGTGTTACCATATATTACGTTTATATATATATATATATATATATATATATTTATTCTGATTATTTATTCTATATTTATTCTGATATTCTGAATCTTACCCCACACAGCCCGAGGTCCTCTCGCTGATGTATCGATGTAGTCTTCCAGGAACCATCAGCTGTACTTTAATAAAGTTGGAGTGGTTCTGAAAGCCTCAGCGGGAGGTTCTGCCTGGGAGGCAGATTTCTGCACAACGCGTCAAAGTGGACGAGATGTGATGCGGGGAGACTGGAATCCTTTGTACAAGAAGAAAAATTCTGCCCATCGTGCATTTTCCTCCCCCTTGTTTTGTGCCGCTGACCAGCTCCTTAAAAGATACGGTCAGCATCTCTGCGTCCGCTAACGATGTGTAATCACGTAGCATTTGTGCAGCGGCCGGCTAGCGGGAGAGGGTACCGCTGATGTCTGGGGACGTCTGAGCCAGATGGTTACATTGCATTGACAGAACCCGTCCCCACTGTGACTCGTAGATTCACAACATCGGCTCTCTGTCCGATCACACTGAGCTGACGGCTTCAGGGGAATGACTTTGCTGATTGATTTCAGAGCAATTTGAGTATATAAGTACATGCAAAATGTCAATACTGTATAAGCAAATACAGGTAAGTCAAATGTGAAATAAATGACAAATAACAATAAGGCATCGGTACTAACAACCTGGGAGGCAAGACATTCTGGTGGTTAGGGGTGCTCCTGCTCCAGCCAAAAGGTTCTGGGTTCGAACCCCACGGTCTACCTGTAGGTATTCTACATTCAGATGACCTCTAACCTCAATCTGCTCATTCATGATATATATATATATATATATATATATATATATATATATATATATATACTGTCTGTCAGTCATTAATAAACCTTCCTTAAAAATGAACTGTGGTGCAGGGTGTTGAAATAAAAGCATGTTCTTGCAGTGTTTTATCCTCCGACACTTCTCCATGTTTGTTCCCAGCAGCGCCTCCCCACCCCCCCCCCCCCCCCCCCTTCACTGACATTAAGGCAGCAGGAGTTGTACATTTTAAAGACAGTCCATTTCCCAGCCAAAGTGTGCCACCTGTGTCTGGCAGCTGGAAGTCCTGGAAAATGCAGATAAATGAACAGAGACACCCGAGGGGGAGGCAGGAATCGGCGGCGGCTTGACAGATTTATTCGCCTGCCGACACACAGAGAGCTGCTCTGCTAAACACAGATTACGGTCTGGGTTAGAGCGCCACGCAGCACTCCCCCAACACCCTCCTCTCACTGGGGGGGGGGGGGGGGGGGGCACACAGGCTCCACCTGTAAGTCAACGTTCACCCACATGATTTGGCGGCGGTGCTGTCTGCCTTGGCTCCGGACCTTCGCTGTGCGTGTTGCGGAGGGCTCGGTGGCCCCGGCGCGACTCGTGGGAGGGTGTGGATGTGTTTGTTGGGTCCCAGATCTAATCGAACTCCATTATGCACAAGGGCTGTTGGGGTAACTCTTACAGATGTGTAATTAGATGCTTATCAAATGCAGGGGGACACAGCAGATGTGTTTGGCTACACTGTATGGAGCTGACGTTGGCAAGAGCAACCACATTGACTCTGCTCTCTGTGGCCACTCTGAATTTAAGTACACACACACACACATACACACACATGCACACACACACACACACATACACACACACACACACACACACACACACACACACACACACACACACACACACACACACACATTCACACACACACACACATTCTCACAGCGTATACATACACACACACACACACATACAAATACAAACTCAATGCCAGGGCAATGTCCTCATGAGATCTGGCCTAGACGAGTGTCTGGGCCAGATGAGACTTCTAAATGCACAGCGACACACGGTATTTGCAGAATAAAATAGTATTTAAGGGCTGCATACACAAGTCTCCCCGCTAGTAGGAGTGAGCCGCGGTTATGCTGTTACGGTGTCTTTACAGTGTGCTGGGTCTTTTAACACAGCTTCAAGCCCTCACAGGAACGCTATGTTACTCTTCAAAGAGAGCAGATGTACTCGTTAGTGAGATGGTAAAGGGAGGAAAATGATAAGGCACCGAAGATGTCAGTGTGATCTTACAACCAGTTGTTTCTGGGGAAGGAAATAAGAAAAGGATAAAGTAAGGCTACAGAGGATTTTTCCATTAGACTACCCCCTTTGATTATTTTTAATCTCAAAATATAAAATGACCACAAAAGCCCTATATAGGCAATTTTCACCAATCAAATGACTCAGAGTTGGATAACACAATTTCCCACAAGAATGCTTGTCCATCAGTCACAAAAAATCTAAATCATACTTATTTTTGATATATTAAAAATATATTTATTGATACATAAAAACAAATCTGCAAAAAAAAAGATTTAAAAAAACAAACAAATATAGTCTATATTTTGAAATGCAAAAATGCAAATAAATTATTTTCAGCGATCAATCCAATCCAGGAGTAGATTAGTAGATAGTAGTAGTAGAAGTGGTAGTAGTAGTAGTAGTTGTAGTAGCAGCAGTAGTAGTAGTAGTAGTAGTAGTAGTAGTAGTAGTAGTAGTAGTTGTAGTAGTAGTAGTAGTAGTAGTAGTAGTAGTAGTAGTAGTAGTAGTAGTAGTAGTAGTAATAGTATCAGTAGTAGTAGTAGTAGTAGTATCAGTAGTAGTAGTAGTAGTAGTAGTAGTAGTAGTAGTAGTAGTAGTAGTAGTAGTAATAGTAGTAGTAGTAGTAGTAGTAGTAGTAGTAGTAGTAGTCAGGTGATAGTGCATTGAACCTTTAATACATGACCAAATGTTACACAACAAAGTCTTGTATTTCTCATAGATGTTAGGTATGTTGGGTTCTGAATTCTCACACTGTCACCGCGGGCCCCTCTCCTTCACCCATCTCTTAACCAATCAGGACCAATACAATTGTGTGCCCCCGCTGTCCAGTCGCCCCGTCCCCAAGTGCTCACCTCTAGCTCCGCCGTCTCCGCTCTACCTTCTGGTAGAACATTCATTACACAGACATCTCCGAAGGCTACAGCACGGGGGTAGAGACGACTCTTGGTCTCTCTAATTCTACCAGTTAGTGCTAAACGTTGCTTCTGGCAAAAAGGTAGGCCTAACAGCCTTGTACCCACCGCGCTCAGCCTGGGATTCGTGGAAACAGAAGAAATGTCTCCACTATCCACAGGGGAGGGAGGCGCTACATGTAGCCTGGCTCTCATAGTGACTTGTGGTGAATACAGGAAACACATCCCTTCAGTACCAACGTTTCAGCAGGCCGCTGCACGCAGCTCTCGATTGAACTCCCGACTGAACCAGTCCGTTCGGACCGGGAAACGCATGCCCATAGGCGGCTGCCAATTAGTTTCATGCGCAGAGCGTGTGTATATGGCCACAATGGCAGCCAATGCCTAAGACTGTCAAGCAGACCTTTCCCTGGAGCTCTGCGCATTCGTTCAACCAGCCACCCATGCCCAAAATCAACATCACCCCACTGCCCACAGTCGATCGCCGTGGGCGGCAGGTGCATCAATCAAACAAATGCAATTGCAATAGCTTCAAAGAAATGTGTGCACCTACCCCAACTGCAGTATCCTCATATCTGCAGGGCTTATAAGGCCTGTTTGAGTCCATCCATATTCCAAATGAAGAGGTAGTTCCAACTTATTTAGTAGGCACGTTTGGCTCTCTCGCTAGTGTTTTTGCATTCGCCTTCATGAGATAGCGACTATGGAAGAAAGGTTGATTTTCTGCCTTTTTGTCCCACATCAAGCCAGAGGCAAATGTCAATTAAGTCCTGAGACGTTTTCCTTTCACTGCATGTGAACACCGTCATGCCACCAAGCCTTTCAGGGAGTTGTATTCAAGTGACACCACAGACTTGTGTTATTAAAATTTTTTGATTTGGTTTCAGAAGCGCTTGCAGGATTCTGCTAATAACATTAGAATAGGCCTGTTTTGCGTTCGTCATCTGCCCCATGAATTCTCATAGTTTCCCCCCACACTGCTCAGGATAAAACCAGAGCTCCATCTAGAACTTTGAAGTCATAGGAATCGCGCTGGGCAGCATTGACGTGAAGCTTCGCTCCCACAGATGCGCATCAGCGATGTCATTCAGTCAACAACACGGATCACTACACTTTGCAGGAGATTCATAGGCAGACATTGTTGATGGTTGAACAGGGGCAGTTCACTCCCTGGTGGTCAGAGCCAGAGTCAACTTTAGGTGGGGGTATGGCTGCGATTGGTGGTTTACAAGTTATTTGCAATATGCTAATGGTTACTGTAAATGGTGGTGCATTTTTATGAGCTTCTTTTGCTGCAGTAAAAGTTGAAGTTGAGGCATTCAGGGGTGCTCTGCTACCCAGCATGCACCAGGGCGGTAAGTAAGTACATTCTTACTTCGTATCATTATTTTGTGTTTTAATACTTCTTTCCTTTATTGTTAACATTGTTGCGTTGATTGGTAGTTTAGACATTATGTTGTCATGTTCAGGAATGTCAGATAGGCCTTGAACACTCAATACTAATACATTCAATACCTCCGCCAGCTTGGATATCTGTTGGCACTTCTAGCATTGAGTCTCCTGTCTTGCTAGCAATAACTCTCATGTACTCTGAGAAGGGCTCTTGAGGGTTCACCACATTACGCAGACACTTGGCAGTGTGTTTCACATTGGGTGATAAAATACAGTAAAATAACCTCTGGCAGTAGCGACAGTAGAGACGTTGTCATCAACACAGAGGTTAAGGAAGATGATAGTCCTTTTTTTCTGCCCCAATAAACACGTCAAACTCTGACTATGTTCCTCGAGACAGCTGTTCATATCCAGGTTTCTCGACTTGGCTACCTCTACCCACCTGACCTGCATTACTGGCTCCCTCTAGACTGCGGCTAAAGCTCTGCCCTGATCTTCTGGTCCCCCCTCCTGGCAACCAACTTTGCTACGGCTGCTGCTCCATCGGTGGTTTGTGAGAGGTATTGTCAAGGTCTTCATACTGTACTGGCATTCAATAGGCATTAATGACTGGCGGTCTTAACCATATCTCCCTGCATCAATTGCTGCCGTGGTGCTGAGTCACTTCTATGCTAATACTAGACTCCTTTATGATGTTAATGTAATACCCTTTCAACAAGGCATATTGTCGGTACACAGTTCAAGTGTTATTACTGCTAATATGCTTTGCTGCATTTAAGATGCAGAAAAACCACCCTCTCCCAGTCAGATGTCACATTCCTGATACTGTATCAATCATCTTTGCAGAGGTATTTCTAGCCATTACTTCCAGGACAGTTAAGCATTTAGCTGATGGTGGTGTCTGCTATCATATCATACTAACTTAAAGTGCACCACAGGCTATTCTTCTATCTGTCAATCTTATCTCGGATCCGACAGTCCCATGTTATAGCTCTGGGCAGAGAAATGGCACAGAGCCTTGGCTGGAAACCAAGTAATGTGGACTGTGTTGCTCTGGGCTACTGTTTACTAATGAAGTAAACTCATTCAGGATCAATCAGAGTTTAGATATGAAGAGAAGGTCTGATTTGTGACAACCATATATTGAACCATCGTGGCCACGTTCACTATTACTGTCTTTCAGTGGCGAACCGTGAGCACTACAGCTGAGCCTTCACCTCAGTCATCACCGCTGAGAAAATAAATCTTCACGGAAAAAAGCAACAGTACGATGAATTGAAAGGGTTAAACAAATGCAATCCGACTTTAATTAACGATGACGAGGATGTAAACAAATAGACCATAACATCGATAACATTCTCCGCAACAAGAAACATCTCAAAATTAAATAAACATACATAAACATATTCTAAAGCCAAACCTGGAAATATAAAATGAAGTCACCCAGAGTGTCACCCCATGACGCTGCTGACACGGACACCGAGGCTCATTTCATCACCCCAAAGGTTTTCAAACTGACCGTCGCTTGCAGGTGTGCCGCAGAACCTTGATGTCGGTGGGCTGACTTTGTCAGATTTGTAAGGCTGACAAATTCAGCGCGTTTTCAGTTGTAAAAAGCAAACAACTCCACCAGTACAGCCTGTTTGTTTTATAACAGCCCGCCATCCATGGATATCGCTGATCATTTTCGGACTTTCTTAACCTTTTTTTTTTATTGGTCTTCCGTTTTTTTTTTATTATTTATAGTTTTTCTGTGAAAGGAACCTTGAAAAAGGCCATCCGATCAAGCTAGCCACAACGTAATTCTCCTCTGACGCCATTTAACTTTCAATCTCAATCTCTCAACCACTTTCACCACTCTGCCAAGTTTTACCTATGTGACAAGAGTGGTGAGAACGGTTGAGACTCAGCCACTATGTGATAGGTTAGGACTTCGTGAAGGCCTAAGGTCTTATTTTTTTTGTCCCGCCCACTTGAAATCGAACCGTGATTGGTCAGTCTGCCCCTCACTCTCCAGACCAAAACACATAGCTAGGCCTTCTGCAGGAATTGTGAAGTCCTAACCAATTAATGAGCCAGCTAAACGGGCCTTGATAGAGACGGACGATCCTGATTGGATAACATGTTTTAGGGACCGTAACCATTTCATTGCAGATGTGAGAGATGAGAGAAAATTTATTAAATGTATTGTATTTAAATTAAATAAGATATAAATTACAAATAATAATAAAAATAATAAAAAAATAATTAAATAATAATAATTATTTCTTATTTAATATGTTTTGGTCCAGAATTTTGTTAGGCCTTCTCTGAAGGCGTAGAAGGCCCTGAGGGTTCCCCACTGCTGTCTTTACATGCCGTGCTGTTCTATTCAAATTGTATGCATTACTGGTTTACCGTCCATCCATCGCTTGGCGTTCCAAGCACAGGTTTTTGTCCTTTGCTGGCAGTTGTGCCTTAATGCACGGGCTTACCTGGGCTTCAGCCCGGGGCCTCGGCCAATCAGGGGCCTCTTAAAAAATGTATATTTTTTAAAAAGATGATCAACGTCCGTATTCGCGGTGTCATTACTCTGCTCTACAGCGGCATGTAATAGCGCTAACAAAAATAAATTCAAATTTATTTAGTTTTAACCGAGATACAGTATATGCAAGCTATATACGGTTCAATTATGCAGGTTGGTGTGGGCTATTTGACTATATCGCTGTTGAAAAATTGATTGTGCGATTGGCGCGTGGGGGGCCTCAAAAAATGTGCATAGCCCAGGGGCCTCAAGTGCTATTAAGGCGCCCCTGTTTGCTGGGCATTCCTTGGCGTGTTGCACCTGTCTCAGGTGCTTTGAACCGAGAGATTATATGACGTCTTCTAGGGCCGAGGCACCATCAGAGGGGAATCATTGCCCAGTAAACTCCATGGATCCATCGTCTCAATGGTAATATGATGATGGTGGCATCGCCACATGTCAACCACCAGGGGCGCCGCTAGGAATTGAAAACATCCGGGGCTGTAGCCCAGAAGTCGGGCAATTCTAGGTTCTGACTTTTGGTAGGGCCACGGGGGGGGGGGGGGGGATTTGGAATATCTTAGATTTGAGGACGAAATGATAGGGTGGGCTAAGGCAAGCTACTGATTTTCATCATTATTGTGGTGTTGTTGTTTTTTTGATAGCCCCCAAAAGATCCGGGGCTATAGCCCCGAATGCCCAGGTCTAACGACACTCCTGTGAACCACAACAGTCATTGTGTTGATGTCAAAGAATGGTGATGTTCATTATGAATACCAGTCTCTTCTGAATGAAATCCTATTGGTTTGGTAACCTGAAAAAAATATATAGATTTTCTTTTACAGTTACACTGTATTCGATCAAGACATAGTGATAGTAGAATGAACAAGGCAATGCATTAAGCTAAATATACTACTTACCTTTTACGGAAGATAGTTTAACAGCCATATACCTAAGGAGAAAGAATAAAATGTTGTTATAGTGTATGTGCACGACGGTGGACCGCATTTAGCTTTTATATCCCGGGGAAACTCAAAGTGTTGTACAATTAATGTCTCACATTCACACACCGATGGTGATGCCAACGATGCAAGGTAACAGCCAGCTAGTCGGGAGCAGGAGTCTTGCTTAGGGACACCTCAACATTGAGCTGGGGGGGAGCCGGGGACTGAACTAGCAACCTTCCCATTGGAAGCCATCCCACTTTACCACCTGAGCTACTGCCAGCCACACCCTTGTGTTCATACAATCACAGTGTTGATATGTGTTTGTATATACTGTATGTGCTATATATAGTATATATAGTTAGTGTGAGAGTATGTCAGTCACAGTAATACTGATTTAGTATCTTGATGAGGATATCGCATCATCATAGTGTCAGAGTTTAGCATCATGGGGTCAAGGTCCCTCTGTTATGGGGTACGTTGTTAGAGTCGTCCAACATTGGCCTGGTTGCATCGAGCTGTCTAACTAGCCGCTGACTGCTAAAAGAAAAGATTGAACCATGTTTCATTGGCTTTAGTGACATTCAGTTTATAACTACACAGGGAGACCTGACCAAAAAGAACAAAAGACCACCATTTTCCCAGGACTATTAAGCCCAGTTGTGACGAGGTCACATCAGGCGTGGGCCATCAGGCCTGGTTCCTGTCAGTTAGTCAGATTGTGTACAGTCTGCCCCCTGCATCACAGAGCTGTCTCATACCAAATATAAAAGTACAATTCAATTGAATAGATGTTTCAGTATTGAGTATTGGTACCCTTCTTACAATTGTTACTCTAAAAGTTACAATCTATCCGAAGTATATATAATTATAAGCACAATTCAAGATAGGAACAGATTTGCAGGAATGTATCTTATGCCATTCATGAAGTCACAATAGACTTTATGAATTCCTATATTCATGAAGTCTATTGTGAATCGGGACACAATGGTTCTTCACTCTATTTTTAGGTATATTGTACAATGTTTGCAAAATGCTGCAAAAGATCACAGAATTCAATGTACCAACCTATCTCACCTCATAAAAATGTAGTAGGCGATAAGGACCAAAGCAAAATACGTTAAAGGCTATTAGTAGTTTACCATAAACCCCAGAGTTTTCACACTTCTGCTGTAAATTAAGACGGAAGCAGGTTCGGCCAACATTTTAATTGGGATTGTCCTTCTCAAATAGACAATTTAAGGTTTGTAGTTTTTTTAATTTATTTTTTTTCGGCATTGTTTAAATCCCCCTTTCCAATGTGATTATTTCTAATAATAAATTGCTGATAATAAATCCTAATAACAACAAAATCTTCCCTAAAGCTTCCAAACACCTCTTGCCTGTCCTCTTTTATGTTAAATCATGTTGTCAGTAGAAACACACCATTTACCCCAATTACAGCAACATCATTACTTTATAGAGCTGACTTTTATTTCCCTCTGGTTGTGTATCAGCATTTATATAGGCTCTTGTGCAATACACAATCCTCAATACAAACCCACATTATCCCCACCATAGTCTAATAGACTTCATTTACATACACATATGAATAATATTAATAGGATTTATCAACATTGCTTTTTATATCATCCTTTAATATGAGCTCCACCATGAAGGACAACTGTTAACAAAGGAAAACCAAAATGAAGAAAAAATGATCTAGCCATATGAACATTGTCTCACTCACATACCTTTTTTATTTGTTCCAACTCCCAGTATCTTCACGATGAGATTACTTTAACATTGTACTTCCCAAAAACATTTATTGCATTTCTTCTTTGTTCATTTCATATTTAATTTCATACTTCATTTCATTTATGTTGCTCGCATTGGTTTATTATCTCTAAATATTTTTTATACATAATATTATATATTATGTATATTACTCTAGTAATCCTTTAGGTATGTAGTCATTTTAATAATCCATCTTCATTGTCCATATTTTAAAAAGGGCTCTGCCAGTGTTTAGCTGCTCTAAACTAGAAACCCAGCAATTTCTCTAAAATAAAAAACTTCCCATTCTATTCATTGATTAACAATGCATGGGTGCTCACAACCTAACCAGTATCTAGCGTACTCATATCAAGGTATACAAAACACGTAGTCACACAGAGAGGCCCAACAGACTGGCTGACCTCTGTGGACATGCTGCAGGGGTAACAGATAACTCCCTTTGTTCTACCGGTAGTGTTAAAGCAAAGCGCTAGCTACACCAGAACACAGAGCAGAACTTTGTATTACCCAGGGTTCCAGAGAGAGTGGTAGGATGAGTCACTGCTGTTGTTTGTATTGTGCAAATGTTGAATATATGCCTCGTGCCATCTGGTATATTTGTAGGCAAAATGAGTGTGCCACATGCTAGGGATAGGAGACATACCGTCCCTATCTACACACACTGACACTGGAACGGAAAATGTTGTTTACCTGACGCTGCACTTATGATAAAAATGTTCCCGCGTCCCTTTAACAATTGTTATCTCTATATCTTGGGTCTTCCAGCATGATGTGGCAGCACAGCATCCTCTTTACCTCCCCTTCCACACAGGACACTCACAATGTCTTGTAATGCTCCGTTAAATACGTTCACAATAACAGCCTTTGGTTGTCGTCCTGAAACATCTGCTGCGGCGCCATCGCCTGGCTGTAGTTCACTGCGTCTTCTGAATATCCACAAGACGTCTCAGGGAGTTTCACCTGGTTCTGTTTGTGGTTTTCATTTGTCCAATGAGTTGTTCCTCGGAAACAAACATCTGTCTTTTCTTGCGCTGTGCGCTTGGATCTTGCACCGGTAGAGACGGTGGTACTTCAGTGTCCAAATTGGCTGTGTAGGGACGGTACTTCTTACCCCACCATCTGTTTGTCCTTCCTTTGTATGTCTGTCTGCATCCCGACTCTTTCCTTCTAATGTCTGTCTGCATCCCAACTCTGTCCTTCTAATGTCTGTCTACATCACAACTCTGTCCTTCTAATGTCTGTCTACATCACAACTCTGTCCTTCTAATGTCTGTCTGCATCACAACTCTGTCCTTCTAATGTCTGTCTACATCACAACTATGTCCTTCTAATGTCTGTCTGCATCCCAACTCTGTCCTTCTAATGTCTGTCTGCATCCCAACTCTGTCCTTCTAATGTCTGTCTGCATCCCAACTCTGTCCTTCTAATGTCTGTCTACATCCCAACTCTGTCCTTCTAATGTCTGTCTGCATCACAACTCTGTCCTTCTAATGTCTGTCTGCATCACAACTCTGTCCTTCTTATGTCTGTCTGCATCACAACTCTGTCCTTCTAATGTCTGTCTGCATCACAACTCCCCCCCACGCCCTCCGCTCTTGTCCTATACTCAGTGAGCTTTGCAATCTGTAATATGCACAAATTGTAGTTGCTGTACCGTCTGAAGACTGTGTTTGTGGACCGTGATTTGAGTGGGACCAGTGATTGACACAGGGTTGTTGTTCACATTTTTCACTCATTATCTAACAATCTAGTTTCTATGTATTGCTCTTATCATTATTAGGCCTGTTATTACATCCCTGAAGAATGGTACCGTCTGGCACTATTATTTCAGGTTATGTCGAGTCCCATACTCATTTGGATCATTCCAGATGATTTTCATGCACTCAGATTAATCTCACATCCTCTTATTTGCTCAATTTTCCCGGCACTATTGATAAACCCGTCGGCCCTCTAGTGAATAATGAATTAATAATGAAAGTCCAACATATTGTACTGGCCTTTAACAAGTCCCAAACCTGCATTATTATATTCCCAAAAAATGATTAGAAATATTGTGGGTTCACCTGTCCAGATTCTTCTCCCTCAGGAAGCCATACTGAGAATCTATTTCACAATCAATGTTCCTCAGGTGCCCGCGTCTCCTCCAGAGAGCTGGTTACAGTCTGGGTGGTGAGGTGCAGCTCTGGGACCAGGGCTCCAGCCGTGCATGGTTGACCTGTCTTTACATGCCGTGATATCTGTTGGATCCCGGACCAGCCACCACATTGTTGCGGCAATCTCTTTGTGAGTTACTGCGTATGCTACAGATGAGACTGCTAAATGCAAAGCAGCACACAATATCTGTGGAATATAATAGTATTTATATATGCATACATATGTCTCCTTTCTTGTCGAGTGAGCCCTGATCATAGTGGTACAGAGTCTTTTAACACAGTTTCACGCCCTCGCAGGAACGCTGCGTTATTCTTCAAAGAGAGCAGCTGTACTCGTTAGTGAGATAGTAAAGGAAGCAAACTGATGAGGCACCGAACAAGAGGTCAGCGTGATCTGACGACCAGTTGATGCTGGGAAGAGAAAAAAGCAAAGGGATAGAGCAAAGCTACATAGAAATGAACACTACAAAACACACACACATACATAAGCACAAACACACATGGAACACAGAGACAAATACACACACACACACACACACACACACACACACACACACTTCCCCCAGCCAAAAAGCCTCAAGGCAATATTTGAAAGTTGAACTTTGAATTGTTGTTTCTTGACTGGAACCAGAGCTCATTAAGATGCATCTGATAGATCCTTCCTTCTCTTTTTTTTTACGTGGAAACCACTGATAGTGCAGATATTTGGGGCAGGACACTGCCAGTCTTAATAGACCTGGACAGGTTTTAGGACCTGGGGAGGGGGTGGGGTGTATCCCACAAGACTGCTGCAAAAGATTATAAAAAACTCAGGGGCCGTGGTGTAAGTTTATATGTTTGCCAGGGCTAGAATCATCATCACCACACATCAACCAGGGAGGTACGCCAGTGTTTCACAGCAACCTGCATGTCACATCCTCCATGCTTTACATTGCTGGATGGCCATTGACATATGAGCCAAGCATGTGATTTGACCATGCTTCCGTGAGAGATTCTGTCTACCCAAGAACATACAGTGGATAGAGTTGGTGAACAGAGCGGGTCATCCACCAACTGTCGGGTCGGCGGTTCGATCCCCTTGATTCCCCTCCTCCAACTGTGCGCATGTCGAAGTGTCCTTTAGCAAGACACTGAACCCCAACTTGCTCCCTGGGCGCTTAACATAGCAGCCACTGCTCCTATGTACCATAGGATGGGTCGAATGCAGAGAACACATTTCGTTCCCATATCTAAAAAATACTGAGAATGATCATAGTTGAATCTAATGTAATCTAATATGTATAGTCGACCTATCTTGATAATAAGTCGTCTACATCTCTCATCTCAACAGGAGTTCCCGTCTGTTTACGCTGTCTCACCACCGTTTTCACTTCCCGATGTGGTCCAGGTGGGTCCAGGTGGTTCCTACTGGTCACAGACAAAATGGTCTGCTCATTCTGTCGGCAGCCAGCCTTAATGACATCACCGGCCTGACATCAAGACATGTGAAACACTGGAAATGTTTCCTTCTGTGCTGTATGCACCTTGTTGCATCAAGCACTCCACGTCTCACCTCATACAGAGGAAACCCTTGTTCCATCAAGCACTCCACGTCTCACCTCATACAGAGGAAACCCTTGTGGATAGAAACCTGCATCCCTCCCAAACAAAAGAGTCAAGTCTTTTGAAGATTACATATTGAAGAGGATGTTATTTTTTTAATAGTGCTCGGCTGTGCCTGTTGACAGGTCTGTGTATGAAACGGATGTGGAGTCAACTTCAGCCACTCAACTTCTCCACAACATCAATTCATCAAGATACGGACAGACATGTTCACACTTTTTGCAAACTAGTTTTGTCCTTCAAAATATCAACAACATTAACAGTAGTAGGTTAATTAAAGCTGTGATAATATTCATGCTGTTTGTTCCAAGAAATAAGGTGACAAACCAAATGAATCCAATTTTCACTCGATTGAAGATAAGAGAAAAGTACAAATACAAAAAAAACAAAAAAAAAACAAAGGTTAAATCAGGTGGTAAGAGATATTGGTGAATTACGGCAGTGTGCTTCAACAGTGTTTCAAAATAAGAGTTTTTTCAATTCTCAATTACATTTCAATACAAGAACAAACAGAAAACATTGGCTGTGTGTTGTTTGTTTTGTAATGGAAAATCTTGATTACTCAAGCCATTATAAGTAAACAAAGCAGAGAGGCAGCGGCTACCTAAAAGTGATAATTGGTCTAGTGTTTGAAAGCACAAAGCTAACTATTCATTTCTCGTGGTTAATGATTTTCAAAATGAAGACATCTTTTTGCTAGCCTCTGCCCAATGGATAATTGACCAACACCCACTATAGGATAATAACATTCAATAACACAACCCAAACTAAAGCCGCAAGCCAAGCTAAAGAGTTTAGCAAAAAGGCTGCTTGCTACGGCTTTTCTCCTCTCCTTAAGTGTCGTTACCCTAAGTTCTCAGAGGCCCGGTTAGCACACTAAAAGGTAGCAGGCTTTGGGGATTACAGGAGGTCGGTGTACACTTCTACTAGAGGAAAACTTAATAAACTAACAACTCCACATAATGGGGTTTCAATCTCTTTCTTCACCTCCGAGGGTCGCGTCGAAGTTGCGAAAGTTTCAGGCGAAGGTGTCTGGATTTCTCATTACAGAGCCTGAGCACATTAAGGCTCTTGCATCCTCACAATAAACTCTGGGTTCATTAAAACATTAAGCACGGCCTCGTAAAGCCACATGGTGCTATTAACAGAATTTATTTGGTGTATAAAACCGCACATACAAATGTTAAATAATCTAAAGAGTTAATGGCTTGTTGAGTTTTTCCTGTTGGTCGGAAGAGTTAATCAAAGCCCTTTCTACATTTCCAACATTTCCATGTCCATTATTATATAGTCATACTTGGATCAATATGTATGCACAGTAAATATACGCCTGTGTCTACCTTTCCTATGGGAAGTATTCAATGCAGTCACAGACTGGCACTACACTGCTAAAAGGTCTACGTTGAACAGACCACTGTTGAAAAGATAAGCAGATCGTCATGACAACAGAATACAACAGGTGTCATAAAACATCAAATAGTTTGTTAATGAAGACTTGAAACTCGCCAAAAAAGACCTCAACTTTGGGGGTGGAAAAGTCTCTGTGCTTTGATTTACTGTACCTGCCTTGATGCCATGGCAACATTGTGGTACAGGAGCAGCTCTGGTACGGTTACCCTTTCTAGTTTAACTGGACCTGTACTGACCATAGATGTTGAAATGCTTTTGGTATTAAATGCTGCGTTATAAGGAGAAGATGGCTGAGAGAAACGGATTTACGAATAAATATATTGCCACCGAAAAAGAAAAGGATAAGAGCACATCAAAATCCATTAAATGTGGCCTATAAAGTGTTGGTTGTGCAGACCCTGACCACTAGTATACTTTATTCATTATTAATGTATTTCAGACAGAGCCCCACCAGGGGCACGTACATCGCTCCTGTGTCTTTACGGCTGCCAGAGGAGCTCCTGACTGTTTCCTCGTCTTTTTACAAGATTTGTTTTTCATCTGTGCCTGTTTTAATAGACACTCATTCTTTTTGTTTCATACGTTTTGAATCTTTGAAACGACACAGCCTTGAGAGTGCAGTGTAAAGGCAAAACACGACCTTGAAAATACAGCGCTGTGAAAACTAGCTTGGTAATTAGATGCCAAATAAGTCCTCACGGACCAATTAGGCAGCAGCAGACAGAGGCTCTACAACGCCATGTCAACAGAATTGAAACACCAATGGGGATGCACACATGACTTCAACCAACACATGTCAATGAGAAGTACATCAGAGTCACCGTCAGGACCTGGGCTAATGGTGGTGTTGGGGGTGGTGATGATGCAGGGTGATAGAGATGGTGGTGGTTGGTGGTGATGATGCAGGGTGATAGAGATGGTGGTGGTTGGTGGTGATGATGCAGGGTGGTAGAGATGGTGGTTGTTGGTGGTGGAGGTGAGGATCAAAGAGATGTCACTGGTAAGTGTGTAAAGATTAACCAAGCCATTATCTCCCGTCCTCTGGTCTGAACGCTGGACATCGCTTGATCTCCTTAACAGTGACAACGCTTTGATTTGAGGCTTAGGGATAAGCTGAGGTGAACTATAATCAATCAGGTGAGTTACAGTGATGGATCTTTTTGGGACCCTGACAATTACGGCATTCACAACACCTCTATATAATTCTCTCTTTCAATTCTCATTTGCTCAAATGTCCAAAAATGCATTCTCCCACAGATGCTCTACCAAACTCTACCGATGTGCTACCAAAAGGCTAGTACAAATGTGTTAGGCACAAGCTCATAGACACACAGCTTGCACTACATATTCTCTGACCAAAAACAATACATGGTATGGAAATATAATCATGGTTTTGTATATGTATAGATAGATAAAAGCCTGTTCTACACCACAATTCTGTAGATAAAAAGGCATATAGCTATTAAATTGACAAAATTACAAAGGCTGTCAATTGAACACTTATGTGTCACTTGCTCCAGTGTTTATCCTAACAAACTCAGAGTCTAAAATACATCCACGATCAACAGGAACCACTCAGATGAAAGGTCGATGTCTAACCTGGACCCCTGGTCTCTACATCGAGAGTTGAAAGCTCTGGAAACACTTTTGTCCAAAGTGACTTACAAGTGAGGCTGAGAACAAATGAAAGCATGCAATCAGAACTGGAGTGGATACATAATGGCCACTTCATAGTGCTGCACAACCGAGTCTCTAAAGAACTTCAGGAAGGAGTGCAGAGTAGCCAGACAAACCATGGCTGCCTATCTGTCCATTGCGAGGTTGCCTACAGGTCCCCAACACCCTTGTGATATCAAACAAAGAGTCTGCAGCCAATGTCTCAATAGAGCTGAAACCGTTCTTCACTATGGGGACTTTGCAGGCATTGACCACCAGCATCAATATGTGCCATGAATACAGCACAACTGTTAAGGAACATGAATAAAGAATGCATCAGAATGCATTAACCACACAGTTTATTTCAAAGGGTAAGAAAACCACACAATGAATTTTGTCCAGTTCAAAACCTTTCTGCTTGGGTCTCACAAAGTGTTTGTGAATGGTGGAAATATGTGAAAGATATAAGGGGTCTGCTTCTTCCGGCTGAACTGTAGTTCCATAGTGGTATTTTTCTATTGTGCACCCTGCACTTCACCCTCACACCAGTGAAACCTAACGTCTCTGTTTTCTCTTAATCCTTTTACAAATATTTTTTGAATAAATCACATGTTTTGAATCTCATGGGCAAAAGTCCTGCTAAAACAAGGGGTTTACCTACCCTTTAAGACTTTATCGACGGTAACTTTTGTTCTGTGACTGTTCAAGTGGTTTTGGGAATGTGACAGCCATGAGTCACAGGCGTGAATAACATTCATACCATGAATAATAACACGGCGAAATGGCAGGGTTGTCCTCCAAGTAATCCACTTATTGCTTATCTAATCCAGACGGATCAATACACGTCCCTGATCGGTGGCGGCTTTATCACCCGCAAATATCCTGTTTTACACGGAGACGCGTGTTTAACATGCAGAGGATGTCCTGAGACTGGGCTGTCACACACAAAGGCCTTCCTGTGGCGCTGGGGACTGTGATGTACAGTATGATAACAGACTCACATAATTGCTAAACGACACAGCGGTTATATGATAATAAAACTTGTATTAGAATTCATACCCCCTAACGATTTAAAGTCACACAGGGTGCACATGAGGTGACGGGGGAATAAGTGTAGATAGCAAACAGGACAAGGAAAGTGATCATCGAACCAAATGTTGGCTAAAGTATCGCTACCTAGCAGACCCAATGCATCTCTTTGCATGTGTAACTAGTGTATCTGTAACTAGTCACAGGTACGCCTCCCACCCACCACCCCTTGTAGCAGGTGGGCCTCACCCCCAGGTAGCCTGGGAGGACGGCCCCCGCGAAGAGGCGGGCCTCGCCTGGGGCCGCATTGTGCTGCTCTAGCTGCAGAGGGGAGATAAGCAGCCGGCTGCATCCTGACATTTCTCAGGACACCCAGAGTCTTTCAGCCCCAGAAAAGGACAGCGCTGTGGAATTTAAAAAGGGTAAAAAAGGTACAAGCCATACTCATGCTAATTTTCTGCAACCTAATGTTGAGTTCAGCTTTGTCCACTGAGGTGATTTTCTCTTTTCTTCATTGGGCACAAAAGTATCCGAGGATCCTGGGAAAACTGGGTAGCTCCAGAGTAGAGGTAGTGGCTATTACTCATTTGCTTATTTGCTTACATGGTTACCAGAGGAAGGCAGATCACCATCAGAGCAGCAGTCTAGTTGTTACATATACATTTATGTAGATGTATACACTGTATGATGTACATTTTTATATACACATATATTCCTATATTCTGTGTCTTCTTATTGCATCACTATATTTTTGTATATTTCTTACTATTTTATAATATGTCTATCTTGAGCAAAGCAAATGTGACAGAAACTATTCATAAAATAACATTTTTGAGTCGGTGTTAACAACCTACAGACCGAATGGTGTGTCAGTTCTCTGGGAATAGGCCTGGTATCCTGGCTGCATCCAGATGATGTGGGTTTGATATGGCTAGCAGCAGCGTGTACCTGAAGGCCTGCACTGGCCTGTTTCTAATTGATGGACCGACAGAGAGAGAGACGAACGCCCCGTTCTCAGGCAGCACCTAGAGAGCTGAAACCAGACCTTTATTACCTCTTTCTTGCAGTTTCATTACACAAAGGCATACCTCGTCAAAAACCAAAAGCTACAGGGTTTTTATAAATTGCTACGCTTGTAGTTTAGTTTTTTTTTGTTGCAGGCTTTGATGAAGTCGACTCTTTTGTTGCCTTTCTTTTGTTAAGTTCCTTGTTGTTGCGGTGAGTCGGGTGTTCGCCAGCCTTATGAGGTTGGTGGCTACTTTATGTCTGCTATCTTATGCTAATTGTGTGGTCAAACTCGGAGCTGCATTGTAACATTTTCCATCTTAGTTTTTTTTCTTTACATTGCACTTATTCCTCCCCAAGACTGATTTGTAACACTTACTGTGAGGACAGTGTTATTCATCTCACCGACTTTATCCCATTCACTCCATTATGCAACACAAGCTTCTAGAGGCTTCTATTGTCGCTGTAGTTGTGGTAGCTCTCTGTTTGCTGCTGTAAAACACACTTTTACTGAGATCTGTTCACTTCACTGTTTCTCGCGCGAAGGACTACGGAACAAATATAATTGAACAATTCATACCTTCATTAATTCATCTAGCCTCCCAAGACGAGGGGTTTTAAACGGTCCAACATAATCATGCTCGTAATCTTTTTTCTGTTGTATTTCATTGAACTTTTGAGCCCAAAATCAATTGCTTAAGACAATGTTTGTATGCTGACAGCATTTCCCTGAGCTATGGACCAAGTCAGAAGCTGTCCAAGTATTCTCCAAGTTCTCCAAGCAGAATAAAGCCTCCAGCCACAGAGGAATACCCACACTGATTATGTGGATACACTAGACATTAGATATGATGTGATACTACATATTACATCTGACATGCAGGACCACCATATTTTACCATCATCCATTTTTTTTAGCTTCATGGGGTGATATTTCACAGTTTAACCTCCTGAACACTATGCCCTCATTAGATGTTTATTCCCGTTGTTTACAAAGACCCAAGAATGAATCCCGCAATATGCCTTCAATTCAAAGTATTTTTCTTTCTATTTCTATTATGTTTCAAATCTTCACATGGAAATGTGGCATAACTATTGAGTGGTTGGCACATCCTCCTCTTGTTGATCTATCGATCAGTGGCATGAATACTCTTTCGCCACGCATCTTCTCACGCATGGTTGGCAATGGCCAATGTTTGTTCTGCAAAACAAAAAGTTTGTTGCTCTCATCAAAGGAAGACACTTTTCTGTTCTCAGTGAAGTGCACTTTGGCGTGAGTGGCCTCCGACTGTTTGTACAATATGTTTCATTAGGAGGTCCAAATATGACTGCACCCCCTAAAGAGTAACAAGCCCATACAGCTTACTGGTTAAGTGTAGTCTGGTGACCACCCACCAGCACTTTCTCACATACACATGCACACACATACACAGACGCGCACACACACACACACACACACACATGCAGGCACACACACGCACACACACACACACACACACACACACACACACTGTCTCACCAGGCACACACATCCACGCACGCAGGCATACACACACACTCACACAGAAATGCATGCATGCACCCAAACAAACATACACACACACACACAAACACACACACACACACACACACACACACACACACACACACACACACACACACACACACAAAATATTAGAGTATCCTTGCAATTCACAACAAAACATCCTCCAGACAAGCTATTGTTCTTTGTCCTTTCATTATAATTTCCCTTGTTTTTTTTCTCCCTCTCGCCCTCTGTCCCTGTGGGAGATGTGCATTCAGACACATACATATGAGATGTAGACCCCAATGGCTGCTTACTGGCCTCAGAGAAGTGGGAGGGGTGGCGAGCAGCGGGGGGCCTTTAATTAGAAGACGCTGACATTTATTCCCTGGCCATGGCGGGGTCTCTAACATGGTGAGGTCCCTAACATGACTGGGTCTCTAACATGGCGGGGTCTGTAACATGGTGGGGTCTCTAACATGGCGGGGTCTCTCACATTGCTGGGTCTCTATCATGGCGGGGTCTCTAACATGGCTGGGTCTCTAACATGGAGGAGTCTTTAACATGGCTGGGTCTCTCACATTGCTGGGTCTCTATCATGACTGGGTCTCTAACATGGCTGGGTCTCTCCCATAGCGGGGTCTCTAACATGGCGGGGTCTCTAACATGGCGGGGTCTCTAACATGGCTGGGTCTCTCCCATAGCGGGGTCTCTAACATGGTGGGGTCTCTAACATGACTGGGTCTCTAACATGGCGGGGTCTCTAACATGGCTGGTCTGGGTCTCTAACATGGCGGGGTCTCTCCCATGGCGGGGTCTCTAACATGGCAGGGTCTCTAACATGGCGGGGTCTGTAACATGGCGGGGTCTGTAACATGGCGGGGTCTCTAACATGGCAGGGTCTCTAACATGGCGGGGTCTGTAACATGGCGGGGTCTCTAACATGGCGGGTTCTCTAACATGGCAGGGTCTCTAACATGGCTGGGTCTCCAACATGGCGGGGTCTCTAACATGGCGGGGTCTGTAACATGGCGGGGTCTCTACATGGCAGGGTCTCTAACATGGCTGGGTCTCTCCCATGGCAGGGTCTCTAACATGGCGGGGTCTTTAACATGGCTGGGTCTCTCACATTGCTGGGTCTCTAACATGACTGGGTCTCTAACATGGCTGGGTCTCTAACATGGCTGGGTCTCTAACATGGCGGGGTCTCTAACATGGCGGGGTCTCTAACATGGTGGGGTCTCTAACATGTCGGGGTCTCTAACATGGTGGGGTCTCTAACATGGTGGGGTCTCTAACATGGCTGGGTCTCTAACATGACTGGGTCTCTAACATGGCTGGGTCTCTAACATGGCGGGGTCTCTAACATGGTGGGGTCTCTAACATGTCGGGGTCTCTAACATGGTGGGGTCTCTAACATGGTGGGGTCTCTAACATGGCTGGGTCTCTAACATGACTGGGTCTCTAACATGGTGGGGTCTCTAACATGGCGGGGTCTCTAACATGGTGGGGTCTCTAACATGGCGGGGTCCCTAACTTGCCGTCTTCATGGCAGCAGACGTTAATATTGTGCAGATGAAAAGAAGCGCGGGGTAAAAATACCACTGGAGAATTTGTTGGGTGACGATGATGCAGGTCAGCTGTGAGTTTGGTCT
Source organism: Urophycis tenuis (assembly GCA_036785325.1). Classification (NCBI taxonomy): domain Eukaryota; kingdom Metazoa; phylum Chordata; class Actinopteri; order Gadiformes; family Phycidae; genus Urophycis; species Urophycis tenuis. Next base: position 16,234,166 of record JAXIVH010000005.1, on the reverse strand, counting down.
GAGGTGACCACAGCCTCACACTGTGTGTGTGTTCCCTTGGAGTGAGGGCAGAGTCTCACTAATGCATCTCTAATGCATTCCTAATGTAGCGCTAAATTATGCATCTATAACTAATGTATCTCTATCTAATGTAGCTCTAATGCATATCTAACTCATGTATAACGCACTAATTGATCTCTGACTAATGTATACCAAACAAATGTATCTCTAATGCATCTCTAAGTAATATATCTCTAACTAATATCAAGTCAACCCAATACTAATTACATCGTATTATTATTATTATTAAATCATTATTCATTGTTATTAAATAATAATAACAATATTACTACACACATTTTATAGACAGGGCATCACAATGTGCGTTTCATAACAACAACACAGTCAAAATGTAATGTATACAATGTATCTCTAATCCAAATAAATATGTACAGATACAGATGACATCACTGAACCCGGGGGAATTTGTTTGTTACACTTGCTCAGCTCAAGCCAGTAACTTCAAAGGAAGTGGAATAGAACAAACACAACCAGCAATATAAACACAAAACACAAAATACAGAAGAAATAAAACATGTTGTAATTGTAGATTCAATAAATGTAATCTAACCAACAGCAGAATGTTATAAAATTAGGGATGGGTACCATTTATATCTACTTTTTTCTCTGCTTTACTCTCTCTGAAAATGTATGTATTTCAACATTGTTCTCGATGTAGAACATTTGTCCACAGGGAATAACCCCCCCCCCCCCCTCCCTCCCAGACCTGTCCCTGAAACCTGGTCCTGTCAGCGTGGCGTGAGGAGGCTGAGACATGTGTCTCTGCGGAGGGACATGTCCTTCACGGGACCTACAAGTGGTGACGGCAGGGGACTCCGGACGGAGCGACGGCGTCTTCTGAGCGCGGGTGAAGTGTGTCACCTCTGTGGCTCTCCCCGGGGCGCAGGGGCGGGGCCAGAGCGTGACCGGGCGAGCTGTCACTCAAAGCAAGAGTGTCAAAGAACACGCCGCCTCGCAAGCTGATGATAACTGATCGTAATGTCAACAGCAACAATTATATATTTGTAATAAAAACTAATATTCCCCCGGCTGCTGTGGGACAATCAAACTTAAGGCTATCAAACAATCGTTTGAAATCTGTTTTGTGTTTGACCTAGCGTGTCTCAGGTTTGTCAGTCTTCTGTGTGAACTGCCACACTCACGACTGGTTTTGGCGCGCCATTGTCCTTAGTGTGTTGGATTGCAGCCCTTGAACCGGCGGTGATGTAGTCATGCGCTCTCTCACCCACCACCAGATTCGCCCTTAGCCTTTCAGGTGCCGACATGTGGCACCGATTGGTACCCAATGTGAATAGGAAGTACCAACGAAATGCGTTGGGTACCCTTAAAACTACCATGTTCGGTACGAGACCCTATCAAAACATGCTCATGAATAAAATAAAACTATATATGTAACTGAAGTTATGTGAAGTAATTCAAATGAAGTAACCCGTCTCAGATATGGTACACAGATATTGCACAGGTCATCTAGATATGTTAGTAAATAAATAAATAAATAAAATAATAAAATGATTCAAAGTGATTGAAATTGACAGTGCACAGTTCAGAGTGACTCACTTCCAGGAGTGAAAGGAGTTAACGAGTTTGATGGATACAGGAACGAAGGATTTCCTGTGGCTCTCCATGGATCTCCTCTCTGCCAAGAGTTTGTTGCTGAACTTACCCCTCTGTTCAGACAGCATTCTGTGGAGCGGAATCGAGTCATTTTCAAGGATAGAGAGGAGTTCTGACAGCATTCTCCTCTCTGTGATGGCTGCTAGGGGGTCCAGATCCACACGGGGAACAGAACTGGCCTTCCTGATCAGTTTCTTTGTAGTCTGTTGGAGTCTGCGGCCCCAATGCAGCTGCCCCAACATACTGCGTCATAGGAAAGGGTGCTGGCCCCCTCATGCTCACAGAACATCCGCAGCATGCTGTTGAAGACATTGAAGGGTTCCTGTGCAAGTAGGGTCTGCTTTGGCCCTAGACTGCGTTGGTGTTCACTGTCTTGTTAAGCTGTTTGTACAGTGCAGACCAAGGTACTTGTGGTCCTGTACTTGTGTACTAATGTCCGGTGGATAATGTATAAGTCCTCTCCCTGGATGAAGAAGCGTGTAGAGTCACAGATTTCCTCAGGTTCCCCAACAACTCCTTCATCTTACTGATTTGGAGCTGCAGGTGGTTGAGCACATACCAGTCACCAAAGACGTCCAACACGGCCCTGTACTCCTCACCACCCCTGATGCATCCAACCACTGCAGTCATCACAGCATTTCTGCAGGTGGCAGGACTCTGAATTGTGGACAAAGTCAGAGGTGTACAGGGTAAAGAGGACTATATGCCTCTGTTATATGCCTCTTTTGTATATCTAACTAATGTATCACTAATGTAATGTAGCTCGATCTAATGCATATCTAACTAATGTGTATCTCACCAATTCATATTTAACCAATTCATCTGCAATCTACGTAATGGATTGCATATACAAACATAGCATAACTAATGCTTTGTATGTAATGAATCTCTAACTAAGGCATCTCTAACTAATTTACCTCTAACTAATGTCTGTGGAGGAAAATAGTCCAAAGAGGACATTGTTAGATTTTTCCCTGACAGTGGATGGATTATAGTGTGTGATTTGTCTCTCTTAGTTTGTAATAGCAAAATGATCTCTGGTAGTGCACATGTGATGTTTATATCGTTCCATTCACGTTGTAATTTGTTTTCCTTTCAAAGACATCAGAACGACACCGCCATAATGGCGATTTTCCCTTGAAACACTGGGAGCTATAGGAGGACGAACAACAAGGCATTTACTGGAAATGTACATCAGAGCAACATTGACGAACATTGTGGTGGCTAATGCATTTTTGACATGCAAAGTAATTGTGCAATCTGCAGCACAATCTGGTCAGCTACGTGCACAGGCCCCAGATCTGCTCTCCTATGTATTGTTTTAATGGAGACAGATGTATCAAGACTCGGTGTCCAGGGAGTCCGTCTGCTGCAGGAGACGAGAGGAAGGAGAGAGATGGAGAGAGAGAGGGATGGAGGGAGAGGGAGATAGAGGGATAGAAATGGAGAGGGGGAGAGGCAGAGGGAGGAAGAGATGGAGAAACAGGGAGAGGGACAAGGGGACGAGGGGCGTCTTTCACAGATGGAAGGCATGAGACTGTACTAATTAGATGAGTGTCTCTGTGAGGGTTAGGGCTGTAAATAGTAATCTGTTCCATCAGTCCCTTGAAGGACCCTCACACCTACTTCCTCTGAGAAGGAGGTTCGTGGTCACATTAAAACATGCAGCAGCAGCCAGAGGAATTAGTCTGAACAGGAATGAGTGTTCCTATAGGATCAAGCAGGATTCCTCCCCACGGGAAGGGCTTTTTCATACCGTCAACGTATCTCCTCCAAGTCTCTTTCAATTTCAGACCACACTCATCTCAGACTTCTTTGTTGTAAGACAATGAGTGGATGTTTTTTTAATGAATCACTTCCTCCCAGGACATTTGTTCGACGTTAGACAAAGAGAGAAGGGCCTTGTAAGAGAACTTGGCAGATAGTAGGTTGATAAATTACTAATTCATAGTGATTCCTCATCCCATCGGTATAACAATCTGTTTGGTGCGTCGGTGCAAGTTAGTTAAAGTAACTTCACTTCTAACTGCCAATATTATTTGGAAAGGGCCTATGTCTAGCTTCCTTGCTTCCTCTGTGACAGCCCTCTGCTACCACGTGTTGAAAGCCATGCATAATGTTTGCTTTGTGCCGCGCCGTGTGTGCCAGGGTGTGAGCCAGGCTTGTGGAACGGTGGCCGCTGAAGCCTGACAAATATTCAGAGCAGCAGAGTCAAGTCTTCCCTGGAGGACTTTTGTTGTGATTTCAGCACAATGGCTCGTGTGAGGGATGTTGGTTTTAATAGTTGCTGTAGCACTGTATCGGTTGCCATTAACCCAGCAACTGGCTACGCTGTTCTATTGAAAAGGTGTCTTTATCCTTGTTTATTTCTCCTTGAGTGTGTCTTCTCCACTCTGACACTGGCTTGTGTCCTAGTGGGATATATTGAAGTGGTGATATTAGAGGTATCCCCTACTGTTCCCTGGGTTTTTCATCAGAGCTTAATAGCTGGCGACCAACATTGTCATTAAAGGTTCACAGACTTCTTGTTGTTAGACATACCAAACACCACTATGTTCTCAGATGTAGGGTTTCTCATCTAGGTTGGAGGTGCCATTCCCAGAGGATGGGCTCCTTGAGCAAGACAGTATTAGACAGAGGAGCTGATAGACATACTGTTAAGATATTGGTGGTCCTGTTTAACTCAACTATAGATCAAGGCATAACACAGCCAGGGTTAGGGGTTTGATTGCCTGTCTCGCTCAACTGGTAGAGCAAGGTATTAACACTGCTAGGATTATGGGTTTGATAATCACAGGTAGAGCAAGGCAAACACTGCCAGGATTATGGGTTTGATTCCCAGAGGTAGAGCAAGGCATTAACATTGCCAGGATTCCACAAGCAGAGCATGGCAATAACACTGCCAGGGCTGAAAGCCAACATTTAGACAAAATCAAAATGTTGCCTCTATGATTAATTTTGACAAGGTCATATTTAGGTTATGATCAGTTATTATATGGCAAAAAACTGGAGAGCAGAATTGGGCTGCTGCTATTTTATGTGAGGTATAGCCCTATTGCTATTTCAAGTAATGAAACCCTCCCATCACTCACAACTTGGTAAAAAGATACACTTTGTGTCGCATCTTCGTCACCCCAAACGCAATGCCCAGACAAAGCTTGCGTCAATATCTTCTCTCTCCTTTATCCGCAGAATACATTGATTTAAATAAAGCAGCCCTGGGATGTTTGAGCCGTGGGTGGGTGCTTTCATTCTTTAGAGTTTAGACACTCAAATAATTTGAAAGAAAAGTCATGGAATCGGAAAGTGCATCTTTAAACAAAACACGAAGCATTCACTGGCAACCATGGTATCCATGTTTTATTGTAATGTTTTCTAAACTTGTAAATGTCTCTGTTTATCGTATAGGATGTATTATAATAGTTTAAAAAGAGGATGTTATGCTCAACGCAGAAAGATCTGATCTCTGAATCAACATGTGAAGCCGACCAGCTATCTATTCAGCAGCATCGACATCTGGGAGACATTGTGGTCTGCCAGATACCTTCTGACCAAAGCGACAGGATTTAACCAGGGCTTCATACCTCTTATGATAAGAGATACAAAAGCGGGATGAACTGTATTGTTTTGTGGTTGAACCTAAATTTAGCTTGATGCCTGTATATGCACAATGTCCAACCCACCATTTCTGGAATTTCTCATCTTGAGCTCATTATATTACACAACACACGTGCCTGACTTCATAACATAATTTTCCAGACTTTGTAACAAGCCTTACTTCTTAACATGAATCGTCTGATTTTGCAACATAACTCGCCTGATTTTAAACACCCGATTTATGGAGTCTGTGCCATAAATCACCTTTTTCATAACTGGCCTGAATAAATTGTCGGATTATGTGAGATAACTGGCCTGATTTCAAAACATAAATTGTCTGATTTCATAATGTAGCTCGCCTGAGTTCATTAAGAATAGTGCATGAGTTGAGATTAGACGGTACGGCAGAGGAGGATATCCCATCATGCATCAGCAGGGTAGCATGAAATATAGCGACCGACTAGTCCATAATGGATCTGCCAATGAGGGAAAAGTAGCACTACATTACAACACGGTAAACACCAAGAGACAGAGAGAGAGAGAGAAAGCGAGGGAGCTGGTGGGATGGAGATATAGACAGAGAGGAGAGAAAGAGTAAAACTGAAGCTTTTAACTGAAACACATGTGTAGCCAAAGCCTCGACAGCAGCTAGCAAGTATGAGAAGGAGCTACAAGGTTCAACAAGGAGCTAGGTGGACAAGGAGAACAAGCCGAATGTCAACATGTGACAAACAACAGAACAAGACTTCTGCTAGGGCTGCGGGTGGGTTGTAGCAGTTGCGTTAGTGCCTCTGCACCATAGAATTATGGTGTGGGGTTAAGACGAGAGAATCCGCCCGCTGACAACCATTTGGTCGTACACATGGTGGAGACGAGAGCCGCTGAGAGGTTAATAACAGTACAGCGTGTTGATGCGTCCTTGCAACTCACATGGCCTGCTATGCTGCTAGAGCATAGCCCACCAACCAACTAACCACAAACTGATGGTAGCTCTAATTCAATGTTAAACTCACCCTGTACAATGATGTGATGTGATGCCGCCCTGTTACATCGGACGTCTCATCTCATGTCTCTCAACTCATATCATCGTAACATCTCAGACATCATATCATACCACACTCCATATTACTTCTCAGCACACAGCACACTCCAAAGCACATCTCACATAGTACATATATCAGTGACAGCTATCAAATATCACAGTGCATATCACATCCCAAATATCCCCTCTCACATAACAAATATTGTATTACAAATACTCCATCTCAGAGCATGTTACATTTTACATTATCACATCTCAGATATTCCATCTCATATCACATCTGAAACTGTATCTCATATTTCATCTCAGATATCACATAACAGGTGAACACATCTCGGATTAACACATCTCATATCACATGGGAGATAATGTCAGCCAATCAACAGAAGACATTTTGTGCACTCTCTCATGAAACCCTGAGTGTGATCATAATCAGTTCATAACCTCACACACACATACTGAATGATTATGAATGGTTATTAAATACCAAGATAACTTAAGGTAAGTTAAAGTTAAGAGAATCTAGAGAATCAGCCAGATGTCTCTGAAAATCAGAGACATCTGAAAAGGAGATTTGCCCGCACCCCAAAACCCATTGGTCTCAAAGACGGGTGGGAGGGGGATATCTATCTATCTATGAAGTGTAGACAGAACATCTGCTTTAACCTTGCGGTACGTCAGAAAGCCCATAAATATTAACCAAGCCTGTGTCAGAGCCTGTGGCCTCTGTGGCATGAGGAAAGGTCACTCAGAATCAGTTCCCCCAGGGAGACACACTGGGCAGGGGGCTGGGCAAGGTCCTCGCGTGGCGCAATCCTGATCCCATCCCACCACTGTGGCCCTGCAGGACTCTGGCCCTGGCTGTGGGGCTGCAGCAGCACAATAAGACGATATCTCTCATGTTGCTTACAAATCTATGACAAAAGGCAAACCCAAGGACACTGCACCTGGAGAGCTATTAGCATAGTGGAACAAATGAACAGTGCGGACATAACAATGTCATTGTTGCTGAGTGAGGAAACAGTAAAGACATAGCAACTGAGAGAGAGAGAGAGAGAAATGGAAACAGTAAAAGATAGAGAGCAACACGGTGAGAAAGAGAGAGAGAAAGAGAGACAGGCAGACAGACAGACACAGACAGATAGACAGAGAAGAAATGGTCCCTGAACGAAAACCGTTGAATTCTCGCTGCAAGGCTGCCACATAAATCACCAGAATCTACATAAATCCCTGACGTCAAAAACATACATTTGTGGGACACGGACACATAAATCTTGCACAAAACAGCCGCCTTTATCTCACATTGAAGTGCGCTTTTCAGTCACGGCTGATTGTGTCCCCTAATCAAACAATAGCGAGCGTATAAGAGGAGGACCGTAGCCGGGGAGAGGGGAGGAGGCGCAGAGAGCAGGCCCAGGCTCGTGTCACAAGCAATGAGAGCTAACGTGAATTGATCCATCAGCAGCTACAGCACTCAGGAAATCCATCCATTGATAAACACTTCTTTAGCAGACTCACGCCACCAGCCCACCAGCCATCTCTGCTTTCCATTTGGCAAAATGAGCCAGCAATTTATTTCTAATCCGACACCCCTTCCTCCACCATCACCCACCCCTACTGCGCCAGCTCAACAACAACAACAACAACAACAACAACAACAACAACAACAACAACTGGTCTTAACAAAATAGTGTCAGAGCTGTTTGCTCCAGTATGATTTATGGGGCAGAAGTTTCCTATATTTTCTTAGCGATAATAGGAAAATACAGCAATAAATCTGAAAGATGTCACACACGTTTTGGTCCGCACCTTGTGGGAAATATCAGAATACATTATGAGCTAAAGTCACAGAGGGAAGGGGGGATGAAACGAGAGGTGATGCAAGGCGGCAGAGGAATGAAAGAGAAGAACACAGGGGATGAAAGTGAAAGAGGAAGAGAGGGATGTGAGAGAGGAGAGTCCATGTGGCGTAGCTGTGATTCATGCAGCAGGGGAAACATCTTCAATAAAAGGAAAAATTATGTGAGTAGCCTAACTTAATAATCTGCACCACGCAACGCTACAGTGCAGCTCCCACTGTTAAATAACAGCGTTACATTTCCATACTTTATGTCTTAAAAGCACGGATGAGAGCTCACAACAGCTGAGGCCGACGTTCACAATGAGCGTTGGCGTAACACAGCCCGATTGGTCCATTATCCGCCAATAGGAGAGACTGACAGTCAGACAAATAGACAGATGAACAGATTTTCCTTTTAGCTTATAAATGTGCTTTAATCAAAGCTCATTCGCTAACCCTTTGGGAGATTTCAGCTACAATGTTCCAGCTGTCAAAAGAAACAGAGGACAATTTCCCTTCTAGTTGTCTTTTCTTTTCCTGAGTCAAGTTGTGTTTTAAACAGATCAGTGTGCTGAGCACAGGCAGAGCATCTTTTTGTCTACGTATGTAATTGTTCAGTAATTGCATCATGAATACAGCACTCTTATACAATAAAGCCAATAGAAGGGGAGGTTTCTCGGTGGGTAATGGCCACTACTATTTATAAACTAGTAATTGTATGCAGCACTGACGAATAAGGGCGGTGCATGGAGTTGCAGCCGGGAGATAGAAGGAGTGATTGTCATTGTGGTGAAGGTCAGTGAGGGCTAAGACAGGACAGGCCAGGGAACACCAGAGCCACCATCAACATCACTACCTCATCTGTCTCCTTATCAGCCTCTCTCTCTCTCTCTCTCTCTCTCTGTCTCTCACTCTGTCTCTCCTTTTCTTTTTCTTCCTCTGCCCCGCACTCCCTTCTCTCCCTACCCCCCCCACCCTCCCCCCAACCCTCCCTTCTCTCCCTACCCCCCCACCCTCCCCCCAACCCTCCCTCCCTCCCTACCCCCCCCACCCTCCCTCCTTCTCGCCATCATGCTCTCCCCTCTCTCATTGCCTCCTCCCTCTACCCCACCTTCCTTTTCTGCCCCTCTCCCCTCTACCCCATCTCTCCTCCCATCCCCCCTCTACCTCCCCTCCCCCCTCCTCCCTCCCTCCTGCCTCCTCCCTCCTACCTCCTGCCTCCTCCCCTCCCCCCTCCTCCCTCCCTCCCCCCCAGGAGATGTCTGTTTGAGGAATGAGCCACGGTTGGGAGGACACACATTTGCATGATGAACTTTTTTTTTGCCTTCTAGAAGCAGCCAGCGATCATCATCGTGGTTTTAAACATATCCCATCACCTGCAATACACACACACACACACACACACACACACACACACACACACAACACACACACACACACACACACACACACACACACACACACACACACACACACACACACACAAACACACACACACACTCACGCTGCTTAAGTAGGTATTGGTGGTTAACAACAGACGATCTGGGTATGAGATCAGTAAACCTATACTATAACATACTTTTAACTCTAGTTTATCATAGGATGTACTTCTGTAGAGATATAAGAGATAAAGAATGCAAATGTGAATTATTAAATCATACTACTACGATGAGCGGTCACTAAAGCGGTCAGGTAAATGTGAAAAATAAATCTATTATATTACAGAGTCAAGGTAGACCGTCCCATTGCCCAATGATCGGGCAATGTCAATTAAAACCATGTCAAGACAATTTGGTCGCTAAGTAAAAGCACATTACCTCACCCAATGCTTCATGTGTGAGGAACGGCCTAAATATGATTGATTGCTCACACATTTCCCCATGAGGGAAGTCCTCATCCGCATCCCTGTGCCCTACCTGCAGCCTGACCTCGCCTTGGGAGGGGAAGCCAGGCATCGGAATAGAAATGCACATTTTCAACGGTTGTGTTTTTCAGCGGCGTTCCTGTGCGTGCGTCGTGGCTGCGGGGGGTGTTTCATGCAGCACGTGACTGGTGACACGCTCTGGCTGCTTGATGGGTTTTCCTCTCAGAGGCCTTCGACAGATCGACCACATTACGGCGTCGCGTCACGTGTGACATCACGCATCAGAAGACCGCAGGAGATACCTGCGTCCGCCACTACAGCCGCCCTTCTGAGCCACCAGCCAGGCAGGCCCTCGCCCTGCTCATCACGCACGCTCAAAGTAACGTCGCAGAGTGGTCTCCCGTGTCGGACGGAGGGGGCGGGGGGGGGGGATGTGTGTCGCATCACGAGGCGCTTGGGAAAACGGCGCCCAAGTTGACATGCCGTGTGACATGCTAGGTGCTCATTAATCAGGATTACCTCATCAAGTCATGGAGCTAAACACAGTGGCAGCTCCTCTCTGCCTATAAATATTATTACACATGAAGGACAATCAGTGGTTCAGACTGCAGAGCCCCCGCTCACTGATCTGAGCCACCGTTCCGCTCACTAACTAGTCAACTGAGACCGTTGGTTTGTGAAGGATACGCCGCTGAGCTTGAAACTTAGTTGGACAAAGATACCGCTTTAAAACTGAAAGCGACTATATTAAAGTCCTACCCCATTATGTAGGTCTACAGCACGTATTTTTCTGTGACACTTTAGTAT
>JAXIVH010000005.1:16210842-16218342 GCA_036785325.1 Urophycis tenuis | reverse complement strand
GAAGGGCGTACTTGGGTTGATATCTGAAATATATCAACACCTCTCCTGGGTTTGCATTACCTTCCTTTTTTAGCTTCTCGATCCCTGTTGACATTCGTTACTGTAGAGCGTGGGATCGATATGCACAGAGAGCTACAGTAGTGTTATTGATGGATGAAGTGCTGTTGTATGGATGGAGCAGGGGGAACACAGATCCTTCCGGACCCCGGACGCCTCAACACCTTGTTACAGTGACGGGTCCTGAGCTGCACCTCGGCTGAAGTCAGCTCAAAAATTAATTGGACACGGGGAAAAGTTCACATGCTGCACACCTTTCCATTATGGATGTCGCCTGGTTTGAAGGAGGCCATTGATAGAGAAGCGATCCATTGACACCAAATCACTTGTTAAGGAATGGATAGCCGCCAGCTTAAGAGGAGCAGAACACACAGTTTGGTTTTGGTGAGAGACCGTAGCTGAAGATACCTGACCATCACACTAAAACACACCGTCAGGTCTGGGTATAGATGGACAGTGGCTACGATGGCTTCACAGTGCTGCATATGTTATATGTATTCAATGTTTCATATATATATATATATATGAAACATCAAGATGCGCCATCACAGGCAGCATCTCTTCTCATCTATGACAATGTAGTTGTGTTGTGTAGTTATTCCCCGTTTTAGATACTCTGTGTGGTCACAATATGCTGTTACTACACGTGACAGAGCTGTTGTTTGTGAGCTGGGTCTAACGTGACAGAATGAATTTTAAACCCCCACACTAAAACTTAAAGTCCTTATTCAATAGCTTGGCCAAACCCAGCCCCTTGATGTGACAATATGTGGTCTGTGGCGGTATGACTCACGGGTCTGTCATTGAAAATTCCCTTTTAATAACCAACACAAATAAAACATTGTGTTGTGTTGGTGGAGTTTGAAGCTCCAACAAATGCAGGTAGCCCACACATATTGATCACCCCACTAAACTATTCTCTCTCTCAGAGCGGCAAGGACAAGAACTCATGATTTAAGAATAACTACTTCTCCTTCCACGAGCGTCTGTAGTCGGAGCCCAGATGAATGTTGGAATCACAGAGTGAATAAAACACAAGACAAGGGTCAAATTGGGTTTTCTGAGCAAGGCACGGCCTTGACGCATTTTTGCTGCCCTATTTTATGAAATATTTTACATTCCTCGAGATACATAAGTTAAGTGAACAAACAGATGGCTTTCCATCACTGCAACAGATGCGATGTTATCCAAAAATATTAATCCCCTCGTTTTCTCTGTCTCTTTCTCCCTCTGTCTGTCTGTCTGTCTGTCTCTCTCTCTCTCTCTCTCTCTCTCTCTCCCCGCCTCCCCATTTCTGTCTCCTCTCCATCTCCCTCCCTCGATCTGCCATGTCTAGGTGATGAGCAGTGGATTGCCGAGACTGCATGTGTATCGCTACTGTTGTAATCCACCTGTTATTAGTCCCACTTCACTTTAGCACAGCTGCTTATCTCAGGTAGCGCTTCCACTCAGCCACTCTCTGAGGTAACCACAGAGACAAAGGAGAGACACAGGGAAGGGAAATAACACAGAGAACTGAATAGAGGGAGAGAGAGGGGGACATGGAGTATGAGAGAGAGGGACGACAGATGGAGAGACAGGGGGACAGAGCGATACTGAGACAGGGGGAAAGAGAGAGGGTGAGATGGAGACAGAGAGAGAGAGAGATGATAGAGACAGGCCAAGACAGAGCAAGATAGGGAGAAAGAGAGGGAAGGCAAGATAAGTAGAGGCAGGGAGGGAGGGAGAGGGAGAGAGAAAGAGGAAGGGAGAGAGAAGGAGAGAGAGGGGAGGAGAGAGGAGAGAGAGAGAGGGTGCTTGGCAGTGAAAGACTGCCATCTGTTGATGTTAGTGAGGGAAGGCAAATGGGATTCATGAAAAAAATGAAAAATAAAAGGGGAAAACTTTAATAAATCAGATAAAAATGGTGTTGAGTGTGTCCAAATAAAATGTATACATAAGGTTTTTTTTTATTTTGCTTTGAATCTCATCTCTCATCACTGTCAATGACAGAGATAGAGAGAGAGACAGAGAGAGAGAGAGAGAGAGAGAGAGAGAGAGAGAGAGAGAGAGAGAGAGAGAGAGAGAGAGAGAGAGAGAGAGAGAGAGAGAGAGAGAGAGAGAGAGAGAAGCCCCGAGCATCCATAGCTCGAGTGATTCTGGTTTTAATTGATCAGCGACTCTGCAAAGAGAAGCGCAGAAAAACAAATAGCAGAGAAATGTTGATTTGGAACAGACACTTCTGAAAGAGGAACAGATTAGACTATCTAATTATCATCTTTGCCGTTGGATGAGGTCTTTGATGTGCGGGTGTGACTGCGCAGTCTCAACTCTGTAAATAATGAGCATTATAATTAGGGCTCAGAATAATCGCTGAGCTTGTGGCCTTGGTCTGCTTGTTATGAAGGGGGCTGGCTGGTCCCGCGGGGACACATGCCGGCCATTTAGAAAGGCCATGCGGGGGGATGTTTGTTATTTTTCCAAGGAATTAGGATTGCAGCTCGATTAACTGGCAGGGCTGGCTTTTATCTTGTCACAGGCTTTAGAGTGAAGCGTCAATCACAGCCGTTCTGCTTTAGAAAAAGGGCTGTTGGTGCACATAGTGAAAACGTACATTAAGGCGGCCACAGTCATGGAGCTGGCAGTGCACTGCACTACAGAGGGGCACTTGTAACAACACCCACCCACCCCCCACCCCTAACCTCCATCCACCCCCGTCCCCGCCCCAACCACCACCAACCCCACCTCTAAACCCCCACCCACCCCCACCTAACCCCCGCCAACCCCACCTCTAAACCCCCACCAACCCCACCTCTAAACCCCCGCCAACCCCACCTCTAAACCCCCACCCACCCCCACCCTAACCCCACCAACCCCACCCCTAACCCCTGCCAACCCCACCTCTAAACCCCCACCCACCCCCACCCTAACCCCACCAACCCCACCCCTAACCCCCGCCAACCCCACCTCTAAAACCCCACCCACCCCCACCCTAACCCCCACCAACCCCACCCCTAACCCCGCCAACCCCACCTCTAAACCCCCACCTACCCCCACCCTAACCCCACCAACCCCACCCCTAACCCCCGCCAACCCCCACCTCTAAAACCCCACCCACCCCCCACCCTAACCCCCACCAACCCCACCCCTAACCCCGCCAACCCCACCTCTAAACCCCCACCTACCCCCACCCTAACCCCACCAACCCCACCCCTAACCCCCGCCAACCCCACCTCTAAAACCCCACCCACCCCCACCCTAACCCCGCCAACCCCACCTCTAAACCCCCACCTCTAAATCCCTATCCCCAACACCCCATCTACATACTAAGACATATTAAAACACACAGCATACATACTACACACACACACACACACACACACTAACACACTACAACATACTAAATGCACACACAACACTACAACACATTAGCAGCCACTACTAAAGAGGTTTGGAAAATATATAATTGTAATATTATTTTGCTGTGTATACAATATAATACACTTGCTTTACCCCAAAGAGAAAAACAGTGTTGGACACCCAAACACACAGACACACAACCTCACAGAGACATGTGCACGGCACTACAGAGGATCCATTGGTTGGTACACACCATTAAAATACTAATAAACTCTAATAAAACATTTGCCATGGACTAAGATGGCTGCAACGCTACCTCTATCATAACTTTATTACTCATTATTACATAATTTAGCGTGTGTGCATCTCAACGTGCTCTTACATAAATCCCAGAGATTGTTATCATTTTGTTATCATTATAATCATTATCATTATGAACGTCTCCCTTCCCAGGGTCGCGTTGTGTCTCTGAGCCTCAGAGGTCAGTTTGTTTGTTTGGCATTGACTCCACGGTATGGTTTTAGATCACTCTGATACACTTTGGGCAAAAACAAAATGTAGCTACAGCTAAAAAGCCATTGCAGGCCTTGAGTAGCTGCCTCCAGTGAAGAGCAGACTTCCCCAGGGAGTCCATCCACCACCAGCATGCGGACTCCATCAGGTGGGAATGTCTTCTCCCAGCTGATTCCCTGGACTCTCCATCCCACCAAGGAGAAATAGAGATGGGTCTAATCGACAGAACATGTGTTGTGTATCAATAAACATAGTTGTAGTTGCTGCAGATTGATCTTAAGGAATACATATGCCACAGTGTCTTGTTGAAAATGTTAACAATTCTCACAATCTGCACTTAGTGTGGACATACTGTACATATTGGTCTTTAGACACGATGACAAGAAACGCTATCAGGTAAAACAACTTGGTTTTGTTTGGGAATATATTAATAAAATAAAACATCTTCACTTTGGTTTAGTGATATATGTAAATAGGATTATGTTGAAACGTAATATACTGAAAAACTTTGCTGGCCGTTAGTGGTCAATGTGTTTTTGTTGTGTTTAAGACTTCATGGTTTCACATAAAACAATATGAGATATCGGCATAATAACATAACAGCACGTCTGTCTTGTATCCAGGCGTGCAGGCGTACTCTATCTCTATGGCGCAACAGATATTTTACGGTCCTGTCATATTATGAATCCATCTCCTGTACCATATCATTATCAATCCATCTCTACTGTATACACGTGTTAGCAAATACAAAAGTGAGTAGAACAGAACACAGAAAGAGTGAAACAGATTATAAAAAAAGAAAAAAAAAGAAAATAGCATATATATATATATGTCCTATACACACACACACAATGTATATTCATGATCCGTTGGTTAATATTTATTTCTAGTGGACCTTGGAGCAGTTACATGAACTCAAGACATCCATGTGGAACAGAGCAGGAATGAGGGATCTGCGGTTTGAATACCAACAAGAGAATCAGATGGACTGCATGAGGATTAAGCTGCTGTAATCAGCCTGATAGATAAACAACACTTATAGCTACAGATAAACTCATCAAACACACAGCAAACATAGCTACCTCTGGTGGTATCTCTGGTGTGTGTATTTAACATCCAGCCGGGAAATGTAAAGTATTTTATGTGTTCATTAGTAATAAGTATCCCGTAGTGTAACACCATTCCACCCATCTGTGTTTCAGCTACAATATATTATACTGCCTGGGGTACAGTATTAGTTTAGATTATATTTTATGTAAATAAGGAATAAAATGATAGGTGAGGCACATGTTTTTCACAAAATTAAAAATCATTGGCATCTTAGCATCAATCATTAGCATTAGCATCTAATTATTTGTGGTAACACTGTAGCCCAGTATAGACAGCTAGGCTAAACTAGGGCAGACTACATACCACGGGTTCAGTTGTATACTGAACTCTTGTGTTATAACTATCCTATATGTATTTTGTTTTTGTTTTTGATATTGTGGATGTTGTGATAAAAGAGAAAAAGAAAGATATTTGGCAGATTGGTTAATAAGATTCGGCTGAGCGAAGCTACATGGAATAGACGCAACGGTCGCCTGTCTCATTCTTTCTCCTGTTTTACAGGAGACCTTATCTGTTTACGGGTACTCTGCCTGGGACCTGTAACACTATGGACAGCTAGGATAAACTAGGACAGACGTGTACTATGGTACAGACGAGGTACAAGGAGGCTGGGGCAGACTCTGTACCAGAGAGAGTAAACAGGTTATAATACAGATTGTCCAGGGGCAGGTGTAAGGACATCTTGCTCTACGATGCCTCCAGGTAGACAGTAGAGTGAACCCACCTTTGGGTCCGACACCCCAACCATTAGACTGTCCTGCTCCTATGTGATGCCGTAGCCCTAAAGCCACATGACAGATCCCCCAGTTAACCGCCACGGCTAGACCACACATTCCCTAAACTATGATGTTGTGGGTTTTACTTTTCTCCCTAAGACCTCATTTCCTGTATCGAAGCAATATACTGGAGCACATCCCCATCCGGGCCCTGATATAGCCCAGACCCGGCCCAGATCCACCAGGAACACATTCATTATTCAGAGAGAGGGGGGGACCCCAATACCCAGCCCTGCTGAGTCAGAAGGAGTTAACAACGATGCTCTGATCTCAAAGCCCACTTCTGGACCAAGACACAGAGCCAGCAAGAGTGTGTGTGTGTGTGTGTGTGTGTGTGCGTGTGTGTGTGTGTGTGTGTGTGTGTGTGTGTGTGTGTGTACGTGTGTGTGTGTGTGTGTGTGTGTGTGTGCGTGCGTGTACGTGTGTGTGTGTGTGTGTGTGTGTGTGCATAATTTCCGAAGTGTGTGTGTGTGTGTGTGTGTGTGTGTGTGTGTGTGTGTGTGTGTGTGAATAAGTGCATGTTAGAGTACATCATCATATCTCATGTTCTGGCCCTGTGATTGGCCAGTAATATGATGCTATTGACAAATCAGAGCTTTTTCAACGTTTAACTCTTAAAACATTTGTAGTTAAACTCTCAGAGCTTCCAGACTCTGTTAAGAATCTTGACAAGCAACACAGATGATTCACTTGAACACATGTATCTGGCCTCGGCAGTAAAATTCACTTACTTGGTCAATGTTTGTGCATTTGCAATGTGCATGTTTTTTTTTTTCAATGCAAAAAAAAGTATACATTTAACCTTCAAATTCTCAACAGACGTCAGCCAACAAGACGGTGAACGACATGGTACAGGATGTTAATGGAAGAGCACTCTGGGAACAGGAATAATCCTGGATGTTAATTACATTTCAAACAGTGACTCCATCCTTGATAGGATTTCTCTTCAAACCCCCGAAGCATCCATCACTCCGGCTGTCATCTGGCCTCCACCAATCCTGCCCTGCAATTGGATGAAATATAACCCCCACCCCGCTGTCATTAGTGGCTCCACCCTGGATGCTCTATTTTTACCTCGGGGGGGGAGTGGAGGGGGCATCTTTAATTCTACATTGATCCCTCTGGAGCAAAGGGGTGGGGGGGGGATAATGGGTCTGTGATGTCAACGTTGAGGCCTCCTCATCCACTTCGAGACCTGATTACCTCTAATACCATTACTGTTCCTGCTCTTAATTACCCTTCATGATACCTAGTTTGGTTTCAGCCTCTCATTCTGAGGTTCACCCTCTCACTCTGAGGTTAATCCTCTCGGTCTGAAGCTCATCCTCTCATTCTGAGGCTCATCCTCTCATTCTGAGGCTCATCCTCTCATTCTGAGGTTCAGCCTCTCATTCTGAGGTTCAGCCTCTCACTCTGAGGTTAATCCTCTCGTTCTGAAGCCCATCCTCTCAATTTGAGGTTCAGCCTCTCATTCTGAGTTTAATCATTTCATTCTGAAGCTCACCCTCTCATTCTGACATTAACCCTCTCGTTTTGAAGCTCATCCTCTCATTCTAAGGTTCAGCTCTCATTCTGAAATCATCTTCTCATTATTCACCCTCAACATAATAATTTTTGTATTTTTTGTTTAAAATGTATTATTCTTTATTTCTACTACTACTCTTTACTTTCTACTGTGACATATGAATTCATCATATGTGATCAA
>JAXIVH010000005.1:16205842-16208342 GCA_036785325.1 Urophycis tenuis | reverse complement strand
ACTTGGCTCAAACTGATGAGATTCCCTCTACCTGGGGTCTCTCTCTCTCTCTCATCTCTCTCTCTCTCTCTCTCTCTCTCTCTCTTCTCATCTCTCTCTCTCTCTCTCTCTCTCTCTCTCTCTCTCCTCTCTCTCTCTCTCTCTCTCTCTCTCTCTCTCTCCTCTCTCCTCTCCATCTCTCTCTAATAATGACACGAGGACTGGGGGGATACAGGGTTTTTAAGGTCACAAACAGAGCGATGACAGTTAGCGATGAACAGAGACTGAGGGGAAGCAGCTGCGTTGGCCGTGGTGCTCCTCGCCACTCCTTCACCAGCGTGACAGACTGAGCCTGTCAGACTGGGACATTCTTCCGGTCTCGGTCGGACCACACGGCCCACATGACGTTGTAGGCTCTGTGGGGATGGAGGGTAACGGAGGGAGTGTGTAGAAATAGACTGAGAAAGAGAACGCAGCTGATCTATTAACACTCAATACTTCCCCATTACGGCATCTCCCCCGGGCACGGACCTTTAGCACACATTAAAGATGTCAATAGTGCTAATATGCTTTTTTTTTCCGAGAGTTCCTCTGCTGTGTGGGAGCCCAGGGTTGCGATGGTACCGCGGTGGCGTCTGCGTTCTGCTCTCTAGCCGTCGATACAGAATCTCTGTGTTTGTATCGAGGAAACGTTTCACTTGCTGGTGTTGACTAGTTTACGCTAGGAGTCAATGTCATCCACATTAGAGTGTGACAACATCAACCTCAAACTGGTTTAGATAGATATAAAAAAATATAAATGTTGTAGGAGCGTAATGAAGGCCTCGGTAGTGTTGATTCTAATAGAGGAATTTCAAGGAAATGCACATTGAAATAGAATACTGTTATATGATTGTTTGATGATAGTGTACTACGTATAGTATAACACGCATGTGTAATGACACATTTCTACCACAAGAGAGCAGTGTCGATCTTTCTGAGATCACACGCTGTCCACGGGCTGTATGCATGTAGTTACACTCTACATGACCCCGGAAAAAGAAACTGGTGACCTACACAACAAACAACACAACACTTGAACTCACTAACTCATTAAGTGACAGACAGACTGTGTGTCATCTCTGATATTGATGGTGTGAGAGAGCGAGAGAGTCAGTGAGAAAGTAACAAGTGAGAGTGCGTGGGGGGGGGAGAGGGAGTGATAAAAGTGAAGTGAGTGAGAGGGTGAGAATGAGATATTGAAGGAGAAAGTGAGGCAAGGCATTTCTGCTGAGGTTATATCCACAGGGATGTGTGTGTGTGTGTGTGTGTGTGTGGTGTGTGTGTGTGTGTGTGTGTGTGTGTGTGTGTGTGTGTGTGTGTGTGTGTGTGTGTGTGTGTGTGTGTAGGATGACCAATAGAGCACAGATAACACCTCAATCCAGCCACTGGGGAGCAGAAAGACCAAAGTCAGCGATACACAAGCATCAATAATTAATCACCACCACACATTACAAACTAAATACTTAAGGAAACATATCTAAGTGTCTCCTGTCAAATCATTTCTTAAAACACATTTTCATATGCCTTGTTATTCTTTTGTCTTATTTTCACTTTGTATTTGTATACATGTGTTGTATTTGATGTAATTGTATGCGGTATTGTAATTGTATATATTTTCGGTATCATTTTGTATTTGACTGATTTGCATCGTATAATATTTTTGTTCATGCTATTCAGTATCTTGCTTAATCATATTCATACATTTGATCTCTCTTGTTTGATTATTATTCTGTTTTTTAATATTATACAGGCCTGTATAATAAAGCACTTGGTTGTTAAATGTTTTATACAAATACACTTGATTATTATTATCTCTCTCTCTCTCTTTCTCTCTCAAACAATAAGATGAGGACAGTAACCAGACAAACCTGGTTGGAATTGTCGTGACAATCTCAATTACTTATTCATGAGAGGCGTGTTCAGCAACACCGCATGTGACGTCATCACTCGCCCAGTAATAGCAAACAAATAGATCAAGGGCTATACGTCACCACAATTATTCGCTTTAAATAACCGCTCACAATTCACATATTGTCCCATATTTGACATAATTCATTTCAATTCAACATAAATAAATAATAAGTAAATTATACTATCCAATGAATGATAATCCGTCATTTTACATAACCTTTGTGTTGCTTTGCCTTCAAATTTCATGTGAGTTGCTTCTGTCACTGATGGATCAATTCCCCTCATGTTGCTGTAAATCTAACAGCATCCAAACTTTCTCAAGTTTCTTTCAGGTGTGTGACAAAATGCAAAACAACTAACCTTGACTTACCAATAAAACATATTTGGTATCTTCGTAGGCTACATTATTTAAATCACACGACCAGGCATTCACCAAACCTTGTGAAGTGTTGGTCATCTGGCTCCTCTTCACCTCTCCTCTTCTCCTCTTCACTTTAGAATATGTCATGAATAAGATAATACAATACATAATTAAAAAGTAATTATCAAGACAAGGAACACGGCGATA
>JAXIVH010000005.1:16200842-16203342 GCA_036785325.1 Urophycis tenuis | reverse complement strand
CACACACACACACACACACACACACACACATACACACACACACACAGACACATACACACACACACACTTAAGCAAGAACCTCTGCCCTCTCCATAATGACACATCTCCGGATTCAGTGTGAGTCTTTTTAAAGCACCTTTAAAGCATCTAAAGGAGCTAAATGACTCAATAGCAACTAACAGTAAATAATACTGAACAGTAGTGAAGCATGTAGCAGGTGTTACCGAGGATCAGGGAGAGATTAGGAGGGGGAAGAAGGTGGATGAAGTACGGATGGAGATGATAGATGACGACAAGGAGTAGGATGTGTTGACGGAGGTGCTAGAAGAGGAGGTGCAGCAGGAGGAGGCTATAAAGGGGGAGGTAAAGCAAAAGGAGGTGTGGCCGGAGGAGGTGATAGTGGAGGAGGTGCTAGTGGAGGAGGTGCAGCAGGAGGAGGTGATAGTGGAGGAGGTGATAGTGGAGGAGGTGCTAGAGTAGGGGGTGATAGTGGACAAGGTGCAGCAGGAGGGATTCGGAGCCCAGAGCCAGAGAGCGCTGTGAGAGAGCGCTCACAGGTTTCAGTTTGACAGACAGCTGAAACAACCACCAAGCCACCTCGGAGTTACCCCTCAGATCATCTGACGATCAATAGAACATGACCTCCTCCTCCTCTCCTCCTCCTCGCCCTCCTCCTCCACATAGTAGTCTCCAGCTCTTGGAGCTGCTTTGCGGTGCTGGTGTTATCTGAACACTGAAGAACTGTTCCTTGCAGTCAAGGAAGTCAACTATATAGATATATATATATATCTATATAGTTGTGATTTGGCCTGTTTGATACATGCAACTTGTATGGTTCTGAATATTGTACTGGTTTTAGTGGTTCTGGTAACTCTGATGATTCTAGTGGTTCCAGTGGTTCTGGAATTTCTGATGGTTGAAGTGGTTCTAGCAGTTCTGGTACTGATGGTTCTAAAGGTTCCAGTGGTTCTGGAAGTTCTGATGGTTGAAGTGGTTCTAGCAGTTCTAGTAGTTCTGATGGTTCTAGTGGTAATAGTGGTTCTGGTGGTTACGACGGGAGAGTCTCTCTGCCCTCTTCCTTGTTCAAGGAAGCCAGACATCTTTAATTGAGTTTAGATAGAAGATTTGAGGCCAACATGGAGCCTATAAATCATCCAAAAGAGATGACGAAGATGACGATGATGAAGACAACAATAACGTTGACCGTCCCCTACCTATGACATCAGAGACTCAGACCCAGACTCCCCCGAGTCACCCCATGCAGACAAGGGGATGGTGGGATGATGGAGGGGGGGGAGGGGGGGGGGGGGGGAGGCATCATAGCTGTTTTAATCAGGATGATCAATACACTTTGCTGTCCTTTAACAATATCCATTTATCAAGTCGATCGCAGGCTGGTGGGGGAGGGGGGGGGGGGTTGTGTTTTACATCAACGTCCTGAATCAAATGCTCGTGCATCAACTGGTATAATGCTGTAGCGTACTAATGCTTAATGTTGTTACACACTTTGGAACAGGAGCATTATTATAAAGAGTCATAAATAACCCATTCACTGTCCCCCGGTCCCCGCATTTCAAGTTTGGAAAAGGCTCAAGTTGGAAGTTGTTGGGGTTAAGTGAGTAAGTTGTGGCCGATGGTTTCAATGTAATAACCTCTCTGAATTTAGTATTACATTTTGTATAGTTTCATTGTAGCATCGGCAACATCAATTATTTATTCCTGACATTATAATATCCCGTGCTTTAATGTCCGGTATGAATGAAATGGTTTAATTGATCTGGGTTTTATCCACACCTGCACGTTTCCCGCTCAAACATACATCATTCATAATTCATCGGCTGGATTCCAATCATTACTGTTCCTGCTGCTGCGCTCCTTATCGAGCAGTTTGCTCCCTCTCTGACTGCTGTGTTCCAGGGCTCCCGGTGACCACAACACAATCAGTCGTCCTGCAGCCTGAGGGCCGATCGGCCCCACGCCGGCTCCCTGGCCGCCCAGGAACCAGCAGCACAGGAACCAGCAGCACAGGAACCTTAGCTAGGAGCTACCAGCACTGTGAGAGGAGGGAGTGACACAGGCTGTCTGGGGCCACTAACATTCATACACAACCACACACACACACACACACACACACATTCATACACAACCACACACACATACACACACACATTCATACACAACCACATACACACACACACACACACACACACACACACACACACACACACACACACACACACACACACACACACACACATTCATACACAACCACAGACACATACACATACGCATTCATACACACACACACACACACACACACACACACACACACACACACATTCATACACAACCACACACACACACACACACACACACATTCATACACAACCACACACACACACACACACACACACACATTCCTACACAACCACACACACACACACACACACACACACACACACACACACACACACACACACATTCATACACAACCACACAC
>JAXIVH010000005.1:16188342-16190842 GCA_036785325.1 Urophycis tenuis | reverse complement strand
CCTCTCTTTCACTCTCTCTTTCTCTCTCTCTCTCACTCTCTCTCTCTCTCTCTCCTCTCTCTCCTCTCTCTCTCCTCTCTCTCTCTCTCTCCTCTCTCTCTCCTCCTCTCCTCTCTCTCTCTCTCCTCTCTCTCTCTCTCTCTCTCTCTGACCCTCACCATCATCCATCTCAGCATTTCTCTGTTTTCGTTTTTCAAGTATTTTTTAAGTATCAGTTTTTTTGTCACGGTTGTGGTCTCTGGAATTAGAAGTTACTATCTTTTCATTCTTTTAAAGTTTTTTCTTTTAAAGTGAAAGCTATTTTACTGTGTGTGTATGTGTGTTTGTGCATATGCCTGCATGCGTGTGTGTGTGTGTGTGTGTGTGTGTGTGTGTGTGTGTGTGTGTGTGTGTGTGTGTGTGTGTGTGTGTGTGTGTGTGTGTGGGTAGTTTGTGTGTGTATGTACATGCTCTCCATGTCTACTGTACTTGTGTGTGTTAATCTGCAGCTCATTGGCTGGGAGGTTGGGGAGGTTGGGTGTGATGACTCAGAGACGAATTGTCTAAAAAGTCTGGATTAATAACATGTGTATTTCACACCACATCAATGTGTAGAAACTGTCCAAGTGCTCCACTAGTAAATGTAAAAAAGTCAATCAAACAGCAACTTCCTGATCCTAACATATACAACACATCAACATCATTCATTTTCATGACAGAAGCCTCATGCTCCAACACAATCAGCATCTTGTTGCGTTGAACAACGTGGTACCAGTGCCCCTTCATCCAGTGGTCCCCTCATCCAGTGGCCCCCCCCTCATCCAGTGGCCCCCTCATCCAGTGCCCCCCCCCCCCCCCCCCCCTCATCCAGGGGCCTCTCATCCAGTGGCATCTCATCCAGTGGCCCCCTCATCCAGGGCCCCCCCTCATCCAGTGCCCCCCCTCATCCAGTGCCCCCCCTCATTCAGGGGCCCCCCTCGTCCAGTGGCATCTCATCCAGTGGAGTGGCCCCTCATCCAGGGCCCCCCTCATCCAGTGGCCCCTCATCCAGTGGCCCCTCATCCATTGGCCCCTCATCCAGGGCCCCCCTCATCCAGGGGCCTCTCATCCAGGGGCCTCTCATCCAGGGGCTCTCTCATCCAGGGGCCTCTCATCTAGGGCCCCTCATCCCTGGGCCCCCCCCTCATCCAGGGAAATCTCATCCAGGCCCTCTCATTAAGGGCCATCTCATACATTGGGCACCTCATTGAGGGGGCATCTCTTCGCGGGGTGGGGGGGTGGGGGGGGGATGGGGTCAAACACATATTATGTGTCCCTCCCCAGAGAGGTCAGGAGCCCTGGTCGACAGCACGTCTAAACACAGACAGACTGAACAAACACACTTGGTATTCACAGTCCCATTAGGGCCGGAGAGAGCCGCCCTCACTGCAAATATGATCAGCCTCGTCTCGGCGCAATGTTATTAAACGTCTTGTTTAAACCGCCAACCTCCCAGCCCAATGAGCTGCAGAGTACGGCACACTGCCGCGCGCAGAGGCGCTCGCTCAGGATTGGGATTACGGTAGGACATGGAGAGCATGTGCAAACACTCCACTAGCGCATACGCACACACGTGCAGGCACACACGTGCAGGCACACACACACACACACACACACCATACACACACACACACACACACACGCACGCACGCACGCACGCACGCACGCACGCACGCACGCACAACACACACACACACACACACACACACACATACACATACACACACACACACACACACACACACACACACATACACATAATTATGATGCATGAATTACTGCTGTTAAAAAGGGAAAAGCAGTCCAGTAGCCCAGTAGTAAGTACAAGCATTAGTACCAGTATGTATTAGCACCAGTGGTAGTGGTAGTAGTAGTAGTACCAGGGTGGAATATTATGAAACATAATGGCCAATATTACCAATTAACATAGTATGACTAAAGTAGTACAGTATTTCTGCATTTCTCTACAAGGGAAATTAGAGAACTGTTTTATATGCAAGCACTTGTATTCTCAGCAGCCATGCGTGTGTGTGTGTGTGGTGTGTGTTTGTGTGTGCGTGTGTGTGTGCATGCATGCGTGAGTGCGTGTGTGCGTGCATGTGTGTGTGTGTGTGTGTGTGTGTGAGTAGCAGCTAACGAGCGTATGTTAATCACAGAGAGATCACAGGCGGGTGGCGCATCACTGGAGGGCATATCTGGGGACGCCTACCACTAGCACTGCACCACTACACCCCTCCACTCCCAGCCTCCCCTCCCACCCTGACTACCACACTCACCACCACCCCTCCATCGCTTTCCCCTCCACCCCCACCCTCACCCCCACCCTCTCCCTACCACCCTGCTCGGCCACACCCTCCACCACCAACCTCATTACCACCCCCAAGTACCACCCTCTCCACTACCCCCCGCTCCAACCACCCCCCCCCGCTCCACCATCCACTACCCACCACCCCTCCACTACCCCCCTGCTCCACCACTATCC
>JAXIVH010000005.1:16141044-16178544 GCA_036785325.1 Urophycis tenuis | reverse complement strand
ATGTAGCCTACTACAGTAGGCTATAACATGACATTGAATTAATCCACACATTCAACTATTTAAAAAAATGTAGTTTAAATTATTCTTGTAGACTAAAATACTTTTTCCCGTCAACATAAAGTCCCCTGCGTTTCAAACGCGTGTATAAATAGCCTGTAATTTATAAATAACATCAATAATACGAATTACGGCCTTTGATTTTTAACCAGAATCTTGACAATCTCATTATTTAAATTATTCAAATAATTGTACAGATAACAGGCCTAACAATAATGGGATAAAGGCTGATTCGTATTCGGTTGTACTATGTTGTGGCAAAAACATGCTAGTCTATTATTATTATTATTTTCATTATTAAAGTCCTATTATTGGAATTATGATAATAACAAACGGATAAAGGGCCTGCAGGAACAAATTAAAAATGTGCACAGTGCAGTTAACTTATACGTCATGAATTAAGCCACATGCTTTAATTCAGCCTCGTTATAAATCACATATAGTGACAATAAAAATACAAAAATAACATGCTAAAACAAAAAACGAAAAACGAACGCTACAATGTTTGCAAAGTCGACGCAATGCCTTCTTCGCATGTTTTCTATAAATAACAATAATGTCGTGTTGGATGTAGATCGAGCAGGTCCACATGTGCGTCAGAACAATTCCAATACCTCAGGCCAACTTTGAGATATCAAAATAACATAAAATATCATAAAGCATAAACAGCAGCAGTCCAAGTCCGGAATACATGTTGGATTCATTTATTTATGAGAAGACTTCATGAGAACACCTCCCGGGTGAGTTTGGCTGACAGAGGAGATGGGGAGACAGGGAGAGAGAGAGAGAGGTGAGGAGGAGAAGGAAGAAGTGAAGAGAGGTGAGGAGGTGGAGGAGGAGGGGGGCGAGGAAGAGGAAGAGGAGGAGGCGCACGTGGCCGCAGCTTGTAAACATGTTTGTGCACAAAGTAGAGTTGGTTTTACTGAACAATCAACACGCAGACATCATTGAGGTGAGAACACTAAAACTCCTTCGTTCTGGTGCACGCGGGGAGCATGTTAATGCATAGTGTTTGCACGGCAAACTGAACACACCAATAAAAACCTTCCGTTCCCCTCACCATTAATTATTAGGCCTAATCATCACCATTTATCATTATCAATAATGTTTATTTGGAACCACAATACTGTCGTGCTTCTGAAACAGTTTTTTTTTTTTTTACTTTTAAGTGAAAGCCAATTCCAGTAAAAAGGCCTGACCATTTATTTCCAAACGAAGGACATTACTTCTGTAGAAGTGATAAAGTGATATTATTTTTATATACAAAACCATTTCGCCATAACCGATTCAATTTCTGTGCAAGTTCAAAATAATAAATCTATATATAGGCTAGCCTATGTGGTCGTTCCCTGTCAACTCGTTTCCCATGCAGGCCCACAAATGTTGTTCATTTATAGCCATCAGTTTCGCAACTTAATTTGAATTTACACAAACCTCTAAAAGCATAACAAACGAACGGATGAATAAATTAACAGACTCATAAATAATTCAATAACAACAACGACAAGGAAAAAACCAACGGAACACAGAACAACAATGAATGAGGTAAATTGTTAATGGCTATAAACTTCAGATCATGAGAGGGAAATACTTTACCTCTCTCCGCGACTTACAGGAGCCCACTCCCCTCTTGTCCGCTGCTATTCCCATATTCCCATTCACCAATAACGTGAAAATAAAGCAGATATATGCAGATATATATGAAGATATATCCCCATAGATCCAGATAAACCAGATAGAACGGACATCTCTAAAGCCCATTGGACGCCAACTATCAAAATTCGTCGGAGACAAAAGACTGAACGTGGTGTCAAATTGTTCCTTGGTCCCCAAATTCAGTCCCAGAAAACTCCACTCCGTCAGTGCGCAGCGGAGAATTTCAAACGTTTCTGTTTCTGTCTCTGGTTGCAGAACCAGACCCGAACCACGTTCTTCTTCAGGTCCAGCTTCTCCGCGATCGCCGCGATCTTCTCCGACGAGGGCCTCGGCTGGACGGCGAAGTACGCCTCCAGAGACCGCTTCTCCGGGGCGGCAATCGACGTCCTCTTCCTCTTCTTCTCTCCGCCGTTAAAAATGTCCGGTTTGCTCATCTTCTCACGCTGGGCGCCCTCCGCCTCTTCCAGCCAGGCCTGGAGAATCGGCTTCAGCGCGATCATGTTGTTGTGGGACAGCGTGAGCGACTCGAAGCGGCAGATGGTGCTCTGGCTGAGCGACCCCACGCCCGGGATCTTCAGGTTGGCCAGCGCGCCCCCCACGTCCGCCTGGGTCACGCCCAGCTTGATCCTCCGCTGCTTGAAGCGCTCCGCGAAGGCCTCCAGCTCCCGCGGGTCCGTGTCCGACTCGTTGATGGAGGGAAGTCCGTTATTACCGAGGCCCCCGGGCCCCCCGCCGTGGTGTCCCGGGAGAAGGCCGTGGTGGTGGTGGGTGAGGGGCGAGCTCATGCTCATGGCGGCCTGGTGATGGGACAGGTGAGTCAAGCCGTGCATGTGGGAGTGCGCGTGGGCCGAGGAGGAGATCAAACCCCCACCTCCTCCGCCTCCACCTCCACCACCTCCACCACCACCTCCTCCGCCACCTCCGGACCCGTCGTGCCCGCCGCTCATGAGCGCGAGGGAGGGCGAGCTGAGGTGGTCCATGATGTCCGGGGGGGGGTCGAGGTGGTTGGGGTGGTGGTGGTGATGGTGGTGGTGGTGGTGGTGGGCCAGCGGCACCGTGGAGTTGGACGAGCACGGCACTGTGTTCATGGTGTGGTAGGTGGCGTCCGGTTTGAACGGGTGCGTCTTGCCCTGCGACACCGCGATGTCCACGGCCGCGAGAGCCTCCGCGCGGGCCAGTAGCGTCTCATCGAGACTGGCGAAGATGTTGCTCTGCAACTACGAGGACCGAGAGAGTAGAGGAAGAACCGGTACCGGGGAGAGGACCGGGAGAGTAGAGTAAGACCAACAAAAAAAAAAAAAAAAAAAGAATTAGCAGAATAAGAGAGGACGGGTGGGAAAGGGGGGGGGGGCGTCAGAATAAAAGAAAAACATGAATAAATGTTTCTGACAGCCGGGAAGCTTTGATAACCCACAACACGCGGCGGGATTAGTCCCCGAGTCATCAGATTTAACACAGAAAACGCTTAAGCGGACCTCAGATGAAGCATGATCTCAGAAACATCACACCGCTCGGAGTACATGAGGAAAACATGAGCGCGTCTCGAGCCCCGGAGCGCGCCACTACTTTTACGCGCACGGAAAGACGCACAAAGCGGCAGAATAAGTTTGTCTGGATATGATTTTATGTTCTTACCTGCGGTGTCTGCAGGCACGCCCTGCGGATGGCCTCGGAGCTGGAATGCAGGGTGGTGTACTTGTGCTCGGGGAGCGAAGGGTGCATCGCGAAGTGCGGCTGCTTGCTGTTCATGGACATCATCTTAGCGCCGTAGTTCTCCAAACTAAAGCGCGTGGGAAGAAGGGGGGGAACGAGCTGCTCGCACTGAGGAGGATATCACCATAGAGACGCAGCGGTCCTCCTCCTCCTCTGAGTGAGTGTTGTGGTGCTGAGCAGCTGGCAGTAGAGGGAGGAGATGATGTGAGATGCCTGCAGTCTCTCACACACACTGACCCGGTCCCGCGACACGCTCCTACACCTGAGCCCCTCATCTCGTCATGCCTCGGCTTGGTTCTCGCGAGATTTTGTGGGCTGTAAGAAGAACAGACAAGCCACAGCAGGGCGGCTAGCGGAGCAGCCTGCGTTGAGTGGCTTCAGTCATTTAATCACTTGACACTTCTGACCGAAATGTATGTTTTCGTTGTTTAATGAGGTCCGCTATCGACGACACTTAAACATAGACGGTTAAACCAGATCAAAATATAATCGCATTTCTCTATTTTTTTCTAGTTGGAAATTGAATACAATAAAAAACAATTGTGATGGCAATGAAAAAATATAAACATTAGATTAGATAAATATTTAAATATGTATTATACTTTTTAATTATTAATGAATGCATTGACTTTGTTAGCGGTATAAAGTGTTTGTGTGTGTGTGTGTGTGTGTGTGTGTGTGTGTGTGTGTGTGTGTGTGACTGTTGACACCCCCACCTCATAATAAAGCATTATACTAATTAATTTAATACTGCAGCCGAACCTTGCTAAATTAATTAATCCTAATAAATGTACACTTCATTTATTCAAACCACAACGGTCAGACAATTACATTTCCGTGGAGTGATTAGAGGAATGTGAATATAAAACATGCCACGGCTCATTTGCATAATAAATACAGCACTTAGGGAAGCCTGTAATGTTTTGTTTCATGACAGTTGGAGATAATACGGCCTTCCCCCCCTAGGCCAGGCTAATGCATCCCCGAGCTTATTCTTTCAAATTAGAATACTAACCTTCACTTTAGACTAACCTTTAGTGTGGACCTCCAGAGCAGTCAAACCAACACATCCATTTGTTGAGGCCTCCATAGGCCAGAGTAGTCAAATTAGAATTACCTTTAGGTCAGTCCTCCAACGTAGTCAAACAAATACTTTCTTTAGATCCTAGGCCAGAGTAGTCAATTTAATGCATCCTTTAGTTTAGTTCTCGCTAGATCAGAGCAGTCAAAAAATAATATTTATTCATTTAGCTCTTCCTACAGGCTTGATAAGTCAAACTAAACTCTTTAGTTTAGTTTGACTAAACTAAAGAGTTTAGTCCCCCCAGGCCGGAGCAATAAAAGTAATATTCTTTGGTTTAGACCCTTCAATACATCTAAGAGCAGTAACCTCCACAGTCGATTACAAGACAACTGTACATGAAAAGACGCAGCGACTGCAACTCACATTTGAAGTGGGCTGCATAAAGACAGCAAAAAACACAGACATGTATGGACGTTGAATCAAAAGTATTTTATGTAACAATTTGAAGATCAATTGTATCAAAACTTCAACAGAGCACAAAGAGTGTGTTATGTTATTTGTTATGTTGTATGTTATTGTGTTAACCAAACATCAAATATTCTGAATGTTAAAAAGGCATAATTATGAAACTATTCCAGGATTAAAACAGTGGAAACAAACATATTTCCGACTATCATCACACTAAATACCTTCTGAAGTAGAGAGAGAGAGCGGGGAGTCCTGGGCAGCACAGTGTTTCAGCTCACTGTTCATGGTGGTATCAGTAGTTCTTACTCTAGGACATACCCCCCACCCATTTGCCAACATTCACAACACTTGAAAAAATACAGACTTCAAAAGACAGAATTAGCGATTAACAAAAGCAAAAAAGGCCAAATAGCCATATTATCAGAACATTATTAACAGCCTCCATTTCTAATATCTCAACACAAACTTCACAGAGCTGTGCACAAGGAACCAGCAGCAGCCCTAGCAGACAGCAGATCGGTAACCATGTTACCTGGTTCAGATGAAAGTGAACAACGATTATCCTGGCTGCTGCCACCTGCTCTGCTACAGTCGGACTGCATGAGTGAGCTACTTCTTGGGTTTGAGGATGAG
Source organism: Urophycis tenuis (assembly GCA_036785325.1). Taxonomy (NCBI): domain Eukaryota; kingdom Metazoa; phylum Chordata; class Actinopteri; order Gadiformes; family Phycidae; genus Urophycis; species Urophycis tenuis. The sequence continues at coordinate 16,172,993 of JAXIVH010000005.1, read as the reverse complement.
TGTGACTTTTACAATCAATGGCAGAGGAGGTCAGGGAGAGTTGTGGTCTGGCCAGTCTCATCAGGACTGCAGATCAGAGAAACAATTGGAGTGACAATTCCAGAGGCACTGGGACTCTGGTATGGTGGACTCTTTGTGTGGGGTGCACAGAAGCTTGGAGTCGGACTCCACCTTAGTGAAGGAATTGGCTGAAGAGTCAGTCTGTGGAAATTGGTGCAGTACTGGAAGGCTTGTGAGAAGACCTAACAAGGAATCCCCAGTAGGTGATGCCTGATCTTTAATACTGGGAGGGTGAGTCAAGGCATTGAGCTCTACAGTGGTTACACTCTGGTCAGTAAAGCAAGAACAATGTTCCTTTGTCTGTTATTACCATGAACACTGATCAGACCACCATGATGAGGTACATCAGCAAGCTGATGTTTCAAAAAACAAGAAGAGGAACGGTTCCCAACTTTCACACAAACTTTGAGAGTTTTGTGGGACTGCTGGTGTTGAAAGGACTGTGGGACTTCCTCTTGGTCGGCTGACCGATGACCAGCTGTCGGTCCCAGCCAGGTGTAGAGGAGGGGGATGGACCATTGTGAGGAAGGATAGCTGGTTCATCAGAACCAGTAGCTCCTGCTGCAGGACCATCCAATGATGAGTCAAAGAGGATGTCAAAGGACAGATCATCGGTCTGAGAGAGCCCTTCGCCCTCCACTACGCTTGGAACAGGGGCTCCACTTTGCCAACTACACCCAAGACCAGCTGCAATACCTTGGAGCAGGCCTGCCGTCTCAGACCCCAGACTGTTATCTCCACCCTGGACTACAGGTGCCTTTCCAGACCAAAGACCATCTCCTCTACCACCCTCAAGACTAGAAGCTGGACTTGGGCCACACTGGGCAGCATTTCCCCTCCCAGCAGCTTTCTCTCCTGCAGACCCCGCCTTGCACACAGTGTCCGGTGTACCGAGAGATGGATCACATGGAGGATAGTTCTGATGCAAAGATAAAACTGAAACATTTTCCTCCTTGCTGGCACTGCTTGATGCTGCAGGGGCAGCTGCTGGATTCGGTTGGGGAACGAGAGTGGTGTCCAAATCTGCAGCAGGAGAGGCAGCCTGGGAGAACCGTGATCCCTGGCTACAGGAGCTATCGCTGTCCCACATCATGCAGTCCAACTCAGAGACCTTGCTGCGGTATGCAGCATCCATGGAGGCCTCGCTGGATGCATGGGAGCCGCCCGGCCTCACCTGAGCAGCGGCAGAGGCCTCGTCTCCAACCATCTGGGAGTCTTCACTGATTGGTCCAACGCTGGGAGGAGCATTAGGTTTGGGTTCCTGCCATGTGCCCCAGAAAGGCGTCTTGGAGGTCTCTGGGGGGCATTTGGGTAGGTTTGGAGAGCAGTTCTCCGTTTGTGAGACCATGCTTCTCACCTTCTCAAGAGGGTCTTCAAAGTTGAGCTTCCTCAGTGAGGTGCCCGGCTTTATCCCTGCTTTCCCACCAACAGTCGGACTCCTTAGAGACAAGGAGCAGAAGGCCGAAGAGGGGGTGGAGGGCTTCAGCTTGGGAGGCGTTCCGTAAAAAGTGGTTGCTGTGAATCCCATCATCTTCTCGCCCTCTGATGTCCTGGGAGAAGCCGGGAAGTTTGAAGTTTGACCCTTAGAGGTCTGATCTTCAGGGTTACTGCAGATGGACTGCCTCTCTGTGTCGCTCAGACTCCTCGTCATCATGACCAGTTTCTGCTTCTCCGCCGGGTCGCCTGACGCCCCCCAGAGACCAGGAGGACTGCCCTCGTAGCCCCGGAGCTTGGCCTGCAAGGATTCGATGGTCTTATCGCTTTGCTCCAGAGCCTTGGTGAGCTGCTTCATCTGCCACTCATTCTGCTGGATAGTCGCTTCCAGAGCAGCCACCGTGTAGCGGCTGAACCTGGCAGGAGAGCATCGAATGTAGTTACAAAGACAAGAGCATTCGATCAAGTTTAGTTCAAATCTGAAAGGGCTTCTGGGTTAGGATCCTGACAAAATACAATAAAGAATAAGTTTACTTAAGCACCTTAATCCTAAATGTGTATTTTATTCATTCCAGATGGGAAATGGGTGTCACAGCAGAAAGTGCAGGACAGGAGTAGAAATGAAAGACTATAAAACATTTAAATCAAGGTAAATACTAAAGGTAAATCCAGAACATGTATTTATACACACACACACACATATGTATATATATATATATATACATATTAGCAATGTTATATGTATAAATGCAATTATATTGTTAAACTAGATATACATGTAGAAGGATAAAAAATGGTGTAGAAAAGAGATAGATCATTGGCTGACTGTATTCAATATTGATAGGAGAGTCAACCAGTAGTAAGGGGTCACAAAATTACACAATCTTAGTAAAAGCTAAAATAAACAGAGACAAACACAACTGAAATACATTACAAGTACTGTTTGGCCACTTACATGATAAAATTGATATGCAGCTTAAGAGTTCTTAAAAAGGGTTTTGGAGACAAAGGGTTTGTAATGTCTATCAATGATGGCCCCACTTTTGAAATTCAATTTAAGGGGTCATCTAAAAACATTTTTTTGAATTCAATGAAAAATTCAGAGCTTGTCCTGTGATGAATGAGAAAGTGATGGCACATAACTAGCATCTTAATAGCCTCCGTTTCCACTGTCAGAATCACCAAAATGGACTTTGAATTACCTCTTAGCTCAGAGAGCTACTAAAGTACCTCTCTCCCCAACGCCCTCATAAAACCATCTATCGATCACCATGACAAACTGGGCTACAAGACAAAGAAAATGTTCTCACAAATTGCTTTTGAAACTACGATTAAAAGGCAACGATACACTGGGGTGAGTTCTGTCTTCTGAGCACGCAGCCACAAACACGCAGACACACACTAATGAAGTGTTTTGGTCACAGAAAGCAACGCAGACACGGCAAAATCTCCACATCTCAAGTGTCATTGTAACCGAGTAAGACATTGAACTGATGAAAATTAGACGTTTACACCATGACGAACATAACAATGACTCTTGTTGCCACAACAGGCTAAAATCCATCCAATCATTTGTTCCTCAGGCAGGGCAGTACTGGAACAGAAAAGACGGCGCTGGCGTTTTGGCCCACCCCGGCCCACCCCGATCTCAGGACAAAGAAGCGTGCGGGGAGGTGTGCCGGCCAGAACCAGGAGGGCCGCGCAACGCCCTGATGCACTCCACTGTATTCACTGAACGCACTTTAGCACAGCCATCTGGTATTACTCCCACTGTATTCACTGAACTTACTTCAGCACAGCCATCTGGTATTACTCCCACTGTATTCACTGAACTTACTTCAGCACAGCCATCTGGTATTACTCCCACTGTATTCACTGAACTTACTTCAGCACAGCCATCTGGTATTACTCCTACTGTATTCACTGAACTTACTTTAGCACAGCCATCTGGTATTACTCCCACTGTATTCACTGAACTTACTTCAGCACAGCCATCTGGTATTACTCCCACTGTATTCACTGAACTTACTTCAGCACAGCCATCTGGTATTACTCCCACTGTATTCACTGAACTTACTTCAGCACAGCCATCTGGACTACAATAAGACCAAAGTCTTATCATGTTGGCACTCTTTTTGTTGCAGATGTGCCATTGAACGATGGCACTGAGCCCGAAGAGGTGTGACCGGGCCGGTCCAGTGTCTATTAAGAAACACCGAGTGGGCCGTTCTACCTGTTTTACGGGCCGGTAAAAACGTGCCAATAACTACTGGCCCAAAAGACCCGTGGGCCCACCGGGACAGCGCCGGGGGGCCAGGTGGCCCACCCCCCCCTCGGGGGGACAGGACACACAGTCCCCCCGTGAGCACGCTGATGAGAGGGGGTGCAGTTAACCATTCATATGAATTCATATTGACTGTTGATTCATCTGACGTGGTGTGGCCTGTCATGGCTGACAGGGTTTGTATTTGCGTTGCTCAGTGATTATGTATGTGATCGATGGTCTCATTAGTTATACAGGCGCAGCCTAGATTGGAATTCACTGTTATAGTGACAATATTTATAACAACTTTATTTATATGGCACCTTTCACACAGTGCCTGTAACAGGCCATATAATATGCTCATGTAGAACTGATGTTAACTGGGTTAAAACTGATGATAAAATAATACAGTATGGAAGGAGTGTAATCAGGATTCGCATTTCACAGGTCAAAAAGCCCAAATAGTGCAAAAAAAAATGTGCTTGTTAACACATGGCCACTGAAGACCACTGATATAGATATTTATAAAGAGGATACAATCTATTTATACAAGAATACTATATTGTTACATCATTTAACTATGATATACACTTGATGATATCATGACATCCATTTATAATGAGGACACTATATATTTACAGAATAATACTATGATATTAATCATGATAATACTATATACATAAAGAGGATATTATGAAAATTAGATTGAATATGCTATGAGATATATAATGATAATACTATGAGAGCTATAATAAGGATATTATGCTATTCACAGTGACACTACATCTATATTGAGAACAGTATGATAGATATTCATATTGAGGATACTATGATATCTACAAGTATATGAGGAAGCTCTATCTATCCATAATGAGGATACTATGTTATCTATATGAGGAAGCTATATCTATTCATAATAAGGGTACTATGATATCTATATGAGGATGCTATATCTATTCATAATGAGGATACTATGATATGAGGATGCTATATCTATTAATAATGCAAATACTCACTTTTGAGGAGAGCGGCTGGACACCTCTGCTCGGAGGTTCATGTTCTCTTGCACCAAGTCCACGTTCTGAGACCTCAGCATCTTGTTGGTCTGCAGTGGGAAAATGTAGTGAATTCATAACTACTAATAAAGGGCGTTTTGTGCAATACACTCAAAATATATAATTATTTCTATTTAAAATATTATTATTCATCAGGATTTGTATGTGACAATTTCATTTCCCAGACAGTGCAAATAATGGAAAATTCTACTAATAATAATATGAATAATAATAGTAACAATAATATACCATGGCCCAGAATGTGACAAGCTGGGCTTCAGGAACAACCATCGTGAGGAAACATTTCACTTCAGGTAACTTAGGCTCACTTATGTACCACCAATGTGTTGAGATTACCTGAATCTCATCTTAGAACAGGGAAAACTGTTCTGGGAGGAAGAGGAGGGGATGAGGGAGGCGGAAGAGAAGAGAGAGGAGGAGGAAGAGGAGAGAGAGAGTAGGAGGAGCAGCGAGAAATGGCGATGAGAGGGGGAGGGTAGAGGGAGGGGGAGAAGGGGAAGAGGGGAGGAGGAGTTTGGGGAAAGGAGAGGAGGGGAAAAGAGGTGGAGAAGAGATGTAGAAAGGGGGCGCAGTGCTACCGTACCTGCTTCAGCCTCTCCATGTCCTCCTTCACCTTGCTGCAGACGTCGGTAGCAGATTTCAACTTGAGGCTCAGCTGTTGCAGCTCACTGAGATCAGAGCTCCTCCGGTCAGGGGGGCACGCAGGTGGGTTCAGGTCCTGGGGGCTGCAGGCAGGCTTCTGGGTGCTGGGAGCAGGCATCTCCTCCCCCAGGCTCTGTACTTTGGTCTTCAACTCCTCGTTCTCCTCGAGCAGCCGATCAATCTCGTCCTGTTGGGGGGAGAGATGACGGGCTTAAAGTGGGGTCAGAGTGAAGACAGAGCAGTCAGTGATGGGGTTAAGGTGGAGTCAGACTGAAGATAGAGCAGTCAGTGATGGGGTTAAGGTGGAGTCAGAGTGAAGACAGAGCAGTCAGTGATGGGGTTAAGGTGGAGTCAGTGAAGACAGAGCAGCCAGTGATGGGGTAAGGGTGGAGTCAGAGCGAAGACATTTTCTCCATCGGTTACTCTTAGTTTAGTCATCATCTGGGTCTCTCATTGTCTCTCTTTCTGCTGAACGACAGCTTTCATTTTGCTATACAAGAGAAGCAGGATTGGTAGCAATGGATACTAGCAAAAACACAGACACTCCTCTTTCTGTTAAAAGACATCTTATGGATACATTTTGTTGGATGTCGATGAAGTATTTTGGCCAAGTTTTGAAGCAGGACATGTAATAAAACAGTTGCATTGTTGTTGAGACTGAGGAAGGTTTGCTCGCCAACGTACACTGGCTGGCCCGGGTGGGTGGCGTTCCCTGGAACTACAACGTATAGCAGCATAGCACGGCTGTGGTGCTGTACTGACAGAACCTCACATCGCAAGGGCGGTTCATGTAGTTTTAAAGTGTTTGTAAGTCAGAAAGATATTGGATATTCAACTAATATCCCCACTCAGCGATCTGAACGGAGCTCTGAAGCCGCGGTGAGTCCAGAGGGCAGTGTGTGTACCCGCCCGGAGAGACGGGGGCTCCAAGCGAAGCCGTCAGGAAGCAGCACTCTTCTCTATAGAGCCAAGCAGCCAGTTTGCATATAAAGACACACATGTATGCCACAACTACTTCTATCGTCAGCAGCGCAGCTTGTATGTTTTTTTTTTTTGTCATGTACCCAGGCACGTTCCTTGGTTCTGACTCTTGGGTGGGCTAAGGAAGCCCCAGTGGGGAGGGGGGGGGGGGGTATTGGGATTTTGAATATCGTAGATTTGAGGACGAAACGATCAAAGGTATTTGATCACAGCTGACAAATTACACAGAAACATTTTAAACTCGTGCAAAACTGCATGAACCCATGCATCGGAGCCTCACATTTATTGAATGAGTAAACGCAGGAATGCCCTCTGATTGGACGGGCAAGACTGATGAGTAGGCGGGCCTAGGCCTGTCCAGGCCTGCTGGTGGTTACGCCTCTGCAGTCTGAATGGTAGAATATTAGATTTGAGGATGAAACGATAGGGTGGACTGAAGCAAAAAAGGTCTAGCTTCACCACTGCATATAGTGACATGTCATGCCTTCATGACATGTCACTATATGCAGTGGTGAAAAATGCCCTCTAGTGCCCTAGACCCTCATACCAGCTCCTCTAGAACATATGATGCATTCATCAGCATGCAAAGGTTCCCACTCTAAGTCAGATATAAAATTCCATGATTTTCCATGACTTTCCAGACCCAAAAAACAAAATTTCCATGACCACTTCCGTAAAAAGAAATGACGTTAAAAGATTTTAAAAGTGTGAAAACAAGAAATGAAACCTGCATTTGCCAGGCATGTTTGCCAACTGACGCCGAACCACCACACTGCCAGACTTCAGTGGGCTCGAAGATATTGCATTCTAGAATGTTGCACATTACAGCGCGAAACCGACCCTTTTACAGCGTGACGTCACAAAATTGCGCACACAATTTGGTAACAGAAGAAAATGGTAGCCCATCTGATCTCTACAGAGAACACAGAAGAGGCAGCAAACATTTAACGATAAAAACTTTTCCCAGCATCAAAATGTCTGGCTGTTGCGTATACGGTTGTCAGAATCGGTATTCCACCGGCGGACTAAAGTTTTACAGGATTCCGACAGGATCACGACCGTTTCAGAGCAACCGGCATCGTCTGTGGTTACAGGCAATTAAGCGTGTTGACTGGAATGAGGACATAATAAAAAATGCTCGCATCTGCAGCACCCACTTCATATCTACTCTTTGACTTCCCCGGATTACGTTAGTGATTGTCTGTACAATGTAGAATAATAATCAAATGCAGCTAACGTTTGATAAGCTGGTGTGTGATCATGTGATTTGGATAGCAGCTAGCAGGCTAGTCTAGTAAACAAACACGTACGTGTGTTTCATTTACTTGTGTCCTTGCCTTTGACTAGGGAGAACTTGTGATTTCAATACACAAAACTCTGTGTCTATGTCATGGTATTTGACGTCCTGTACATGACCACAGACAACATATTCGTAAGCATCCAGTGACTTATAGGCTCGTAATTTCTCTCTGGTGTACACGCTTGGTTTCTCAATTAAATATGTGTATATATCTGGCCACTGTATATTCGGCCACTTGCTAACGTCGTCAACCCACTCATTAATAGCACACGGATCTGGAAGTCGGACACCATTTGTCAAAGTCAACTTGTTAAGGTAATATTCGCAATCTTTTGCTGACAATCCCCTTGCATAGGTTGACAAGCCGTTGATCTCCGCCATACTTCTGTTGCCAGGCTGCGTGCGCAAACGTTCTAAGTCATCATTGTCTACAAAGGGTCTATAATCAGTAAGAAACATTGTTATACACCAAACAAAAAAGTAAGCAACAAAATACACTCAAGTTTTGCTTTTTTGAAAAAAGTTTTGAAAATTCCATGATATTCCATGACTGTGCATGCAAAATGGTCAAATTCCATGACTTTCCATGACTGGAAAAACTTTTATGAAATTCCATGATATTCCAGAAATTCCATGACCCGTGGGAACCCTTCTGCCCCTCTTTTTGTCTGTTTCAATTTGTGGGCTTTTAAATGTGAATTTCCTTGATATTAATGTGTTTTATACACATATATGTACACTTGTATTATGTGTCTCTTTATGTGTCTGGCGCCACGTTTTAACAATGTATGTTAATACAAAGAGCTGACCGACTCAACACCATTCAATGGGCTCTGCTTTGTGCAGAATGTACCCCAGCCGGGGCTTCAGTGTGGACAGAGGTGTTGGGCTACCTCGTATTCTCGTAGAAGCAGTGTTCCTCTGGTCTTCCTCAGTCTCCTGCTGGTCTCTCTGCTCTGGACCTCCTCTCCATCACTGCTGCCGGCTGGAACACACATCACATGACACGTTGGCACGTGGACCAGCAGGACTCACACACCGCCAGGTTAAAGCTTAATCCAACCCTTCAGAGCACAAACAGACTATTTGCACAATATAGACCAAGATATAGCTCACCCATGAGTTATCTGCATGTATTGGTTTTTATAATTTAATTAATATAGAAGAGTACAATACATATTGATAAGGGTATAGCCCACCAATGAGTTCTCTGCAGGGGTTGTCTGGGGTGATGGGGACGCGGCACGCGGGGCACTGGCTCACGTTCTGCATCCAGGTGTCCATGCAGCTGGAGCAGAACACGTGACAGTTCGGGCAGATAACCGGCTGTCGGACCTGCACAAAGTTTACCAAAGCATTTCAACATAGAACATGTTGTACACGTTGTAAGATATCGTGTACTTTTGCGTATAAATAATCATTTAAAATAGGGACTACAACACAACCTCGTAGTGAACCATAACATGTAGTGGAACTGATAACAAAACCTTCACTGGTGTAGATAACCCCTGTATTATCGTCGTAATAACCAAATGTGTGTTTACCTTTCCCAGACATATCTGGCAGGACATGGGCAGGGTGATGGAAAACGTAGAGGACTGAATATTGAGGGCCATAGCTCTTTGCTATGAGACCATACAGTTTAAGAAACAAACAAAACACACTGCGTCGAGAAATTGAACACAGCGCGCCGGTTCTTCCGGAACTACGGCGAGCCACGAGTATCACAAAACGCGAGTGATCTACGTCACTCGCGTCGCAATGCCGTCATAGTTTCTGTAAAAGTAGTCGCTGGGAGTTTTTAAACGTTTATGTTGTATTAGTGAAGTTTATACAAGTGAACTATAGTTATTATGCTATTATTTTGAAACAAGTGCAAACCTTTTGAATGTTTTTTTTGTTTGTGTTTTTGTGAGTTAGTAATGAGTTAGTAGCCTACTGTCATAAACTTTCTGTATTTTCTGTATATATATGTCCGGTATCGTTTTCAGTGACAAGTAGTGGATTAATAAAGTGTACAAGGACACAACAATGGAGTCCCACCCTGTCTCAGTGAAAGCTGAGTTCCCAAGCTGTCTGGGTCCCAGTCGCAGGCATGTGGCTCAAGCATATCTCCCAGATGAGCCAGAGGCAAACGAGCTGACGTCAGCACTTTCTTCCATAGTAGTACTTATTAGCTTGTTTGTGTCGTCTCATGGTTACTGTTCTAAACAGGCATGTCTTACTGATAACTATATTAAAGGCACGTATGACACCTATATTACCAATATGATGTCATGGGCTGGATTTGATCACGCTCTCTGATACAAAACTACAGTGGTCAGGGGAACTGCAGGTGGCCCTACCCAACTGACGGATAGTCGTTTAGAGCCCATGCAATAATTATCAATCACATCACTATTGTGAGAATATTTTGGCTGGGGCTACTTTAAGACATCTCGTTACCTGTTTTCACAATAGTTTAGACTTCATTGACAGTCTTTCTTTCCTTGTTTCTTTCTTTCTTTCTTTCGGTCTTTATTTGTCATTCCCATGTTTTTTAAATATGGGAACGAAATTTTGTTCTCTGCATTTGACCCATCCTATGGTACATAGGAGCAGTGGGCTGTTATGATCAGCACCTGGGGAGCAAGTTGGGGTTGAGGGTTCAGTGTCTTGCTCAAAGACACTTCGACATGCAGACAGTTTGGAAGTGGGGATCAAGGGGATCGAAACGCAGACCCTACGGTAAGTGGACGACCCACTCTGTCCACCCGCTCTACCCACTGATATAACCTACTAGATGAACCACTAACTACAGCTATTTGTTTAACACTGCTACATAGGCTGTTAGGTGATTTCTTTTAGCGATTTCTGAATGGAGGGCACCAAGCTCTGCAACAGTTAGTTTTTGGCCTGGTGAATTTGTATGAATGGTAAGGCCTCCTTATACAGCGTTTTTTATTCAGATGCATGCGTGTTTCAGCACAATGTCCTGGGGGAGACCGGGGGCTGGATGCAGTGGAGCCTTAATGCACGGGCTTACCTGGGCTTCAGCCCGGGGCCTCGGCCAATCAGGGGCCTCGGCCAATCAGGGGCCTCTGAACTTTTTTTAATTTTTTTTTAAAGATGATAAACGTCCGTATTCGCGGTCTCATTACTCTGCTCTACAGCGGCATGTAATAGCGCTAACAAAAATAAATTCAAATTTATTTTGTTTTAACCAAGTTACAATATATGCAAGCTATATACGGTTCAATTATGCAGGTTGGTGTGGGCTATTTGACTATATCGCTGTTGAGAAATTGATTGTGCGAGCCCAGGGGCTTCAAGTGCTATTAAGGTGCCCCTGGCTGGATGTCCCATGGCCTGGTTGTCACGGTGCTAAAGCAGAGCATGCTGTTTTATCAGGTTGATGGCAAACATTTGCTGTGATGTCATCCCCCTGTCCACAAAAATATTTGAGATCAGGAGGTATTTTTTAGTCATTTTTCACGTTGGTGTTTTTGCAATTTTGTATAAGTAAGTCTTATAATAAAACACTTGTTGAAAAGAGAAAGCTATAGCTTTAGTTTGAGTCTACTTTTCAGTTGTTGGCTAAAAACATGTGGCAGCTAACATAAAACGTTGTCACAATGTCAGGTGGGGATGATTGTGGCAGTGGTCTGGGGGTTGGTTGTCACACATATATATAATGAATTGTTATCAAACTATGGCTTTTATATAAGCTAGATTTTTAAAAAAAAAAAGTAAATTCTCTCACTTTGCTTCAAACTAATAGCTCTAATCATGGTTCACATGCATGTTTGATCAACTAGACAAATGCAATGGGTCGTGATGAGTTGGCCTATAAGAGAGACTCTAGTGATTATAATAGTGATTATATTCATACAAAGTAACTAAAGGAAGCAAAAACCAGGGGTAGGAAGTAGGGAACTGAAACAACGAGAACTCAGGTGAAGAGAATGAGTCATCACAGGTGACACGTGTAGGACTTAGTGAGTGCTGCTCTACAGTTGTTGGTCTGCTCTACAGATGTTGGTCTGCTATACAGATGTTGGTTTGCTCTACAGATGTTGGTCTGCTCTACAGATGTTGGTTTGCTCTACAGATGTTGGTCTGCTCTACAGATGTTGGTCTGCTCTACTCTACAGATGTTGGCCTGCTCTACAGATGTTGGTCTGCTCTACAGATGTTGTCTGCTCTACAGATGTTGGTCTGCTGTACAGATGTTGGTTTGCTCTACAGATGTTGGTATGCTCTACAGATGTTGGTCTGCTCTACAGATGACGTTGTTCATCTGGAGGTGTTAAATAACATGAAACTGATAATAATGTCTGTGTCTGGTTTTTTTAATCCAGTGAATAGAATTGTGTTTATTTTCAACACATGCATATGTAACACATGTTCTTTTATAGGTAACCCATGTATATGTAACATGTTTGTATAGATGTAAATATGCAACTCGTTTAGGGTAAATGTTAAGGTGCATCAGTGCTTATTCTACAGGTAGGGGTTCATAAAGAGCAGAATAGACTTGATTATCCACAACTTCTACAATAAGGTGTGTTAGCTTAAAGAAAGGGCAGAGACACATCTCCTTAGTTTATTTAATGAATTTAGCACTGCAATTTGGCCCTAAAGAAAAATTTACAGTGGTCCAAATATAGTTGACAAAATTTAAATGATTTATTTCTAATTTTGTACATTTTGTAAATGATGTATTTTTTTGTCTATTATAACTTCTTCTCTTACTTGATTCAGTGTCTAAATGACTGAATGGATTAATTTCTCCTCAGACACAAACAGCAGACACCTCAGTAGCACAGGCGTTTACATGTTCTCCCTGAAGATGGTGTATTAATTAAACATCTCCCAACCAATCGCTATGAGAAATGGCTCTCATATAACTCAGAGAGTAAATTATCGGTTTTATTATTAGTGCACGGGGCAAACGCACCGAGCACTGGCCCTACAGCAAAGCTGTGGAGCCAGTGCTCGGGGCAAAGCCCCGAGCACTATTGTTATTCTGTGGATTTTTTCTTTTTATTATTATTATTCATTCCTCTTCCTCGCGTTTTTTGATGTGTATCTAGTCCTACAACTCAAAGAGTTGTAGGACAAATTATATATCAAAATGTGCGTCTTCATCGGGATCGGTGTGCTTCAATACAAATTTTAAAAATATTAATTTTTCATGAAGTTATTTGCAAAAAACTGTGAATATTTTCCCATAGACAATGCATGGGAGGAGGTCAAAAAATAAATACTTTTACTGCTGTCTGCTGCTCCTGCATACTTTGACCTAGAGACTCCATTTCAACTTTAAACAGTAGACACAAGTCTTGTGTATTTTATGTATATTTCCATATTTTGATAGGTCATATGCTTTTTGATCAATCACTGTTCAATGACCATGATCATTTTTGGAGAAATGATGAGATTACAATGGGTGTGTATTGCATGCCCTTATTAGGGTTAGAGTGTAGCTAGAGTGGAGAGAGCTCCAGAAAAATAAAAAAATAAATCTCTTTCCACGCTGCTCCTGGCCACAGTTTACAATGTACACACATGATTTTTTTCCAACTTTGTAGACATACGTGTTCTGTCTCTCACAATGTGTTTAAAAAATCGGAGAGATTTACAGAATTCGAATTAGCAGCCTCTAAGTGCGGCCAGTCGGTGTCTTTTCCTCATTGACTCCAATACAAATATTTCAAATATTTTCAGAGAAAAGCAGAACGGACCCCTGTTTTAAACTTGCGAGTGTCTCCGAAATATTTACTCTAGAAACATTGTAGAAACACCAAATCGTTCGGGAAGTCCTTACGGCGATGATGGTCTTGCTTTTTTTCTGATAGGAGCTACCGTTTTGTCAGAATAAGCCCAAATGTGAGACCAGTGCCGAGGCAGAAATGGCTTTGTTATGGGTTCGTTACTGGTAGTCCGTACCATGACAATGCAAACTCCAGGGGGGGCCTGGTGTTCTAATGGTTTGGCCCAGCTGAAAAGCGGGAAGTGCTGTGTTGTGTTTACCTCGCGTGCTTGCGTGTGTGGGTGAGTGACCTGTATCGATCGCGCGCAGCACACACACACACACACACACACACACACACACACACACACAGACGCGATGTCTTGCAGACGCACAGAGCTCTAATACTTTTCATTGGATAATGCGATTCAGATAGGTGCAGTTCAGCCGTGTCTACCTGCTGAATGTAACCGCTGTGAAACTATCGGGAAATAACGATTCATTTCGCTGATTAACGGCGGTGCAGTTCAGCCGTGTCTACCTGCTGAATGTAACCGCTGTGAAACTATCGGGAAATAACGATTCATTTCGCTGATTAACGGCTTTATCGAGACCGGCGCTCGCTCTCTGTTATTGTACGTCTCTCTACCAAAGTGCTCTATCTCTCTCCGTCTCTCTCTCGTCATCGGACACAAATCAAATTAAATGTGAATGTAAAGTAAACCTAACACTAACCCTAACCTCAACGTCTCTGTAGAGATCGCGCGTGCTTGCGTGTGTGGGTGCTTGCAAAACTGTCATTTTAATTCATAACATTGAGTGACGCGATCTCTGTATCGATCGCCCGAAGCACCTGTACACACACACACACACACACACACACACACACACACACACACACACACACACACACACACACACACACACACACACACGTCCCGACCGCAGCAGTTGGTCAGTGATGGGCAGTGAGATCTGTCTGTCTTATCGTTGATAAATAAACTGTGAGATATCGAGTCTCCGTTGCCATGGTTACCATCTAGCGTCTCTCTCGTCATCGGACACAAATCAAATTAAATGTTGTTTCTATTTTGTGTAAATTAGGTTAATGCTTTTGTGTTTTCTTGTATTATCAGTTCAAGTTGTTGTACTTGCCTGAGGAAATCGTGGATAGTAGCGTGTTTTGTAACGTGTTGGGGGAGTGTTTCCCAGAATGCATTGGGTCAGGGTTAAATTAGATTTAATTAGGGTTAGGGTTTTGTTAGGGAGTTGTCTCCAGCAGGATGCCGAGGAAGGGGAAGCGTGTGCAGGCGGCGAAGCAGCGGTGCAGGAAGCTCAACCAGGAGCAGGAGTCCCCCCCAGCCACCGGGTCCAGGACCATCGAGACCCAACCCCCGTGCTCCCCATCTCCAGTTAGTGTATGGTCCCATTACAACTGACACACACACAGAAACTTGTTTTGAACAACAAACTGAACTGAGACATAGCAAGACTGTCAACATTGTGGACAGTCTTGCTGTTGAGGTTTAATGAGGTTTAATGTCTTAATGAGGTAAATGTGTTACTAAGTCTGTCATTTGTAACATCCACATGGATATTAAAATCACCTACAATTATTACTTTATCTGATTTAAGAACAAAAACGATGTGTTTGACCAATCAAACCTTAGAAATTACACATGGCACTCACTGGATATGTATTACCATTGAGAATGACAGTAGCTGAGTTCATTAAAAAACTAGGACAGATAATTAATAGACTTAATTGGCATCAGTTATCATTGCTACAATTACTGTTATTACTGCTCATTGTTCTATACAAATAAAATTGAATTGAATTCGTCTTCTTTTTTTTGTGAAGTCTCAGCCAGTGTCCCCGCTGAGACCGCCCTGGACCAAGGAAAGGCACCCCTCGGGCACCCAACCTCCTGTGAACGATGTATGTTACCTTCTGCTCTGTATGCTATGTTTTTTAACTGAGTTGTGTCTACATTATCCATTATACACTGTCTAGTGTGTAATGTTTTTTGTCGTCTGTCAACAGCTCGTTGGATCTCCCCCAACCAGATTGTCTTTGAGTTCGGGTGATGCAGCAACCCCCTGCTGTTCACCGGCTGCAAAGGTAAATTTCACTCCACCTGAATAAAGTGTATTGTTTTATTAAAGTCTTTAGTTTCACTGAATGTGTTGTAATGTGTTCTCAGATGGCCAAGCTCAAGACACCTTCCCCAACCACGCCATCTTGGACCATTACAGATGCAGGTTGCGATCCTCACTCCCCAGCAACGGTATTTTCTTCCCTCTCCAATCCACACACAAAATGTTTACAGTACAATGAACTACATCTGAAATAAACTATGGCCCATGTTAAATCTCTGAAACCATTATCTTTCTCTGCATTTCACAAATGCCATTGAGTAATTCAAATTGATTTGGTAAACTTTTTTGTATATCCGTAGTCCATTATTTTGCCTTGGTATTGGTATTATCTAGGGGTGAACGGTGATTATCGTGTTATAACAAATTATTACCTCATTCCGATAAGTCCGATATGACGAATAGCTCCGATAACATTATAATATAAGATTATATATAATGTAAGCGCGGCAGCGCCCCACTCCCACTGGGACACCTGAATGGCCTGCAGTGAATGCTGCGTTCAAGTGACGTTGGCATAATCAGAAAAACTCTTTCTGCGTCATGTCGGAAAACAACTTGTTACTCTGTCATAATTTTGGTACTTGCTGACTTGAATTGATATCCACAGTATTTCTACACATGTTACACATAAACAATAGAAACATAAACTTAAAAAGGCCGAAAGAATGACTAGCAAACGTGGGAATGGGGAATATCCGTCACGCTGTGAATGAAGCACAGCGTGCTTATGTTTGAAAACAGACAACATGGCGTCAATTGTGTGGGACTTTTTCAAAGTTTCTGAAGAAGACAGGTCACTTGTTATTTGTAACAACTATTAAAAGTAGCACTAGCGTAATATGTCAAACTTGATAAGTCACCTGAAACATAGAAAGCATATGAGGTCGCCCGGGCTGCAATAAAGCCAGCCGCAAAGAAGCTACTGGGATTTGCACACATCGGTGTATTTCCATCAGTTCTAGGGGCCTTAATTTTTGGAAAAAATAAATATCTATTAAAAGAGTCAAAAGTGTTTTTGTACCACAACCGTTTTAGTATTGTTTAGGCTTAAAATTCGTACATAAATTGGGGAGTGGTTACATTGACTGACAGGTTCATGGACAGTTACCATTAGCTGGTTGCTTCGAGTTCAGTGGGCGGGTCCTCAGCCGGCTAACCACCGCATCTCCTCCAAAATATGGAAAGTACACTCCCACTAAAATCCAAGATAGTGCAGTTCAAATGTCTGTAGTAGGATCACAAAACGGACTCCCCCAAACCAATGGATGACGTCACAGGTGCTACGTCCATTATTTTTAAAGTCTATGGGGGCAGCGCGATGCAGCTGTGTTTCTCAGCAGAGACCTTTCTACTGCAGACATTATAACCCTAATCCTGCATTATTTATTTATACTACTAGCACTACAATAATAACCATAATCATAATATTAATCATATGTGAAACAGTAATGCTAATGGTAGCAATCCTTTTGTAACATAATTTCAGGTTCAAGCCAGGACAAGGACAGACCAGCATGTTAAAAAAGTGAGGGCCAGTCATAGTCAGAATGACGGGAGATACAAAACATTCTCCAGAAATCACCAGTGCACCTGCATGTCCCTGACTTTCCTGGCTTACCAGAATGAGGGCAGTCAATTCAACACGACTGCCCTCGACAAAGTGATGGCACAGGGAGACTCCCTCTATCTTGGAATTAAACAGCAGCTAATTCTGGACAAAAAATTCCAAGGAAACCACCTGACATTAGAGGAAATGCCAAAACAGGTGCTGACAGACACAAATATGTACAATGTCAAAATGTCTTTTGCCAGACTAGGCCCCCTTAAAGCCCAAGCACCCAGCCCAGGAAGTGAGCAGTGGGGGCAGTCCCTTGCCACACAGCTAGAGTGTCTGTCGTCAGAAGTCAGCCAAGCTTTGATCATGGTAACTCCAGAGTGCATTGCAGTTTTCCGTGACAACTCGGGGAGGTATGGAGTCTTTGATTCACACACAAGAAATGCAGCAGGCTTACCACACCACTACGGAACTGCAATCATGATCACCTTCTCTGAGCTCAGCGACCTGACTGACCATCTGCACAAACTGTTTAAAAATCGCGGAGCTCATGCCAGCTATGAGTTTGTGCCCATTTCATTTGACGCTGTCGGTTCCAGTGAACATTGTCAACAATTAGTTCACCCAACCAAAGACACCCAGTCTGAAACTCTCCCCTGCACACCCCAAGCAGAGGTTCCGACAGCTGACATCAACTTTTCCTCAGCCCCACAAGTTGTCCCACAAACAGCAAGTATCTCCAAGCTGAATACACAGCGACGACAAAAAGCTAGACGGAAGGCAAGTGCCAGCAAAGACCAAAATGCATCATTGTCTTGTGAACAAAAGAGGAAAAGTAGCACTGAACATAATAGAAACAAGTATGCCAGCTGTCCAGAATTTAGAATGAAAAAAGTTCAGGCTGCGAAAACTATGTATGCACAAAAAAGTCGTCATCAACAACGACTGTTGTCCTTTAAACAATATTATTTGGATCCCCAAGTTCAAACTAAAAAGAAGGAACAAAACATCGGAAGATACAGGACAGATCTTGCTTTCCAAAGCAAACAGAAGAAAGCCATAACTGACCGGTACAGAACAGATCCTGCTTTCCAAAGCAAACAAAAGAAAGCCATAACTGACCGGTACAGAAAAGATCCTGCTTTCCAAAGCAAACAGAAGAAAGCCATAACTGACCGGTACAGAACAGATCCAGCTTACCGGAGCAGACTGAAAATGTGCATGAAAACACATTATGCATCCAGCCAGAGCTACAGGCAAAACAAAATGCAAAGTCTTAAGTTAAGATATCACAATGACCCAGAGTTTAGACGACGTTGCATTCAACACGTTAGCCAGAAAACAATAACCAAACTGGCCACTAATGCTGCCTTTTGCATTCATCACAAGATACAAAAAGCAAATAAAATTAGAAGAAAATACAGACACATTGTTACCCACCACCAGGCACCTTCCCAGCCCCTGATGGATCCTGTGATGGAAGCAGCCGTGGCGTCCTTCCATGAAACTAATAGACATGGACCCACATATGTTTGTACAGTCTGTAACAGAACAATGTTCCCCAATCAGGTCAAGCTATGCAAAAGAGACAAATATAGCAAACACAATAAAATGGCAGTGGCATGCTTGACAGGAAACTATGTTCATTTCTGTGATGATCACTGCACTTCCCCCTGCTCTGTTCCACAAGAAAGACTTAAGGAGTGGATCTGCCACACCTGTGACAACCACCTGAGCAGAGGCAGAATGCCATCCCCTGCAGTAGCAAACAATCTAGAGTTAGCACCAATCCCCCCAGAATTGGCTATACTTAATGTGCTTGAAAGGCAGCTCATTGCTAAAATCCTGCCTTTTGCAAAAATAATCGCTCTGCCAAAAGGACAACAGAGAGCTGTACACGGAGCTGTTGTGTGTGTTCCATCAGAGATGGAAACAGTCGTAAACAGTCTCCCAAGGCCCAACACTGAAGCACAGTTACTGCAAGTAAAACTAAAAAGACGCATTAAATACAAAGGCCACCAGCACTTCTACACCGTCAACATGAAGAATGTGCTAGCTGGCCTGGCTAAACTCAAACAGCTACATTCTGAGTATAAAAATGTGTCCATTGATGACAGTGCTACTTATGACAGCGTACAAGATGAGTCAGCCGATGAAGAAGACTCACGGCACAACACTGCAGTTGCTGCGCAGCCAGAGCAGCACAGCACCCCAGAGCAGCACAGCAACACAGAGGTAAACATGGAGGAAGCAGACAAAGAAAAAGAGGAGCTGAGACCTGGTCTGGCTCTGGACACATGCATGCAGCCCCCGGACATTGCACAGGAAATCCTTTCATATGGTGATGGCATTTTCAGTGTTGCACCCGCCCAAGGCAACAAACCAGTAGGTTTCTTCACCATACCAAAATTAGAAGCCATGGCCTTTCCTGTGCAGTTTCCAACAGGACAGAACACGTTGGATGAAGCCAGAAACATCAAACTGTCCCCCAGCATGTACTTTAATGCTAGGCTATTTGCTGCAGATACACGGTTTGCCAGTGACCAAAGCTACCTTTTCTTTGCGCAGTTTGTCACAGAGACACACTTGGCCACCAGCAGTATGTCTATTCAAATGCGCAAAGGAAAATCCAAAAGCAAGGATGGCCGCAGAGTTAACAACTTGATGCTGCAAGACAAAGAAGAGCTGGAGAGACTTATTATGGACAAGGATGCAACACGATTCATGCAACCACTCAGAGGCACTCCAGCTTATTGGGAGAAAACACTGAGAGATGTCCACGCAATGGTCAGGCAGATTGGCAAACCGACATTTTTCCTGACGTTCTCCGCTGCTGAGATGAGATGGCCTGAAGTCGTGGAGGTCATTAAAGCTCAGCAGGGTGAACTAGGGGACTTTTCAGAGCTCGACTGGAACGCCAAATGTGACATTCTGCGCAGCAACCCCATCACAGTTATGCGCATGTTTGAAAAGAGAGTAGACGCTCTGATGACCAGCCTCATCCTCTCACCAGCAAAGCCCATTTCTGAAGTAGAGGATTACTTTTACCGTGTGGAGTTTCAAGCCAGAGGAAGCCCACACATTCACATGCTGGTCTGGATCAAAAATGCACCCAAGTTTGAAGGCGATCTTGACAGCGATGTCGCCAAATTCATTGACCAGTACATTTCGTGCAAGATGCCTGACCCCAAGAGAGACCCAGAGCTTCACAAAATTGTATCCGAGGTTCAGGTGCACAGCAGGAAACATTCAAAATCATGCAAAAAAGGTAATGTTTCCTGCAGATTTGGCTTCCCTAAACTGCCTATGAAAAAAACGATAATCACCAGGCCACCCACTGTAGACAGCAAATCAGTTGAAAACCCAGATCCAGCTGCACAATTGAAGGCACAGAAGAGACAGCTATCAAAAATGCAAAAGGAAGCCAAGTCAAAGCTTCAGCCACTAAGAGAGTTGCTCATGCAACCAGACACCTCATTCAGCAGCTTCTCAGACATGCTCCGCCAATGCAAGATGACAGAACAAGAGTACCTGGAACACGTCATCAGTCTGACAAGCCGCAATGTAGTGATGCTGAAGCGTGATCCAAATGAATGTTGGATCAACACCTACAATCCGGACCTGCTACGAGCCTGGAACGCCAACATGGACATTCAGTACGTTGTCGATGACTTCAGCTGCATAATGTACATGATGTCCTATGTTTCCAAGCCAGAGCACGAGATGACCGAATTCCTCAACTCGGTCATCAAAAACGTCAAAAAATCCAAGGTCAATGAGCGTGATGAGATGAAGCAGATCATGCAGGCCTACGCAAAGCACAGAGAGGTCAGCGCTCAAGAAGCTGCAGCTCGCACTTGCAGCTTACCCTTGAAAAAGTGCTCCCGTTCCGTTGTTTTCCTTCAGACTGATGAGGACGGTCTGAAAATGAGTCACCCCATCAACAGGCTCAAAAACATGGAACCAGGTTCCGAGGAGGTGTGGATGTCAGGAGTACCTGAAAAGTACTTGGCCCGACCTGTCGGACAACCATTCGAATGTATGTGTCTGGCTGAGTTTGCATCAGAGTACAGGGTAGTGTATGGCCAGCAAGTTAAAGGCAAAAGTACAATTCCTCTCCAAAATGAGAAAGGGTTCATTCAGAAGAGAACTGTAGGCAAACCAGCCATCATCAGATTTGCTCGCTTCTCGGAAAAGAAAACCCCAGAGAAGTTTTACAGGCGGCTTCTAAAGCTTTATCTCCCACACAGATCTGATGATGAGCTGACTGATAAACAATGCCCCACTTATGAACAATTTTACAAATGCGCTAAAAGGGGTGTGGGGGACGTCAGACGTATCGTAGACGCCAACAAGAAACGATACGAAAGTGGAGGCAAAAACATTGACGCAGCACTCCAACAGTTTCAGCAGTGTGGTCCAGTTCTTAATGCTTGGAACACCTTTGCACCCGAGGTGGAACTGGACCGCTTGGAGTGTCTTGCTGAGCGCGAACCCTTGGAGACGGAGCATGAAGAGAACGAAGACATCCCCGACTATCAAGTCAACAACGATGGGAGGGGCTTCATGCAGATAATAGATGCACCAGAGTTGAGTCCAGACTACATGAGAAAGATGTATCAGAGTCTGAACAAGACACAGGCATCCATATTCTACAGTGTGCGTGAGTGGTGCTTCAAATGTGTCTGGGGCCACGATCCAGACCCATTTTATTATTTCATGACGGGAGGAGCTGGCTGTGGCAAATCCCATGTCATCAAGTGCATGTATCAGGAGGCAACAAGGATTCTGCGTGAGCTCCCCAGATTCCGGGACAAAGCCGACATGTCCCAGCCTGCAGTGCTGCTGACTGCATTCACTGGCACAGCAGCCTTCAACATCTCAGGCAAAACATTGCACTCCATCCTGAAGCTTCCAAGGTCCTTGAAGCCACCATATCAGGGCCTTGGAAATGCACTAGACGAAGTCAGAGCGGCACTGTCCAATGCCCAGATTCTCATCATCGACGAGATATCAATGGTTTCCAAAGAGCTGTTTGCCTACGTCCACTGGCGATTTCAGCAGATCAAAGGAAACAGGAAACCATTTGGAGGAATGTCTGTCCTTGCTGTAGGTGACTTTTACCAACTGCCACCCCTCGGCAGAGCCAAGCCACTGTGTGTGTATGAGCAGAATGAGTTTGATCTCTGGAAGGATTACTTCACAATGGTCAACCTGACAGAGATCATGAGACAGAAAGACGATCAAGCTTTTGCTGAACTCCTGAACCACCTTCGAGTGAAGCTAAAGGGAGATTGTCTGAGTCATGAAGACAGGCAGTTGCTCACACAGGCAGTGGCTGATGGCAAGGATTGTCCAGCAGATGTGCTACACATCTACGCCACAAATAAAGAAGTCGACAATCACAATGCTGTTACTGTAGCCGCCCTCCACAAGAATGTTGTCGAGATTGCAGCCCAAGACTTCAGAAAAGATCCCAGAACAGGCTGCATGATGAACTTACTCTACAACTTTCAAGGAAGCAAAAGAGACTTGCCTGACAACATAATGGCTGCTCAAGGAGTACGCGTTATGTTGACCAGGAATCTCGATGTGGAGGATGGGATTGTTAATGGAACATTTGGAACAATCAAACACATTGTGATGAGTGAACGTGGCCCAAAAGCTGCGAGGCTGATTGGGCTGCGGCTGGACAATCCTACAGCAGGACAGAGATTCCGTAAAAAAATCCTGGGTCCCTCAGACGACTTGGTGTACATCGAGAGATCTGAGGAGAGCACGAGCAAGAAGGGAGTCATTCGACGTCAGTTTCCGATGAAGTTGGCCTTTGCATGTACTGCCCACAAAGTGCAAGGCATGACCATGACGTCGGCGGTCGTGTGCCTCAAACGTGTTTTCGAAAGAGGAATGGCTTATGTCGCTCTGAGCCGCACAACTTCCCTTCAAGGTCTCACCATTACAGACTTTGATGAGAAAAAGATATATGCTGATCCTGAAATCAAGAAGGCTCTGGAAAATATGAATCATGCATCTTTCCAGAGTGCCAGACCCCTGTTGACTCTTTTTAAATCAACGGACCAAACTCTAAAGACTTTGACAATCATCCACCACAACACACAAGGACTTCCATCTCATATTGCGGACCTGAAAGCACATCATGAACTCAGACTTGCAGATGTGTTGTGCCTCACAGAGACACATCTGTCAGGGTCCTCTGTGTCCCCAGTTTTCCAGCTGGAGGGATACGACATGTTCACACGCAGTAGACAGGTGTCATACAACACCTGTGTGGACATGGCAAAAAAAGATGGAGGTGGAGTTGCAGTGTACTGCAGAAGCGATGTTCAAACAGAGCCTCGCAGATACATGCAAGATGTCACTGATTTAGAGTTTGTTATTGTGAAAATTGAGGCTCCAGTCAAAGTGCTATTGGCGACTGTTTACAAACCGCCTAATTTCAGTTTGGCAAAATTTCTGCCAAACATGAAAAGCCTCTTGGACTCGCTGGAATTACTTAATCACCAGCCCATTGTTGTTTGTGGGGACTTTAATGAGGATCTCTTGTCAAAAGGAAAGAAAAGCATAAGAGATTTGTTCCAGTCCAGAGGTTACTCTCAGTTGATCACAGACTCCACAACTGAAAAGAACACCCTGATTGATCACATTTATATTTCACATCCTGATAAATGTCTTCACTCAGGTGTTCTGCAAACATATTACAGTTATCACAGTCCAGTTTATTGTACTTTGACTGACTAATAGCCTCTCCAGCCAACACATTGTGCCAAAAATGTGCTAATCATGTCTTCTATGATACGTTAAATCATGATGTTTTAGTTTCACATAATGGTTTTATGTGTTCTATTTATACTATTTATACTATTTATAACCCTATTTATCGATCACAAATCATGCTGTGATTGCACATTGGGTACATTTTAATTATTTGTTTCATGTTATTTATTTATCAATCAATCAATCAAATCATGCAGTGATTGCACATTGGGTGCATTTTAACTTTATTTATTTAATAGATTTATCAATCACATACGCTGTGATTGCACATTGGGTGCATTTTAACTTTATTTAATGTTATTTATTCCAGCCAAGTGCTGGCGTGTACCTAATGGCTCTGGGTACAAAAATGGCTGTCTCTGGGTCCAGCGAAGTCCTGGCGTTTACGTACTGGCTCTGGATACAAAAAAATGGCTGTCTCTGGGTGCAAATATTATATTTTTAACAGACCAATGCTGTCATTCTGGGTGCATTTTAACTTTATTTATTTCATGTTATTTATTTCTTTATATCAATGAAATCATGTTGAATTTATCAAATCACATACACTGTGATTGCACATTGGGTGCATTTTAACTTTATTTGTTTCATGTTATTTATTTATCAATCAATCAAATCATGTAGTGATTGAATATTGGGTGCATTTTAACTTTATTTAATGTTATTTATTCCAGCCAAGTGCTGGCGTGTACCTAATGGCTCTGGGTACAAAAAAATGGCTGTCTCTGGGTCCAGCCAAATGCTCGCGTTTACCTACTGGCTCTTGATACAAAAAAATGGCTGTCTCTGGGTGCAAATATGATACGCTGTCATTCTGGGTGCTTTTTATTTAGTCTGAAATAGACTGGGTGCATTTTAACTTTATTTATTTCATGTTATTTATTTATCTTTTTATCAATGAAATCATGCTGGATTTATCAATCACATACGCTGTGATTGCACATTGGGTGCATTTTAACTTTATTTGTTTCACCTTATTTATTTATCAATCAAATCATGCAGTGATTGCACGTGGTGCATTTTAACTTTATTTAATGTTATTTATTCCAGCCAAGTGCTGGCGTGTACCTAATAGCTCTGGGTACAAAAAATGGCTGTCTCTGGGTGCAAATGTTAATTTTAAAACAAAAATGCTGTCATCATTCTGGGTGCATTTTAACTTTATTTATTTCATGTTATTTATTTATCTATTTATCAATCATATCATGCTGTGATTGCACATTGGGTGCAATTATACTATTTATTTATTTATCTCACAAATTGTGCTGCCGTTCTGGGTGCATTTTGTTTCATGGCTTGTGTAATTGTTTTCATATACATGTGTCTAAGCATGTTCCCATCGAGCAGGCTCCATGGGTGCACGCTGTCTACATTTTAAATGTTAAGTGTGTCAACCAAAATTAAGTTACTCGACACACTAAACATGGTGTTATGTGTTGGCTGGAAATTTTCAGGTCATATGATGATGATCATTCTAATCAAGTTCAAGTCTGTATATATTGATGTATCTATTTATATATCTTTATGTATAAATGTATTTATTTATACGGGGTCAGCAATATCTGAGACAATAAGATGATGAGGACAGTGCCAGTCTGTTGAAATGTAAGACAGGGAGCTCAGGACAGGAAGCTGCAGCAGCCTTCCTCACAGCTAGAAGAGGCAGGCTAAATAGGGACAGCAGTGGAGGAGGGCCAAGGACCAGGTAAAGGGAAACACAACATTAAGTTTAATGTGAAACATCAAAGTTCAAACATCAAGTTAATTTTTACCAACTTGCACTAGACCTTTTTTTTTCTTTTCTTTCAAGTGGATGATTTCAGTTCCCACTCTGAAGATGCAGACCAAGCTGCTGGTGACACCTCCTCCTTCACAAAGTAAGTCTCTCTCTTTCTCTCTCTCTTAAAACAATTAAAACGCAATGTAACTTAACTTAAAGATGTACTCGGGTATTTAGTGCCCTGTACTGATGCCACACCTCTTCCTATCATGTATGCCTGCATGTCTGAGGGGAAGCCATGACAATGAAGCTGCAGATACCAAAGATGACAGCTGATCCAGGAAGAAGACCTCCAGAGGACTGCATGGGACTCTCACCAGTAACAACTCAACAAGAAGGGAGGGATATTTCATTATTTTTGTTAATTCACTGCAATTTTATTTTTTCAGTTTGTGATCAAATGTTTACCGAAGGCTTTGAAACCTGTGACTTATTAATGCCTTTGCCTTTTATCTTCCTGTAAGAGTGACAGAAGATCTAGGCAGAGGAGTGCAAGAGGACCACAGCAGATTTCCAGAGGACTCCACAAAGGATAAAACATCCCATCAGATGATGAGTGAGCAACACTTTCCAATGTGTTTTACCGACTGTAGTGTGATCAAATGTTCGAGCAAGATTTGCTTTAACTGTATTGTGTGCTTTATTAATCTAGAGAGGATGACGACAGATCCAGGAAGAAAACCTCCAGAGGACCACGGCTAATGACAGCAACCCAACAGACAAGTAAGACACATTTACTTGTGCATTGTCATTGATTTCATTATGAAGGTCAATGTAGGCTGTGTCTGTGTATCTCTGTGAATAAATGCTTAAACCCTTTGATAACTGTTACTGAACAATGTGTTAAAGATTTTAGGGAGGATGTCAACAGATCTTGGAAGACGAGGACCAAATATCAAGACAGCAAGTCAGCAGAAGAAAAGTAGGAGACATTTACCCATGAGTACAAAACTGTACAGTATCTTGATTACTTTAACTTGACTTGATTCATGTTGGTGTCTTACAGATGGTTTTGTGTTTTGTGTATTTGCAGACAACATGGAAGATCATCACTGCCCTCTCATTGAACTCTACTCTGCCCTTTTCATCATATTTTTTGTAACCATCTCCCACATAGTTGATGTTGAAAGGGCATAGGTTGCTGTATAAATAAATACTTAAAAAAGGAATGTTTGTTGTAGGTGTGCTCCTTGTATACAGTATCATAATGTTACAGATATTAATTGTTTGAAACCTCTGCAGAATCTCATGATGTACACACTCCGGTAGCGTCACCCGTGCACTTTCAAAATTTCCCATGAGGGAATTTTCTAGTTATATTTGCTCCAGGCCTCCTGTGCCTACTTAATTACTTGTACTGAAATAAATTGAACACACGTCTTGAGAACTATAATTCTGCTGTTTCATTTATTTATTATGATATTAACTTATGTTACAGCTCACACAATTCAGGGGGAGGGGGGTGTTCTGATCGTTTACACCAATTTTCGGTGTCTTCTACTAAACATAATAGACTAGCTTCTGTTTATAATAACCTCATTACCCATCTGGGATTAATAAAGTAGGCTGCTATCCTACCTTATATTCTTACTCTGAGGGAAATGTACTCAACATCAGGGCTGCCTAAAACCCTTCCTGGATAAATAGTGTTGCTGCCACCACATAGTGGATGAGACCAATTAGTCGTTTTAATGTTGTATTTTTTATGTTTTACAGCCAATAATTATTTCGTAATAGGCCCGGGATAATGTTGATTATTTGCAAACACATTAGGGAAGTGACATTAGTGAGCACATTATGAATGAGGGCAAAGACAAGGTTTTGGTTATTGTCCTCATATCTCCTTATATCTATTAATTAATAGTAACATACAAACACCCAGAGGGCCTTCTCTAGAGTCTAGCGATCAATATTTCTTGCTTGGTAAGAAGGGTAGTAATGGCGTTACTTAACAGACTAATTTAATTAAAATTGAACTGGTTATATGGACATGCTTGTACTTGTACATGGAGCCCAGCTTATCTGTTTATAGAGACGCCACAGTTTGTATATGTTTATAGGGACACCACAGTATGTATCTGTTTATAGAGACACTACAGACACTATCTGTTTATAGAGACACCACAGTATGTATCTGTTTATAGAGACACTACAGTATGTATCTGTTTATAGAGACACTACAGTATGTATCTGTTAAGAGACACACTACAGTATGTATCTGTTTATAGAGACACTACGGTATGTATCTGTTTATAGAGACACTACAGTATGTATCTGTTTATAGAGACACACTATATATGTATCTGTTAAGAGACACACTACATACAGTATGTATCTGTTTAGAGAGACACTACAGTATCTGTTATAGAGACACTATTGTATGTATCTGTTTATAGAGACACCGCAGTATGTATC
The DNA here is from genome assembly GCA_036785325.1 of Urophycis tenuis. Classification (NCBI taxonomy): domain Eukaryota; kingdom Metazoa; phylum Chordata; class Actinopteri; order Gadiformes; family Phycidae; genus Urophycis; species Urophycis tenuis. The sequence goes on along the minus strand of JAXIVH010000005.1, from coordinate 16,144,798 downwards.
TGTTATAGAGACACTATTGTATGTATTGGTTATAGAGACACCGCAGTATGTATCTGTTTATAGACACATGTACCGGTTATAGAGACACTACAGTATGTATATGTTAAGATACACAGTACAGTATGTATCTGTTAAGAGACACACTACAGTATATCTACTATTTCTACTGAACTGAAGTGAAACTCCAGCTCTACAGTCTTCATAATTAGATATATGTGGACACCTATTGCTATTGTAGTAATTGTACTGGGCTGGTCACGCTTGCACAAAAGTTTTCACAAAGTTTAGCATCAGTGGTACTCCATGGTGGTACTACAATTTACAATCAGAGTCAAACGAACAGCCCTGCCACCCTGATGGATGACTATTCAGAAGCTTGGTGTACAGGACTTATTTATACTGCTGAACGTTGTATCCTCTTGGAGCCAAAACGTCTGTCAGGATTGATTTCTCTGTACAGTGAACTCTTTGGGAAAATAAATGTTTTTCAAATGGTCTTCTTCTCAACCAAAGGTTCAAATGACACACAATTTGGCACACATTTTATGTGGATGTGCCTAAAAAGGAAAGCGATTTTTGATAACAAAAAAGATGACCCACTTATGGCAAAATCCATCCATCCATCCATCCATGTCCTCCGCTTATCCGGGGTCGGGTCGCGGGGGCAGCAGCCTGAGGAGAGAAGCCCAGACTTCCCTCTCCCCAGCCACTTCGTCCAGCTCTTCCGGGGGGATCCCGAGGCGTTCCCAGGCCAGCCGAGAGACATAGTCCCTCCAGTGTGTCCTGGGTCTTCCCCGGGGCCTCCTCCCGGAGGGACGTGCCCGGAACACCTCCCCAGGGAGGCGTCCAGGAGGCATCCTCACTAGATGCCCGAGCCACCGCAACTGGCTCCTCTCGATGCAGAGGAGCAGCGGTTCTACTCTGAGCCCCTCCCGGATGACCGAGCTTCTCACCCTATCTCTAAGGGAGAGCCCGGACAACCTGCGGAGGAAACTCATTTCGGCCGCTTGTATTCGCGATCTCGTTCTTTCGGTCACTACCCACAGCTCGTGACCATAGGTGAGGGTAGGAACGTAGATTGACCGGTAAATCGAGAGCTTCGCCTTTAGGCTCAGCTGGACGGAGCTCAGACGGACCGGTGCAGAGCCCGCATCACTGCCGACGCCGCACCGATCCGTCGGTCAATCTCCCGCTCCATCCTCCCCTCACTCGTGAACAAGACCCCGAGATACTTGAACTCCTCCACTTGAGGCAGAATCTCCTCCCCGACCCGGAGAGTGCACTCCACCCTTTTCCGGCCGAGAACCATGGCCTCGGATTTGGAGGTGCTGATCCTCATCCCAGCCGCTTCACATTCGGCTGCGAACCGCTCCAGTGAGAGCTGAAGGTCACGGCCCGATGAAGCCAACAGGACAAGATCATCTGCGAAAAGCAGTGACGCAATCCTGAGGCCACCGAACCGTAACCCCTCAACGCCCTGGCTGCGCCTAGAAATTCTGTCCATAAAAGTTGTGAACAGAATTGGTGACAAAGGGCAGCCCTGGCGGAGGCCAACTCTCACCGGAAACAGGCTCGACTTACTGCTGGCAATGCGGACCAAGCTCTGGCACCGGGAGTACAGGGACCCGATGGCCCGTAACAGCGGGCCCGGTACCCCATACTCCCGGAGCACCCCCCACAGGGCTCCCCGAGGGACACGGTCGAACGCCTTCTCCAAGTCCACAAAGCACATGTAGACTGGTTGGGCGAACTCCCATGCACCCTCGAGTACCGCGCCAAGGGTATAGAGCTGGTCCACAGTTCCACGGCCGGGACGAAAACCACATTGCTCCTCCTGAATCCGAGGTTCGACTATCCTACGGACCCTCCTCTCCAGGACCCCCGAATAGACCTTACCGGGGAGGCTGAGGAGTGTGATCCCCCTGTAGTTGGAGCACACCCTCCGGTCCCCCTTTTTGAAGAGGGGAACCACCACCCCGGTCTGCCAATCCAGAGGCACTGCCCCCGATGTCCACGCGATGCTGCAGAGATGTGTCAACCAAGACAGCCCCACAGCATCCAGGGCCTTTAGGAACTCGGGGTGGATCTCGTCCACCCCCGGGGCCTTGCCACCGAGGAGCTTTTTAATCACCTCGGCGATCTCGGCCCCGGAGATAGGAGAGTCCCCTCCCGAGTCCCCAGACCCTGCTTCCTCAGTGGAAGGCGTGTTGGTGGGATTGAGGAGGTCTTCGAAGTATTCCCCCCACCGATTCAGAACGTCCCGAGTCGAGGTCAGCAGCGCCCCGTCTCTCCCATACACGGTGTGTATGAGACGCCGGATGGTGGTCCAGAACCTCCTCGAAGCCGTTCGGAAGTCCTTCTCCATGGCCTCACCAAACTCCTCCCACACCCGAGTTTTTGCCTCCGCAACCGCCGAAGCCGCGCCCCGCTTGGCCCGCCGGTACCCATCAGCTGCCTCAGGAGTCCTACGGGCCAAAAAGGCCCGGTAGGACTCCTTCTTCAGCTTGACGGCATCCCTTACCGCTGGGGTCCACCAGCGGGTTCGGGGGTTGCCGCCGCGACAGGCACCGACGACCTTACGGCCACAGCTCCGGTCGGCCGCTTCAACAATGGAGGCACGGAACAAGGTCCCCTCGGACTCTATGTCCCCCGCCTCCCCCGGGACATGGTTGAAGCTCTCCCGGAGGTGGGAGTTGAAGCTCGTTCTGACAGGAGATTCAGCCAGACGTTCCCAGCAGACCCTCACAGTACGTTTGGGTTTGCCAGGTCTGACCGGCATCTTCCCCCGCCATCGGAGCCAACTCGCCACCAGGTGGTGATCAGTTGACAGCTCCGCCCCTCTCTTCACCCGAGTGTCCAAGACATGCGGCGGCAAGTCCGATGATACAACTACAAAGTCGATCATCGAACTGCGGCCTAGGGTGTCCTGGTGCCAAGTGCACATGTGGACACCCTTATGCTTGAACATGGTGTTCGTTATGGACAATCCATGACGAGCACAGAAGTCCAACAACAAAACACCACTCGGGTTCAGATCAGGGGGGCCGTTCCTCCCAATCACGCCCCTCCAGGTCTCACTGTCATTGCCCACATGGGCGTTGAAGTCCCCCAGCAGAACAAGGGAGTCCCCAGAAGGAGCGCTTTCCAACATTACTACTACAACTATACATGTTAATTAACTAACATTATTCTATCAATCTGCTTCAGAAGGTGGCAGGAGCTGGAAATCTGCCATGCACATAGAATCGACATCTCCCTTAACATGTGTATAAAGGTTTGTGTTGACATTTAATTCCAGGACGTCCTAGTATCAATTACAGCAATTGCTCTTAAGCATTATGCACCACTTCACCTGAAGGGGACCAAAGTCACACATAAACGGCATCTACTATCAAACTACCAAAAACTAACTACTAAAAAGATTGTGTGTGTGTGTGTGTGTGTGTTTTTTCTGGAGTAAAAAAACCCCAGTGATGAACAACAAACGCCCGCCCCTGTCGAAGCGCCCCTGGGCGCTCGTCACTGGTCACTGGTCGCTGGTCACTGGTCGCTGGTCGCTGGTCACTGGTCGCTGGTCGTTGGTCGCTGGTCGCTGGTCACTGTTTGCTGGTCACTGGTCGCTGATCACTGGTCGCTGGCCACTGGTCGCTGGTCACTGTTTGCTGGTCACTGGTTTGGTTGCTGGCCACTGGTCGCTGGTCGCTGGCCACTGGTCACTGGTCGTTGGTTGCTGGCCACTGGTCACTGGTCGCTG
>JAXIVH010000005.1:16133544-16136044 GCA_036785325.1 Urophycis tenuis | reverse complement strand
TTCTCTAGAATACATTCTAACTGGAGCTGCAGGAGTCATGTGATCATGAAGACCCTCGCTAAATTAGCTCCTACTCTTCTGACCTGATGGAGGGTGTGTGAGTAGTGAGTAGGGGATAGACAGAGAGAGACAGAGAGGGAGAGGGAGAGAGAGAGAGAGAGAGAGAGAGAGAGAGAGAGAGAGAGAGAGAGAGAGAGAGAGAGAGAGAGGGGGAAAGAGAGAGAGGAGGAGTGCAGTCTTTACAGAAAGTGCTGGGATGCACTAATGTGTGTGAAAGCTGATCTCCCAGAGGTCTAAAGGGCAGACTGTCCTCTCGACAGAGAGAGAGAGAGAGAGAGAGAGAGAGAGAGAGAGAGAGAGAGAGAGAGAGAGAGAGAGAGAGAGATCGTCCCACCGCTGCCCCCAAACTGCGGGTCCCGACCCAGTCGCGTCAGAGAAACTAGGCTCATATTTAGTAGAACTACAGATTATAGGTGCTCGTCTTATAGGTGCACCTGTCACAGAGAAGAGACCCCACCCTCAGAATACAAACACACACACACACACGCATGCACAATACACACACACGTACACAACACAAACAAACACAACACACATGCGCACACACACACACCACAAACAGACACCCACACACACACACGCACACACACACACACATACACACACCAGGAGGCCTTATTAATAATTTGTAGCCACTTGACTTCATGTTGGGCTGCCCGTGGCTTGGTCAAAGATTATAATTACCACTTCTCCCTTCGTATCATTTTCTATCTCCTGTGCTTTTAGTGCAGTATCCCTCTCTCCCTCTCTCTCCCTCCCTCCCTCCCTCCTTCCCTCCCCCGTTCCCGTATACACAAGACCAAAAGTGCAGGCACATCATTTATTGATAAGACAAAAAGAATGTAATGAAATTATCAATGTTCCTGAATTAATTATGAACATGATTAAGAAAGCTAAAATCTCAGGAGCAGCGCTCTCATTACCCAGTCAGTCTCAGCCCCGCGTCGCAGCCTTCACCGCCCCGCACACCGGAGCAGCCGCCGGCCGAGCCCCGTCCGTCCAGCCCGGCCCGGGCCCCGCCGGCCCCCAGCGGGCCCCCGGCTCCCCCACCCTGGATGTAGCACGTAGCGCCGCTGGCTAGCGGCGTCGCGGCCTCCGCTGCTGCTGCTGCCGAGGAGCTGGGCGGACCACCGGCTGCTGCCCCCAGGCCGGCGCGGGGGGGGGGGAGAGACACACTCCGGGGTCCTGACCCCCGGCGCCATGGAGACCACCGAGGTAAGACCGCCCGCCCGACACGCGGCTCTGTGTCACGCCGCCGCCGCCGCCGGCTCACGGGGGGGCAGAGTGCTGGCTCTTTATCGGGGCTGCTTCCATCAGCCGTGAGCCCGCTCTGACTCCCAGAGAGGGGAGGCTACTGTACGGTTGTTCTGTTGGTTTGTTAGAAGTGTGTCCAATAATGTGATGGCTGGATTGCTGGATGCTGGACTACTTCTGATTTGTTGTTTGATTTACATTTAATTCATGCTTAGCAAAATATATGAGGTATATGATAGAAGGAATAACAGCTCAGTGTTAAATATGTTGTATGTTAAAATTATATGTGCTTTAATTTAAATTGAAATTTAAATTGAAATTGACATGAAATTAGTCAAATACATTAAAAAATGATATATATCCAAATATGTTCTCTGTGGAATGTCATTGATATCATGTTCATATCTAGTATAATTTCAGCGTGTATTTTAGTGACAAAAGTGCTGTACGTGCATCTTGTGTATCTTTTGAGGATAGGCCATTTCTGTACCGGAAACAAACACTATTTAGACAGATTTATTCAGCAGAAACACAATGGGGTATTTTTAATATATATTTCTGACGGCGAAGACATCTTGTTTGAATGCAGCTTGAATGCTGTGGGTGGCCCCGCTGTCGTTAGAGAAATTGGAAAGTAGAAAACAAAACTCAGTGTTGGTGAATCAGTATTCAGCAAGAGCAGACTGCTAGTACTACAGAGTACTATCTTCAGATACTCTCATCTCGCTCTCTGTTATACTCGTGGGACAATATCAGCCGAGAGAAATTCCCCAAAGTATTGCAAGTTTTAAACAAACTCTGTCCAATTCACACACATGCTCTCCCTGAATATATGTCTCTCTCTCTCTCTCTGTGTGTGTCTCTCTCTCTCTCTCTCTCTCTCTCTCTCTCTCTCTCTCTCTCTCTCTCCCTCTCTCTCTCCCATTCTTTCTTAATCTTTTTTTCTCTCTCTCTTTCTCTCTCTCTCCCCTTCATTCCCTCTTTCTCTCTCTCACTTTCTCTCTCTGTCTCTCTCTCTCTCTTTACATCTTTCTTCCTTTCTCCATAAATATGCACACAACACCAGCACACACACACACACACAAAAAACACACATGCACGCACACATGCACACACACACACACACACATACACACACACACACACACACACACACACATACACACACACAAACACACACACACAC
>JAXIVH010000005.1:16123544-16128544 GCA_036785325.1 Urophycis tenuis | reverse complement strand
TGCCTCTCATACAGTGTATATATAGTGGCTACATTTAGATCAGAGAGGTCTGTACTCCTGAACACTCCCAACTACTTCCTGTGCCCACATAGACACCACACATAAGCACAATATCAAAAATGTTGATATCGGTACGTACAAACTGCGAGTTGGCAAAGAAAGCAGAAAAGAGCATAAGAGCAAAAGACTAAGAGAATAAACAACCAAAGAAACCCTGTTTTCCTCCTCTCCCTCCCATGTGTCTCCATCTTTGAGAAGCATTGCTTTCAGACACCTGTGATTGACGGGCAAGATGGATTCCTGGAACCAATTGGGACAGAGACGCCCTGACGGGTCAAAAAGGAGGCGGGAGTAGGCTAACATCCCAACAGTCTCATACAGAGGCAAGGCACAGTCAACTCGGAACAGATATTCTCACAGTCATTTCCAATCACTTATAGCTGCGGGGCATAGCTAACAAATAACACTCAAATGACAGCTCTTGGGCAGCTCACTCCCGGTGGCCTACAGTAGAAAGGGTCAGCTGAGAGCCCAACGCCTCGACCACTGGACTCTCCTGCCGTCAGGATATCATCCAGAGAATTGAGGCGTGCAGAGAGTGGATATTCATAAACAACAGGATGATGAGGACAGGCTAGGTAATGTCCTACTTATCCCCCCCCCCCCCCCCCCCCCCACCCCCCCCCCCCCCCCCCCCCCCTCTCTCTCTCTCTCTCTCTCTCTCTCTCACACACACACACACACACACACACACACACACACACACACACACACACACACACACACAACACACACACATCCATAGATCCCCAGCATATGGTTGTATGTTACTAGCTCCATGTCCTAGGGCCAGTTTACCAGCTGCTTCAGAGAGAGAGGAGGGGGGAAGGGGGAGAGGGGAGAATAAGGAACTGAATAAAGAGGGAGGCAGTGGAAATAAAACAAGGGGGAGACAGTAAGGAGAACGAGAGAGAAGGAGGGGGAAGAGAGAGAGAGAGAGAGAGAGAGAGAGAGAGAGAGAGAGAGAGGAGAGAGATGAGAGAGAGAGAGAGAGAGAAAACAGATACAAAGGGAAATGGAGAGAGATGGAGAGGGAACTAGAGAGGAACTGAATAAAGAGGGAAGCTGTGGAAATAAAAGAGGGAGGGAGAGAGAGTAAGAGAACAAGAGAGAAGGAGAGGGAATGACAGAGGGAGGGACAGATAAAAATGGAAAGAGAGGTAGAGGAAACCAGAGAGAGAGAGAGAGAGAGAGAGAGAGAGAGAGAGAGAGAGAGAGAGAGAGAGAGAGAGAGAGAGAGAGAGAGAGAGAGAGAGAATCAGAGCCCCCTCTCCCCCCCCCAGCAGATGTATAGACGTGAGGGGGGACAGTTTAGTGAGTGGTAATGAGTTTGCCTGTGAGGCATCGTTCTCCTGCTACTGATACTAACAAGACACAACCACACGGCGCCCTCGATCCGCTGTCCGCCTCGGTCCTAGAGCCTGACCGCTCAGTGACTCACATGATGGGTGACAACACACACAACACAACACAACACAACAACACAACACAACACAGACAACACACAACACAACACAACACAACACAACACAACACAACACAGACAACACAACACACACAACACAACACAACACAACACAACACACACAACACACACAATACAACACAACACAACACAGACAACACAACACAACACAACACACACAACATAACACACACAACACAACACAACCACACACAACACAACACACACAACACTGCATTTAACTCGCCCACCGCAATGAGGAGCTGTTCATGTTGACATCAGGATGTCCAGGGTTGGATACACTAACATCTCATTCATCTCATATTAATGTAATGTTAGTCTAATTTGAATTGAATTAATCTGATTTGATTTTAATCTAGTTGATCTAATATTAATCTAGTTCAATCTTAATACAATGTTAATTTAATTAAACTAATTTTAATCTAATGTTGACCAAAATCCTATTTTATTTCATCTTAAATTGATCAAATGTTATTCTAATCTTCATACATATAATAGTTATTGAATTCATCTGATTTAATAATTTTGATGTTAATCTAATTAATTTGATCTTAATGTAACTCATCTGACCTTAATGTAACTCATCTGACCTTAATGTAACTCATCTGACCTTAATCTAACTCCTCTGATCTTAATGTAACTCCTCTGATCTTAATCTAATGAGGATTCTCACCAGATCTAACATGATAAGCCTTCTTCAACCTGCCGACTGTACTCCAGTCCCTTTGGCCATGACGCAAACACGTCACATCCACTTCTCTTCTGATGGAACGTGTCCTATTTGATTGTGGGGAGATATTGGCTGTGTTCAAATTGGTTCCTGTGTTCCCTCATTCTATTCCCTGTACAGTGAACACTGCATAGTGCACGACTTAGAGAACTCGTTTAGGGGGAATTCAGACGATAATAACGTGCTGGAAATCCACTGGTGTCCGTGTTTGATATCACAACATGATCATTGCTATTGGATGTATAATCCAATTAGCATATAATATCATATCATTTGATGAATCATATAATATGATGACAATGAAAAGCATCATGGGATATAGCGTGTAAATAAGTGTGTATCAGTTCTATACTTATTTTACAAATCGGTATATATATATACTGTATTTCGTTTGTCCCTGTACTTGTACTCTGCACAATGACAATAAAGTTGAATCTAATCTAATCTAATCTAATAGGGAACCAGATTCTGTACACCTTTCTGACAAAAACTGTGTCTGAAATGTGTACGAAATGGTTGAGCCCCCAAATAGTTCTAAAGGGAGCCGGAATAGTGGACTGTTTAAGGAACCAGAATAGTGCACTATATAGTGAACCAGAATAGTTCACTGTATAGGGAACCAGAATAGTGCACTATATAGGGAACCAGAATAGTGCACGTAATAGGGAACCAGAATAATGCACGTAATAGGGAACCAGAATAATGCACTATATAGTGAACCAGAATAGTTAACTATATAGTGAACCAGAATCATTCACTGTATAGGAAACCAGAATAGTGCACTATATAGGGAACCATAATAGTGCACTATATAGTGAACCAGAATAGTGCACTATATAGTGAACCAGAATCATTCACTGTATAGGGAACCAGAATAGTGCACTATATAGGGAACCAGAATAGTGCACTATATAGTGAACCGGAATCATTCACTACATAAAGACCCAAAACAGTGCACTATATACAGAACCCCGAATAGTTCACTATGTGGGTCACAAGTGGACCTATTCAGACACGGCAGCTGTCGTTAGTGAAGGGCTCATCTATAAGAGGGTTGTGTGTCTCCTCTCTCCTCCGCCACATCCATCATGCTCCCAGGCTAACCAGATCACGCAGCACACTACAGAGTGCTGTATTCATCAGGTCTCTAAGTGGACGCTGTTTTCCACCTGTTGTCCTCTGATTGGATTAGCAGCGTAGCGGCATGTAGCACGCAGCCCGGCCGGGGGCAGTCTGGTCGGGAGGCTGCTCTCTCTGGGGTTGTGAGGCTATTGTAGCTGGACCACAGTACATGCGTGTATGTATGTGTTTGGGATTGGATTAGGCGGCAGTAGCTCAGTGGGTAGAGCGGGGGGACAGAGCGGGTCGTCCACTAACTGTAGGGTCGACGGTTTGATCCCCTTGATCCCCCTCCTCCACATGTGGAACCCCACAAATGTACTGATTGTAAGTCGCTTTGGACAAAAGCGTCTGCTAAATGCTCCTTTATTTATTATCGTGTGTGTGTGTGTGTGTGTGTGTGTGTGTGTGTGTGTGTGCGCATGAGTGTGACAGTTTCTTCTCATCTTTGTCTGAATATGCTGATTCTGGTACAAGTAAAGAGAGGTCACAGTTTTGGAAAGAGGAAGAGGTTTGAGTTTCTTTGAGCTAGAAGGTTTCAATTTGCAGTGATGTGGGTAACATGTTGATGACCTGACATACTGCTGTAGTCCTTATTGCAGTAATTAGTTGGTATAGTGGTATTCATTTGTCTATTACAAAACAAATCACAGTGTTTCGGTTGTCCCATGCGGTCATAATGTAAGCAGTAATACAATGAACAATGACATGTAGTGCACTGGCAGGTATTGATTAAATGAAAAAGTGAACACAACGACAGTGAGCATTATTACATTATGGAATACATGTGAACTCAGTGTGGTTACCAATGATGTATTACCCAGGTACAAATATTATCCTAATATAACAGACTACTTATACCAATGAAAGAGCAGCATGGAGCCATGTTGTCGATACATAAAGACATTAGGAATGAATTAGTCTAAGACACGCGTGTAGGACTGAGGGAGAGGAGCAGTGTGGTGTCAGATGCTGTTGATAGACAACACTTCTTAGCAGGAGAACCATTCTGAATGTGGACGTCTCCTCTATGTCTTCAATAAGACTCGTAGGATTGTAATTATCTGATGAACACAACATGCATCCCACACAGCCGTGACTGGACCGGATGTATTATTAGACTAAGCAACGAATGACATAGTAACCCCAAACTACCTGTTTATAATTTTATAATGAACCCATGACTCAACTGAATTAGCCAGTTGTTACTGCACACTAAAAACTGGTTAGTTGGTTCATTAGTTATGTGGGTATTGTGCGCACAAAATAAAAAATTGCTTTCAGGACCAAATTGGGTTACCGTTAGTTTAACTACCACAATATAGACCAAAATGGATAAAACAATCAATCAATGTAGGTATTTTTTACATACGTGCGTCCACAAATATGTTTGTGCTTGCTTCTGGTATATGACTGTGTTACATAGTTATGACATATGCTTATACGGTCATGTATTCTGTCCAACTGCAGTGTTCCATTGTCAACTGTAACTCATAGCGTGGTGATTGACCGCTAGCTTTGGTTTTGACTGATTCAAAGGCTAAGCTCTACTCGAGCCCGACAAACATAAGCACTTTTTGATTAGCTCTGTTCAAACTCAAACTC
>JAXIVH010000005.1:16113544-16118544 GCA_036785325.1 Urophycis tenuis | reverse complement strand
CTTGCTTTTTTTCTGATAGGAGCTACCGTTTTGTCAGAATAAGCCCAAATGTGAGACCAGCGCCGAGGCAGAACATGGCTTTGTTATGGGTTCGTTACTGGTAGTCCGTACCATAAACTCCAGGGGGGGGGGGGGGGGCTGGTGTTCTAATGGTTTGGCCCAGCTGAAAAGCGGGAAGTGCTGTGTTGTGTTTTCCTTGCGTGCTTGCGGGTGTGGGTAAGTGACCTGTATCGATCGCGCGCAGCACACACACACACACACACACACACACACACACACACACACACACACACACACACACACACACACACACACACACACACACACACACACACACACACGCGATGTCTTGCTCACACACAGAGCTCTAATACTTTTCATTGGATAATGCGATTTAGATAGGTGCAGTTCAGCCGTGTCTACCTGCTGAATGTAACCGCTGTGAAACTATCGGGAAATAACGATTCATTTCGCTGATTAACGGCGGTGCAGTTCAGCCGTGTCTACCTGCTGAATGTAACCGCTGTGAAACTATCGGGAAATAACGATTAATTTCGCTGATTAACGGCTTTATCGAGACCGACGCTCGCTCTCTGTTATTGTACGTCTCTCTACCAAAGTGCTCTATCTCTCTCCGTCTCTCTGTCGTCATCGGACACAAATCAAATTAAATGTGAATGTAAAGTAAACCTAACACTAACCCTAACCTCAACGTCTCTGTAGAGATCGCGCGTGCTTGCGTGTGTGGGTGCTTGCAAAACTGTCATTTTAATTCATAACATTGAGGGACGCGGTCTCTGTATCGATCGCGCGAAGCACCTGTACACACACACACACACACACACACACACACACACACACACACACACACACACACACACACACACACACACACACACACACACACACACACACACACACACACACACGTCCCGACCGCAGAAGTTGATCAGTGATGGGCAGTGAGATCTGTCTGTCTTGTCGTTGATAAATAAACAGAGATATCGAGTCTCCGTTGCCATGGTTACCATCTAGCGTCTCTCTCGTCATCGGACACAAATCAAATTAAATGTTGTTTCTATTTTGTGTAAATTAGGTTAATGCTTTTGTGTTTTCTTGTATTATCAGTTCAAGTTGTTGTACTTGCCTGAGGAAATCGTGGATAGTAGCGTGTTTTGTAACGTGTTGGGGGAGTGTTTCCCAGAATGCATTGCGACATTCTGGCATTCTGTTTCGTTACATGTTATTGCTATTAGATAGGGTTTGGAGGCGAATGTTCAAGACATGTTGGGTTCCTTACATTTCACTGTTTCATGACGTTCAGTTTGTTGACTGCTGTTTTTGGGATCAGCACCATTACTCAAACGGCTGTGACTCTGATACAGGTTCACACTCCGGTAGCGTCACCCATGCACTATCAAAATTTCCCTCGAGGGAATTTTTGAACTCTAGTTAGTGCACGGGGCAAACGCACCGAGCACTGGCACTACAGCAAAGCTGTGGAGCCAGTGCTCGGGGCAAAGCCCCGAGCACTATTGTTATTCTGTGGATTTTTTCTTTTTATTATTATTATTCATTCCTCTTCCTCGCGTTTTTTGATGTGTATCTAGTCCTACAACTCAAAGAGTTGTAGGACAAATTATATATCAAAATGTGCGTCTTCATCGGGATCGGTGTGCTTCAATACAAATTTTAAAAATACTAATTTTTCATGAAGTTATTTGCAAAAAACTGTGAATATTTTCCCATAGACAATGCATGGGAGGAGGTCAAAAAATAAATACTTTTACTGCTGTCTGCTGCTCCTGCATACTTTGACCTAGAGACTCCATTTCAACTTTAAACAGTAGACACAAGTCTTGTGTATTTTATGTATATTTCCATATTTTGATAGGTAATATACTTTTTGATCAATCACTGTTCAATGACCATGATCATTTTTGGAGAAATTATGAGATTACAATGGGTGTGTATTGCATGCCCTTATTAGGGTTAGAGTGTAGCTAGAGTGGAGAGAGCTCCAGAAAAATAAAAAAATAAATCTCTTTCCACGCTGCTCCTGGCCACAGTTTACAATGTACACACATGATTTTTTTCCAACTTTGTAGACATACGTGTTCTGTCTCTCACAATGTGTTTAAAAAATCGGAGAGATTTACAGAATTCGAATTAGCAGCCTCTAAGTGCGGCCAGTCGGTGTCTTCTCCTCATTGACTCCAATACAAATATTTCAAATATTTTCAGAGAAAAGCAGAACGGACCCCTGTTTTAAACTTGCGAGTGTCTCCGAAATATTTACTCTAGAAACATTGTAGAAACACGAAATCGTTCGGGAAGTCCTTACGGCGATGATGGTCTTGCTTTTTTTCTGATAGGAGCTACCGTTTTGTCAGAATAAGCCCAAATGTGAGACCAGTGCCGAGGCAGAAATGGCTTTGTTATGGGTTCGTTACTGGTAGTCCGTACCATGACAATGCAAACTCCAGGGGGGGCCTGGTGTTCTAATGGTTTGGCCCAGCTGAAAAGCGGGAAGTGCCGTGTTGTGTTTACCTCGCGCTCTTGCGTGTGTGGGTGAGTGACCTGTATCGATCGCGCGCAGCACACACACACACACACCACACACACACACACACACACACACACACACACACACACACACACAGACGCGATGTCTTGCAGACGCACAGAGCGCTAATACTTTTCATTGGATAATGCGATTCAGATAGGTGCAGTTCAGCCGTGTCTACCTGCTGAATGTAACCGCTGTGAAACTATCGGGAAATAACGATTCATTTCGCTGATTAACGGCGGTGCAGTTCAGCCGTGTCTACCTGCTGAATGTAACCGCTGTGAAACTATCGGGAAATAACGATTCATTTCGCTGATTAACGGCTTTATCGAGACCGGCGCTCGCTCTCTGTTATTGTACGTTTCTCTACCAAAGTGCTCTATCTCTCTCCGTCTCTCTCTCGTCATCGGACACAAATCAAATTAAATGTGAATGTAAAGTAAACCTAACACTAACCCTAACCTCAACGTCTCTGTAGAGATCGCGCGTGCTTGCGTGTGTGGGTGCTTGCAAAACTGTCATTTTAATTCATAACATTGAGTGACGCGATCTCTGTATCGATCGCCCGAAGCACCTGTACACACACACACATACACACACACACACACACACACACACACACACACACACACACACACACACACACACACACACACACACACGTCCCGACCGCAGCAGTTGATCAGTGATGGGCAGTGAGATCTGTCTGTCTTGTCGTTGATAAATAAACTGTGAGATAGCGAGTCTCCGTTGCCATGGTTACCATCTAGCGTCTCTCTCATCATCGGACACAAATAAAATTAAATGTTGTTTCTATTTTGTGTAAATTAGGTTAATGCTTTTGTGTTTTCTTGTATTATCAGTTCAAGTTGTTGTACTTGCCTGAGGAAATCGTGGATAGTAGCGTGTTTTGTAACGTGTTGGGGGAGTGTTTCCCAGAATGCATTGCGACATTCTTGCATTCTGTTTCATTACATGTTATTGCTATTAGATAGGGGTTGGAGGCGAATGTTCAGGACATGTTGGGTTCCTTACATTTCACTGTTTCATGACGTTCAGTTTGTTGACTGCTCTTTTTGGGATCAGTACCATTACTCAAACGGCTGTGACTCTGATAGAGGTTCACACTCCGGTAGTGCCATCCGTGCACTATCAAAATTTCCCTCGAGGGAATTTTTGAACTCTAGTTATTATTCATTCCTCTTCCTCGCGTTTTTTGATGTGTATCTAGTCCTACAACTCAAAGAGTTGTAGGACAAATTATATATCAAAATGTGCGTCTTCATCGGGATCGGTGTGCTTCAATACAAATTTTAAAAATACTAATTTTTCATGAAGTTATTTGCAAAAAACTGTGAATATTTTCCCATAGACAATGCATGGGAGGAGGTCAAAAAATAAATACTTTTACTGCTGTCTGCTGCTCCTGCATACTTTGACCTAGAGACTCCATTTCAACTTTAAACAGTAGACAAAAGTCCTGTATATTTTATGTATATTTCCATGTTTTGATAGGTCATATACTTTTTGATCAATCACTGTTCAATAACCATGATCATTTTTGGAAAAATTATGAGATTACAATGGGTGTGTATTGCATGCCCTTATTAGGGTTACAGTGTAGCTAGAGTGGGAGAGAGCCCCAGAAAAATAAAAAAATAATGTCTTTCCACGCTGCTCCTGGCCACAGTTTACAATGTACACACGTGATTTTTTCCAACTTTGTAGACATAGGTGTTCTGTCTCTCACAATGTGTTTAAAAAATCGGAGAGATTTACATAATTCGAATTAGCAGCCTCTAAGTGCGGCCAATCGGTGTATTCTCCTCATTGACTCCAATACAAATATTTTCAGAGAAAAGCAGAACGGACCCCTGTTTTAAACTTGCGAGTGTCTCCGAAATATTTACTCTAGAAACATTTTAGAAACACCAAATCGTTCGGGAAGTCCTAACGGCGATGATGGTTTGGCTGTTTTTCTGGTAGGAGCTACCGTTTTGTCAGAATAAGCCCAAATGTGAGACCAGTGCCGAGGCAGAAAATGGCTGTTTTCCTCTATTCCTCTCCTCCTCGTCTCTGTCGTCATCGCGCGCGTGTGTGGGTGTAACTGTCAATTTAAATAATAACATTGTATCGATCGCGCGCAGCACCTGTACACACACACACACACACACACACACACACACACACACACACACACACACACACACACACACACACACACACACACACCGCTGCTGCTGGGAGAACTGGTTGTAGACGCGATGTCCTGGCTATGATCACGCACAGAGCTCTAATACTTTTCATTGGATAAGATAGGTGCAGGTGGATCGATTCAGATAGGTGCAGTTCAGCCGTGTCTACCTGCTGAATGTAACCGCTGTGAAACTATCGGGAAATAACGATTCATTTCGCTGATTAACGGCTTTAT
>JAXIVH010000005.1:16083544-16106044 GCA_036785325.1 Urophycis tenuis | reverse complement strand
AGTTTCAAGGCGGTTAATTATCTACTAATCCTGTTTCCCCCTGCTCAGTCATATTTAGGTACAACCTGACTGCCCAGCCGCAGTCACAAACAAGATGGTAATGGATCATGTGGATCACGCGGAGGGTTTGTTGGGTTGGGTTAGCGGTGCGAGCGGAGAGGACGTATTCCCCATCATAATTAGCCGGTAATAAGGTTGTGAGTGAGTTATGACGCTCCGTGATTTACAGGAGAGTCTGTTTCTGTGCTTCAGTCTTTCCAGACATTAGTGTCCACATAATTCAGAGTGCCGCGGAGCCGGTGACTGATATTATTTAAATTACACCTCCTCCGGGCCAAATGTTCAGAACTACTCGCCGGCGCCAGGGAATTCAGAGTGATATGCGAGAATGAGGGACGGAAGGGTTTGATTACTCTGACAAAATGTCTTTTTTTCCCGCTCGCACCAAAATGAGTAATGCTGACCGTAACCAACGGAGATGAATATTCTGGAAGCGGATTCTCCTCAGACCAGGCGTGTACAGTGTGTCACCCCGCCATATGTACATAGATTATCAATAAAGATGACGTGCAGTGATATCACCTTGCATTGCTTAACAATTATTGTCTGTTTCTGTCTTACATTCTCACGGAGGCCCATGTTTGTAATCACATGTGTTTATGCTTATTGCCCTGATTTAAACATGACTTAAAAATGAGACACACATCACGATGCAGAGAGGATACCGATACACACCTGCAGCTTCCTCTTCATGAGTTACTTTTTTCTTTGTTGTGTTTGTTCCTGCCATGTGACTGTTCTGTCTTGTAGTGTAGGTGCTTCTATCTGTATGTCTTGCTTGTAAAAAAAAAAAAAGAGTGTGGCACAACCTCAACGAGACCTAGCTGGATAAATAAAGGTTCCATAAACATAAATGTGCACCA
This sequence comes from Urophycis tenuis, assembly GCA_036785325.1. Lineage (NCBI taxonomy): Eukaryota > Metazoa > Chordata > Actinopteri > Gadiformes > Phycidae > Urophycis > Urophycis tenuis. The sequence goes on along the minus strand of JAXIVH010000005.1, from coordinate 16,105,121 downwards.
ACGCCGCCGCTGGTTTAGCTGCGTAGCATTACTTCTTCTAGAATCCTCTTCGTTGTGCTATTCCAGTCTTATTCCTCCATGTTTAAGGCGTTATCTGGTGACAGGTTGGCCTTTAGGCGAGGCAGTGCTATCATTCCAGGACACGTTCTCCTGCTTCCTCACTAATGTCGTTCACCGTGACTGACATCTGTTTTGACAGTGGCGGCTCTGCGCAGGGTGAGAGCGACTCCTACCAGGCAATACTAAAGATGTCAGTGTTTCTATTTAACGTCCCGGTTATAAAGGCCTCGGCTGAGGGCCCTTTATGGGCTCCATTCTTAATGTCACAATGGTAGACATTACAGCACTGCACCGCTGTCTAAACTGGATATTCCTTTAGAGGCGTGTGCTAACTGTTCCCCAAGCTACATTAGAAACATAATGTAAGGAACATTCCTCACGCTGGGTAATTGAAGGAGAACACGGAGCAGCCGATGTGCCCGTTCACTTGCTGCCAGATTCAGCATCTTGCTGCTAAGTGTGAAACACCATGATGGCTCAACAGCGGTGTCGCGGAGAACCCGGCCTCTCATTTCAATACGTCTTCACCAGCCCTCTCCCAGGTCGCCGCTGGCCGGGCTTCCTGCATTATTAGATTATTATTTTATTTTATGCGATAATAAACCACGCGTCCACGTCTCTGGTCATCTGGCCACAAGCACCCTTGACCTTAAAAACTGTTTTAATATTTGATTCTGTTGTGTTGCGGCTCAAACGACAACGGCAATGTTTTGGTGCTTTTTAGGTGAAATGTTTGATGTTTGAGAAGCATCATAATATCAAAGCCCCTATTCCCTTTCTCTGTTTGGAGTGCTGTTGCTGTAGCGATGCTGTGTGTCCATTTCCACACTTTTTACTGCCCGTTTTACGGATATTAAACAGACAGTTTTGGGTAGAAAGTCTAACCGATGTTGATAAGGAGGGGGGAAACAGCCCTGGCTACAAACATGGAAGCAGTGCTTCTATTTTAAACACAATCTTCCATCCGGTATTGATGAAAAAGAAATGGGAATCGTGCAGAGGATGAATCAGATTATCGAGCCATCGCACCTGGTCACGGAGAGCGGCGGCGGCGGAGAATTGAGTTGTGAATATTTCATTGCGCGCATCAGCGTCCTGGCGGATCGTTTAGTGCAGCCATCATTTGCAGGATGGATATAAAGGATCGGCACGAGACTCGGTAATTGGAAATCTGGAGTCACTCAGACGCACGCGCATCTCCAGTCCATCACTGCCTGCTTAGCGTCGTTATCACCCCCCCCAACACCACCACCACCCCCGTCCAAGCCCACCTCACATCCCACAGACGGTCCCACGGTCTGAGGTCTGTGTAGTAGGTTTTAGAACCCGGGGGCTGAAGCGTCCATGTGCTCTGCGGTGCCGGTGGCTCCCAGCGGCGGCTGCAGCCCAGACACCAGACCCCACCGTGGGCCTGTGTGGATGGAGGACAGGGCTGGTGGAGGCTGGGAGGCAGCAGCCCAGACACCACACCCCACCGTGGGCCTGTGTGGATGGAGGACAGGGCTGGTGGAGGCTGGGAGGCAGGCAGCAGTCCAGATACCAGACCCCACCGTGGGCCTGTGTGGATGGAGGACAGGGCTAGTGGAGGCTGGGAGGCAGCAGCCCAGACACCACACCCCACCGTGGGCCTGTGTGGATGGAGGACAGGGCTAGTGGAGGCTGGGAGGCAGGCTGCAGTCCTGACACCAGACCCCACCGTGGGCCTGTGTGGATGGAGGACAGGGCTGGTGGAGGCTGGGAGGCAGCAGTCCAGACACCACACCCCATGGTGGGCCTGTGTGGATGGAGGACAGGGCTAGTGGAGGCTGGGAGGCAGGCAGCCCAGACACCACACCCCACACTGTGTGGATGGAGGACAGGGCTGGTGGAGGCTGGGAGGCAGCAGCCCAGACACCACACCCCACCGTGGGCCTGTGTGGATGGAGGACAGGGCTGGTGGAGGCTGGGAGGCAGGCAGCAGTCCAGACACCAGACCCCACCGTGGGCCTGTGTGGATGGAGGACAGGGCTGGTGGAGGCTGGGAGGCAGCAGTCCAGACACCAGACCCCATGGTGGGCCTGTGTGGATGGAGGACAGGGCTAGTGGAGGCTGGGAGGCAGGCAGCAGTCCAGACACCAGACCCCATGGTGGGCCAGTGTGGATGGAGGACAGGGCTAGTGGAGGCTGGGAGGCAGGCCAGGCCTTCACATTGTTTGGGCCGTTTCGTTCCCGAGGACTGGTGACATCCTCTCGTCCAGGAGAGTGATGTAGCAACACTGTATATAGTATAGTGTGTTATATATATGACACATATATGTATGTATATAGTATATAGTATAGTGTGTTATATATATGACACATATATGTATGTATATAGTATATAGTATAGTGTGTTATATATATGACACATATATGTATGTATATAGTATATAGTATAGTGTGTTTCTCTACCTTCAACTACAGTGAGCAATACCAAGTGGTTTCCTGAAGGCTGTATGGGTGACCTTCAAGCACAAAATTCGCAGGACAGTTTCTCTGTTTGTTGTGGTAACACAATACCAGTAAATAAAACAACTTAAGGTTAGATAAAAGACCAAAACACTGGAGCTGCGTAGCTCCCAGTAAACATGTGAAGTTTTGAAAAATGTCATCTTTAAAAGGCAAATCTAAATGTCAGAGAGACTGATTCTGTACTCGGAAGCAGCGCCTTCTGGGCACAGCGCTAAAGCACTGAGAAGAATATTCTCCCAGTTGAAATGAACAGCAATTACCCATCATCTTACACACACACACACACACACACACACACACACATATACACACACACACACACACACACATATACACATACACATATACACAGCATCAAAAGAGAAGGATGAGTAAGCCTCATAGCCTGCAGAGCGACCAGTGTTTATACAGGAAAACAAAATACGCAAAATAACAGTATGTAGCACCTGTCTCTATTTGTGTGTGTGTGTGTGTGTGTGTGTGTGTGTGTGTGTGTGTGTGTGTGTGTGTGTGTGTGTGTGTGTGTCTGTGTGTATCCTGTGTGTGTGAGTGAGTGTATATTCATTTCTGCATTTGTGACCTGTGTGTGTGTATCTGTATATGTGAGTCTCTGCATGTGTATCCTATGTTAGCTAAGGACTTTCAGCCCCCACCATCACAACCACCACCACCACCACCACCACCACCACCACCACCACCACCCACAGGTCTAACAGGACAGGTAGGGCTGGACCAGACCACCTGCAAGTCTGCTGGAAGAGCTGATGAAAGACCGAAGCATGATGAAGACCATGGCAGGGGAGGAGAGGAAGATCAACTACCTTATGCATACATGCGTACATACTGTACATACATACAGATATGCATATATACTGTACATACATACATGCATATATACTGTACAGACATACATACATACATACATACATACATACATACATACATACATACATACATACATACATACAGTACATACATACATACAGATATGCATATATACTGTACAGACATACATACATACACAGTGAAGCACTAGCCTTCTACATTAAATGAAATATCACATTTATTGTACACATGTTTTCTCTCGGTTTTCTATATATTTTGTATTGCTGTTTACTCAATCTCCAGGATTCACTTTATTCTCCTTACTGTCTTGTTTCCTTTGCTTAGCATTTAGTATCGCTGGGATTTTTGCACAAAAAGACTCTGCACAAGCAAAGTTGGACTTGACATTTCAATGCTTTGTTTGCTATGCAAACAATCTATTTCTACCCATCACTGTCTGACAGGTATGTTGTGTACAGTGCTTGTAAGTGTGTGTGAGTTGAATAAAGTTTGGTTCTGATGTGACTGGTGTGTGTCAGAGGTCCGTGGCCACTCTCAGGCCCACATTATGCCCTGCGACTGGCCATCCCCTCGGGCCAGACCCTCAGAACCAGACAAGACCCGCCGGGCCCTGGGCCAAGACCCTCCCAACCAGACAGAAACAGATGAGCTGTCCTGCTCGGGGTCCGGGTGTTTAACACTGCTCTGATGTGTTTTAAATGTACTCCTCCTCTCTCCTCACTCTTCAGTTTTACAAGGAAGCCATTAGCGTAATGGAGGTTAAATATATCTGGGCAGACGTTATGGGGAAATAATTAGTGTTAATGAATAATGCAGTCAGCTGATGAGGGATGGTTGCCACAGTAATGGAGTGCTGCGGAGAGAACTCTGACAAATTAAAATATTGAAAGTGTTTTATGATATGAGGGCGGGGGGGCCCTCTGCAGTCCTTCACCTGCTCTGAGGGCTCATTCAACACCATCATCGATTGATCTATCTCTGTCTGTCGCTCGATCTATCTGTTACATTCTATTATCTGGTATCTATGTATGTATTCATGTATCTATGTTTCTATCTATGTATGTATGTACGTATGTATGTATGTATGTATGTATCTAACTATCAATGTATATTTCTTCTATCGATCTATTTATCTCGGTATCCATCTAGGAGACAAAATGAGGCTGATGTCCTTCACTGATGTCCTCACACACACACACACAGACATACACAGACATAGATGTGCACATACATGCTCACACAGAAACATATCTGAACAGGCACAGGCAAACACAGACACACACACACACACACACACACACACACAACACACACACACACACACACACACACACACACACACACACACACACACAGACATACACAAATGCACACAGGCAGGCACAGACAAACCCACACAGTGATCATGTTGATGACATCATCAGAGGCGATCATCCAATCAGCAGTGTCCTCGTGGTTTATCTCCACCACAAACGCAGCGCAGCGCCTCATCCTCGGGACGTAAATCTGCCGTGTTAGGACGTCTTTACTACGCCCTCACAGCCAATCAACTCTCATCAATACTGGGACACAGTAATGACACCTCTGGTTGAGAGAGAGAGAGAGGGAGAGGGAGAGAGAGAGAGAGAGAGAGAGAGAGAGAAGAGAGAGAGAGAGAGAGAGAGAGAGAGAGAGAGAGAGAGACAGAGACACACCTCCTCCATGTTAGGACACGATGCCTATTGTTCAGATACAATGGGGACAGAAACAAGAGAATGAAACTGTCAACATAATGGATCTGATCCAATACATCTCGTGTAGGGTTTAGTTAATGTACTTCTAGTTAGTAGACTTTAGCAGTTTAACAGTAGAACAGTGCTATGATTACTCACTCGTCCACTGTGTCCAGCTGCATTGTAAAATAATTCTACACATTACACAATAAATATGTTATCCTCACATCAGACATTCATCCAAGTGTCCAAGTGCCCCCCCTCACTCTCCTCTTCCTCATCTTCCTCTTCCTCATCTTTCTCACCTTCTCTCCTTTTTTTTAACATGTTTTTCTCGCTTCCACCCTCCCTCCATCCCTGCCTCTCTCCATCTCTCTTTCTTGCGCTCTCGCTCCGTACATGCAGGAAACACAGATGATAACGGCCACATTAAAAGGGGATTACAACGAAACAATTGACACTTAATGTGGCCGCGCACAGGAAGAGGGATGGAGCCAGATATGGGCGTATTAATAATACATGTTTTAATTAAGAGAGCGAGAGAGAGGGAGCGAGGGAGAGAGAGAGAGAGAGAGAGAGAGAGAGAGAGAGAGAGAGAGAGAGAGAGAGAGAGAGAGAGAGAGAGAGAGAGAGAGAGAGAGAGAGAGAGAGAGAGAGAGAGAGAGAGAGAGAGAGAGAGAGAGAGAGAGAGAGAGGGAGCGAGAGAGAGACGGCAAGACAGAGAGAGCGAGAGAGCATGAAAGGCAAGTGTTGAGGGGGTACAAGAGATGGCGAGACAGCGGAAGACGGAGTGAGAAATAGAGAGCGAAAAAAGGCCACAGAATGCATGAAAAAAAGGGATGTGAAAGAGGGCAGAATGGGGGAGGGCGAGGTGGAGGGAGAGAGGGAGGGAAGGGAGAGGGGGAGGGAGCGATGGAGATGGAGAGAGAGAGGGAGAGTGAGTGAGGGATACAGAATGGGCTCTCTTCTTGATTCATGACCAGTTAATACACAGCAGGCCGAAGGCCATCAGAGTGGCGTGTCTCCACCCACGTGCACGCAGCCATAATCCATCTGGGACAATGACTGATGCCCCCCCTCTCCTCCAACCTTCTGTGACGTTCTCAAATCTTCTTCTCAATGTTCTCTTGCGTTCTCCAAACTTCTCTAATGTTCTCCAACCATCTCTACAGTTCTCCAACATTCCCAAAATGTCGCAGACATCTTCCACCTTCACAAGGAACCGTTACAAGAAATTGAGGAGCATGGAGCTCAGTGGTTCAGTCTGAAGAGGAGAGGGACTCACACCTGCTGTTAGCACGTGTGTGTGTGTGTGTGTGTGTGTGTGTGTGTGTGTGTGTGTGTGTGTGTGTGTGTGTGTGTGTGTCTGTGTGTGTGTGTGTGTGTCTGTGTGTGTGTGTGTGTGTTGAATGTTACATTACCATTCTTTACCATCTATTCGTTGGTGTTTTTGTGTTCACTTTGTTGCTTCTCTGTTGTTGGTTTTTTGTTGCCAAGGCGAATAGATAAGCCGAGATAATCAAACACACACACAAACACACACACACACAAACACATGCCCAGTGTTAAAGCCCCCTCCGTAGAGAAGGCATTAACACAAGGGGCACGGTGCTAGTAGTGCAGGTAATAAATTGTGTACAACATTGATAAACTAATGCAATTACCTGCTGGCCCGGCTAGTCAGCTAATTTAGAGATAGCAGGCCGGTTGGAGGGCGGGTAGGGGAGCCCCCCGCCCCCCCCGCCCCCCCTGCAATAGGACCCCGGGGACCAAGATGGTGTCTTTATTACATCTGAGGGGTCAGTCTCCTCCCACTGTATTAGGATTGATCTTTTGATCCCCACCGGAAGCGCTACGCTAGCAGGCGCGTCGGCGGGAGGGAAAGGGCTGATCCCGCGCGCTGGGCGGAGCTCGCCTCGCGCTAATAGCCGCCGCTCGTCTCCGCGGCGCCAAGGTCCCCGGGAGCAGAGGGCTCGTAAGGCGGCGCCTGACTTATACTCATCATAAACTATGGCCGCTATCTAAATGAGGCAGGGGGCCGCGGGGGGCCGCGGCATTAGACCAACGCTACATATTTGTATATCTGCAAATGGACGATCATTTGCATACGCGTCTGGCCGGAAGAAATGTCCTGTGCTCCGTGCGCCCGGGGGGGGCGTGCAGGGAAGGACCACCGCAACTTTCCACGCACAAAGTCAGAGCCGGGGGCCAAAGGTGCAGCGGAGCCATGGCAAGTCACACGTGAACTAAATGAAACCACTTGATTCTCATATGAGGTATGATTTGTATTCTAGAGTTTCAGAGTGGCTGATTGTCTGATGTAGACAGACAACAGAAAGCAAATGCAGATCAAGACATTTCATAAGCAGGCACTTGGGACGGGGGTTTCAGCCTCTCTCAAACTGTGGACATATGTTGACCAAAAAGTGGAAATATGTTTATCAAGCGACCATGTTATAAGGATGACCACCAGTAGACTGAGACAGACACAGGTAGAAGGCAGTAGGATGACCTCAACAAGACCGAGGCAGATACAGATAGTCGTTTTATTGGCCTCTTTGAGGACAACACATAATAAGACGCATATATAACACAGATACTGACACACACACTACCCCTGGAAGACATTGGAGGCCCTGGCAAGAGGTCCCTGATGTCTAGCCATCCTGTTTCTCCTCCTGCACCCTGTGTCCATAACCTCCACTACCTCTCGTATCCTCCCTTCATCCTTCACAACAAACCAATAACCCCCGACCACCACCACCACACGCACGCTAATCAGGTCCGCTGACCAGGGGTGAGAGGTCACGGTTTAATGGTCGACCTTTGACACATAATTAAATAGCAATGTTTAACCTCAGTTACGACCTGTCACACACACACACTGGATTACACACTGCAAATCACCCACGACTCCTGAGTAGGTATAAACTAGGCGTGTAAGGAACAGCTGAGACACGGCTGCCATCTTTAATTGAGTTGAACGGTTACAGCGATTGAGTTAGCATGGAGCCTAACGTGTTTTAAATGACTTACTGTCAGACAATAAGGACATTCCTCCTGATGGGCGAGACACAAAGTCACACAACGTTGTGCACGGCCGTCTGAAAATAAAATGTTGCGACACGCACACCCACGTTGCTTATAGCAGCCGTTTGAGTTTGTGTGAATTTAAATAAAATTGTCAAGGAGATAAAGGTGTTCAGGCTTGTCTTGGGCTGTTTTGACTGGTGTTCAGGGTGAGGGGAAGGGCTTGCGGTGTCTTGCTGGGTTGTGATCCATTGCGGACATTTAGCTTCCCTAGAACAACGCTTCGCTCTCTTAAAGCTAAAACATTACATCTACTGTCTGGGAGAATATATTCGCCTGACGACGATTTGATCAGGCCTAAATGTTGCTGCTGGCGCTAACGGCTAATCAACACACACACCTTGAGTGTAAAGCATCCCAACAGGCTCCCACTGCTGAGTGTGTGTGTGTGTGTGTTGCTGTGATGTAGAGGTTACGCTTCTCGGCTCTGTGTTGTTTAAAGGTTTCGCTGGGGTACAAACACTAAATTAATCATGCTTGGGCTCGACTTGCTAGGGACTGAAATTTGCTTATGGAGGCCTGTGATCACATGAAATATTAATGTTATTCAGAGAGTGCGCACGCTTGCTCGTTGGTGATGGGGGCCGGCGATGAAAGGGTGAATTGTGAGGGGATTAGTGTGTATTTGAAGCCAGTAGAGGCCTACTTCTGATCTTCCCTCATCAATCACAAGACTATGAAACTATGTATCAAAATGCTTCTTTCAACACACATTATTCATACAGTATATCTATACATACATTGGTTCATGTGAGCTCCAGCAGTCCATGTTACCAGCAACTGCAAGGCATTGAGTCACAACGCGTTTCCTGCTTTGTTTGTACCGTAGACAGCTCATTTGTGCGTGTGGATGAAGGATCCAGAAGGGTAAATCAACAGCAATTAATAAATCAAAAATCATATGCACGTGTCTGTCGCAGACCTCAGAGCCCGTCCAATCATTTAGTTTGGCCCCAATGAACAATCCTGTCAGTGTATCGACCCACCGGAGCACCTGCCTGCATTCTGCATGGCGCACTCACTGAGCATGACTGGAGTCTTCCAACTTTTGCTACCACCAGCAAGCTAGTCAGCTGCTGCAGCTCCTTTCATGAAGTCTGACTGTGACACTAGATATTGGTTGATTCTAATGAATGGCATGCAGCAGTCAACACTGTCTTGAATAAATATGACTACAGGGAGTGAATGTAGGCTATGTCCTAGAACGTATGACCGACTTTCTACAACACGCATGGAGCTGCACGGATTCACCCCAAAGGCTGCCAAAAGTAGGCAAAGCTAGTAGGCCTACTTTTAGACACTTTAAGCCTCATCCGTTTTCCAAGTCCTCAACGACATTAAAAAGCATCAATATTCAAACTCTAAATACAAGTCATTTGTCTCTTTGACATAAATCAAAGCATCAGACGCAGAAACCTCATTAACCCAGATCTCCCAGCTCACACGGGGCGTCCAAACAACGCGTCTCCCCGGTGACGCGGTGGGAGAGACGCGTAATCCAATCGGCGCTCTCGGAGACACGCGGCCCGAGAAGTTCAGCAGCGCGCCGCCCGGACGGCCGCGGTTCATGTGTGCACATCCACGCTGTGCTGCACTAACAGAAGGTCTATCCATCTTTTCAATAAACCAACAAAATATACCTACATAACCACCGTCGCCGTAATAAAATAACCTACATAAGCGCTGTAAAAAGTGACTAGTGGATGTGAAACGACAGGGGCCCTGCTTGTTAGGTCCAGCGGTTGGATCACAAATGGTCTCCCACGCCGCGGGGTGGGGTGCCAGGGCCCGGGGGGTAAACGACCAGGAGGAAGGGGGGAGTTCAGCCCCTCTAAAGCCACATAGAAATGGAGGGGAGAGACGATGGGAGGTCCCCCATTCTGGAGGAGGCGAGAGAGGAGAGGAGGAAGAGGAGGTGACATGATGAATAGAAGACCAGAAGTGGGGGAAAAAAGTGGATTTCTCACAATTATCAGCACACGGCTGACAAGCACCGGGGGGCTGCCGGCGAGGACTAGAAAGCGCTTTGATTTGGTTATGTGTGCCCTGTTTATGCAAATGAGCCGAATACACATTCGGATAACTGTTGTATAATTTAGGCCTACACAAAGTCATCCTATTTTAGTTTTCAAACAACATAATGTGCTTTTACTGCCTACCGTTTTCATTTTAAATGTAGGCCTACTACCATAATGTGCTGAGCAGTGAACCACCAGGTGCAGACCGCTTTGTTTATGGGGCGGGAAATGTTGTTTTATTAAATGTGTGCATTTCCTAAAATATGCAATTATGCAAGTTAGGCCTGTGAGTAGCTCCACATTCCTAGGCTACTTGGATAAATCACAAATATAGTTTTACAATTTAAAGAAAAGTACTGAATATCGTTAGATTACAATTAAGTCAGTATTTATTGACTTACATGTGACATACACAGTATGTCAGTATTTATTTACATGTGGCATACACAGTATGTTAGGCTATCACATAAAAACAAGACCGTCGGAGTCCAGCACCGGAAGGATCTAGCAGACAGCGACATCTAGAGGAAAGAAAAGGGACTTGATAAAAGGGTTGGAGAATTGTTTAAACGGTATTGTTTGAAACATCATTATTGTTATGGATTTTAAATCAACAACTTACCACACCATGGGACAGGAGACACCGATAGGAACGTAGCTCTTTAGGGAATAGGTAGGAGTTTTTATATTGGCTTTTTTTTAATGGTCTTTATTTTTTTTTTCATTTTTTTGGTATTCTTTTACTTTGCTGCATTTTTTATGTTTGTTTTTTTTGTTTGTTGCATTTTTTTTTTTTGAGCAGCACATTTTCTTAAGAAGACCATTCCAATTCTTTATTTTTTTTTGTACAGTTCAAATTAAGCCAGGAAGTGAGAAGCAAAGCAGTCATACAAAATGAATAAAACTGATACATAAAATATTTACACATGCACAGCTACCCATAGCTGTCTTAATACTCTCTCAACACAACCTAAATTCATGTTAGATTCAAAGAAAACTGCATCAAAAATGTGATTATTTTACACATGTTGTCACCCAAAAAAAGAAAAAAAACATTGATGAATCATTTCTATACTTTAAGATAATTAAAAACTGTGGTTGAACACAGCTGAGGACAACAAATCAAGTCCTAATGTGTGATGTCACAGTCTACCCTGCATTAAAAAAAAACACACAGCGAGGTGGTCCAGGCGTGTGCATGTGGTGATCTTCATCTCCTCCAGGAGCGAGGCTCATTGTCGTCCTCCTCTTCATCATCATCCTGAAGCAGAGCGTCATCACTCATCGACTCCTCCTGAAACTATGGAGGAGGAGGAGGAGGAGAGGGATAATTATTGTTTGAGATAAGCATCTGTTAAATGTGCTAACTGCCATTGTCACATCATTAGTTATGTTAAACTGCAGAAAACACACACAGACAGATATGCATACAGACAGACAGACACAAACACAGTGTTGATCACACGCCTAACTAGATGTTATTCGACCAGCGATTATGGAGATCTGCGCTGCTGCACCATATAGCCTACAGCTCCCTCTAGTGTACAGTCTGCATACACCATCTCTTAGTGGGACCAGAGACAGGGAAACAATATTAAATATATAGAATTACTTAACAAGATTCATCACTAGTAACAAATGCATATCAACACTCCAAGATATGACTGAGCTCCATCAGGTTGCCTAGCTAGCCTAGGTGTCATCATAAGCTGGTTTGGCCATTAGCACCACAAGCTAGCCTAGCCGCAGCCCAGGGTGAGAGATGGACCATACCTCTTCATCGTCGGGCTCAGGGTCCCCGTGGTCAGCAGTCGTCAAGGTGATGGGAGGTTTGTACCACGACAGGCGGAGGAGACCGCTTAGCTTCACACCGTGGACCGCCGCCTGGGATGGGGGGGGGGGGGGGGATAGCTTTAGAGTTATACTCTGAGATAGAAGACCTTCAGTTATACACTGAGATAAAAGACCTTCAGTTATACACTGAGATAAAAGACCTTCAGTTATACACTGAGATAAAAGACCTTCAGTTTACACTGAGATAAAAGACCTTCAGTATACACTGAGATAAAAGACCTTCAGTTATACACTGAGATAAAAGACCTTCAGTTATACACTGAGATAAAAGACCTTCAGTTGTACACAAAGATGGGCACATTTAATGGCATTCACTTTGTGCTTCTACAACAATGTTGTGCTTATATGTTGTGCCTTTATAAAACTAAAGTTGAAAACTTGTATGTACACAAAACAAGTGTGTGCTTACAACTCTATTAACATGTTGCACAATTGTTTTTACAACTGCACATCACTGTACACGGTTTTTAAACTATGAGTGCCCAACCTTACCCTTTGGCAGTAATGTTGCAGATTGTACTCTGTAAATAGTGTAACCTTCTAGATAAAGAGGAATTAGGGCCCAGGAGGAATAGCTGGTTTAGCGATTAATCATGTCTTGTCAAATCAGTCTCCTCTGGTAAAGAGATATGCAGTGTACACGTCTCTGGCTTTTATTGTGAAAGGGGAGAACCGAAGGAGTGGACCAGTTCTGTGGCATCTTTGTAAGAGCAGAAATGTGAATAATAAAGTTGCTGTCTTGGTTTGTAATACAAAGCATCTGTGTTGTGTTGTGATCACTACAGGTATACACCCAACTCACACCCCTCAGTAATCACTACAGGTATAGACCCAACTCACACCCCTCAGTAATCACTACAGGTATAGACCCAACTCACACCCCTCAGTAATCACTACAGGTATAGACCAAACTCACAACCCCTCAGTAATCACTACAGGTATAGACCCAACTCACAACCCTCAGTAATCACTACAGGTATAGACCCAACTCACAAGCCTCAGTAATCACTACAGGTATAGACCCAACTCACAAGCCTCAGTACTCACTACAGGTATAGACCCAACTCACACCCGCAGTGAGAGTTATTAAGATTGTTTCAGTGACTTTCTATTTCCTTCTTTGGTCTGCTCATACCTGTACCCAGTACTACTCTGCTAGAAGACGTTTATTATTACCACCCATTGCAAATTCAGAAATGAGAAGTAGTACACAAATAAGAAAGTGTTTGACAATCTCAGAACAATCCTTTGGCCATGTTACCACTACTTTGCGCTGACCTTCCAGTCTCGCATTCAAAAGGTTTGATTGACGCATAATCCAGCCAATTGTATCTCTGATACAGTGGTGGAGACTGAGCTGACGGGTCGGACAGAAAAAGGTTGACCTGTTTTAGAAGTACAAGTTGACTGGCTGCAACATTACTGCCAAAAAGTTCAAGTTGTGCAGTTTTGTTGATACAAATGCAACATTTTGTACAAAATTGCTTTAAAGCACAACTTAATAGCATTAAAATAAGTCCATAATATAAGACCTTCACAGATATACAGAGAGATAAAAGAGCAGTCAGACAGGAAGACTTCATGAAGACTAATCTACTGATGACGAAACACTGCAGTTAGGAGCTGAACCATTAGTCACACACCTAACGGCTTGGTTTGATGCACAACACTTTGTGTAAGGGAAGCGGAAATCAGGACACAGAAACATTAGTCAGTGGGTGAGAGCGAAACAGAGAGTTGCATAGGAGAGAGAAAAGAGATTAGGGGGCTGGTTCACTTGCTCTGCCTCAATACATGAGAGACAGAGAGACAGAGAGAGAGAGAGAGAGAGAGAGAGAGAGAGAGAGAGACAGAGAGAGAGAGAGAGAGAGAGAGAGAGAGAGAGAGAGACAGAGACAGAGACAGAGACATAGAGAGAGACAGAGAGAGAGAGAGACAGAGAGAGAGAGAGAGAGAGAGAGACAGAGAGACAGAGAGAGAGAGAGAGAGAGAGAGAGAGAGAGAGAGAGAGAGAGACAGAGAGAGAGAGAGAGAGAGAGAGAGAGAGAGAGAGAGAGAGAGACAGAGAGAGAGAGGGAGACAGAGAGAGGGAGAGAGAGAGGGAGAGAGAGAGAGAGAGAGAGAGAGAGACAGAGACAGAGACAGAGAGAGAGAGAGAGAGAGAGAGAGATGGCCCACCTGCTCTGCTTCCGCCGGCTCCTATAGGTGATGACGGCAGACCGCGTCTCCTCGTCAATTCGACAGTCTTCGATCTCTCCAAATTGCTTCAGGAGGTACGGAGGAAAACATTAGAAACTAGGGCTGCACAATCAATGTCAGGTCCCATAAAGGGACATATTTGTTATGGAGTATTCTGATCATTCAAAGACAATATTGCTCCCATTGGCTAACAAGCGCTGCATGCCGTTGTCAGACTCATAATGTCAACCCCCCCCCATTACTTCTAAATGGTGAGTTGAATCCACTGGTAACATGATGAAGCCTTAGACCGTACCAGTCTAATTGCCTTTTAGCTGGGCTATTGTTCAGGACAGGGTACTTTCACCTCCTTTAGAGACACTGGGACAGGGCTTTGCTGCGGGGACTCTGGGGGACTTACAGCAAAGTGTGGCAGCAGCTCGGCCTGCTGGGCCTCGGTGAAGCCAGAGATCTCCAGCGCCCGCGGGCGGTGGTCCACCACGGCGTGGAGCGAGGCGCCGCGGCCCCGCCCCCGGGGAGCCACGCCCCCGGACCTGAGTGACCCCCGACCCCTCATCAGCAGCCCCCGACCTCGAGCCAAAAGACCCCGCTTGGCCGCCTGAGAGAGAGACAGAGAGATACACAGCCAGTTAAACAGTGGGATTCAGCGGTCACCAGCCATCCTCACCTGGGGAACAGCCGTGTGTTCTGAAACGGGTGCAAGAGCACCCCCTGGTGGCTGCTACCAAAACAACAGTCTGCAATTGATGGTTACAATACATAAATCAGTCTGTGTCTTGCAGAGTTATTTTCAAAGCTAGACAGTAAACTATGAACACAGACTAGATTTGCATCAGAGATCTGATCTGATCTTCACAAGAGAGATCTGAAGAAACAAAGAGTAAAGGTTTAATTATTAACATACATTTTACATTTAGGGCATTTAGCAGACGCTTTTATCCAAAGCGACTTACAAAGAGTACATTTGTCATACAAAGTAGACCTCTAACGGTAGCTGGGTTAGGGTTAGCGTACCTCAATCTGTAGCTGGGTAAGGGTTAGCATACCTCCATCTGTAGCTGGGTTAGGGTTAGCGTACTTCTATTTGTAGCTGGCTTAGGGTTGGCGTACCTCAATCTGTAGCTGGGTTAGGGGTTAGCTTACTCTATCTGTAGCTGGTTAGGGTTAGCGTACCTCTATCTGTAGCTGGGATAGGGTTAGCGTACCTCTATATGTAGCTGGGTTAGGGGTTCACGTACCTCTATCTGTAGCTGGGTATACTTAATCTTGAGCAGCGCTATGTCTTCTCCAGCCTGGCTCTTCTTGTAGAGGTCCACTCAGTGTCCAGAAGCTCCTTCTGGGCCTGCAAAACATCAACAAATAGGTCACCTGACTGAACACGCCAACATGATGCCACTAATGTAACCACACTTGACTGCTCTGTTGGTGTGACAAACAGAAAGAGATGCAGAAAGATGGAGTGTGGGTGTGTGTGTCAGATAGCAGGAGAGATAAGATACAGAGAAAGTGTTTGTGTTATTGAAAAAAATAAATCAATCTTCATACTAAATATCAAATGATACAACCTTGTTTACATTGTTACTAGTCAATTTAAAAGACAGGCGTATATAGATTATCCTTGCACCTAGAGAGCTCCTTTCCCCTCTCCGGTTGCAAGGTGTCAAGTTGGTTAGCAGTCAAACTGTCACTGTAGCCACAAAGTCTGATATGGGGGCCATGCCAATCACTTCTTTATCGAACAGATTCCTTCAGCTGTCCTGGATCCTAGCAGACACGTCCACTACCCCCCACAGTGTATTACCAATTAAGCTGGCCTCTCCAACCACCAACAGACAATTCTTAAACCTCGACGATGACCATTCCCTCACCTTTGTTGTTACTGGCCACAACTTTCCTGTAACAATCCTTAAATACTATGCTGTCAACAAGTGTCCAACAAGAAATAACTTTTCATCATGTATACGTGTAGAGGAGCTCAGAGGTACAGACAAATGGAGACCAAGTATCTCTCTATAAGAACTTTGTGTTAGTGACCTGGGCCTTGGTCTTGGTGGAGCGGGTGGGGTGGGTGCAGCTAGACGAAAGCCTTGATCTCCTCCTGGAGCTTGGTGATGATCTGGGTCAGTGAAGACAGGGTCTGCATGATCTTTGCCCGGTCCTCCACCTTCACCACCTTCTTCTGGTCCAGCTTGGAGATCAGCAGCTGTGGCAGAGGTCGCCGGCGGTTTACACTCATGTCATCCCTTTTATAGTCCTGCATTTAAGTTCATCACCTTCTCTTCACAGAGCACGTTTGGCAACACTCTAGCAGGCTATCTGATGATTTAGTTTATGTAATTTCTTTCTTAAATTCTATACCATTTATCAGCCCATATTCTATGCTTATACCATTTGTTGACATTCCTGTGCTATACCACTATATTCACTCTAATATAGTATTATTATAAGATACAATTGTAATATACTATTATATATTCCCTCTCTAGTATACAAACTAAAAGAAAAGTACTGCATTCATAAATGAATATAAACTGAATATAAAGTATACCTGCATCTAGGTCAAACCCTCCGCATCTAAAAGTAATTACATTGTTTTTAATAAGTCGTTAAGTGAACAAGTTGTAAGTGTATAGAGCCAACCTTCTGGGTCTCGATGTGCTTCTCCAGGATCTGTTGTTTCTTGGAGTTTACATCCTGCTGCAGCCGCAGAGCTTCCTGTTGAAGGGATCATGGAAAAACCAGGTTAACATCTGGCTAGACGAGCCCTCCTCACACCTCTACCTACCATACTGCACTACCTCCCCTACCACTACCTCCTCCTCTACCTACCATACTGCACTACCTTCTCCTCTACCTACCATACTGCACTACCTCCTCCTCTACCTACCATACTGCACTACCTTCTCCTCTACCTACCATACTGCACTACCTCCTCCTCTACCTACCATACTGCACTACCTCCTCCTCTACCTACCATACTGCACTACCTTCTCCTCTACCTACCATACTGCACTACCTCCCCCTACCACTTCCTTCTCCTCTACCTCCCCCTACCACTTCCTCCTCCTCTAGCCACCATACTACACTACCTCCTCCTCTACCTACCATACTGCACTACCTCCTCCTACCACTTCCTCCTCCTCTACCTACCATACTGCACTACCTCCTCCTACCACTTCCTCCTCCTCTACCTACCATACTGCACTACCTTCTCCTCTACCTACCATACTGCACTACCTCCTCCTCTACCTACCATACTGCACTACCTCCCCCTACCACTTCCTTCTCCTCTCTACCTCCCCCTACCACTTCCTCCTCCTCTAGCCACCATACTGCACTACCTCCTCCTCTACCTACCATACTGCACTACCTCCTCCTACCACTTCCTTCTCCTCTACCTACCATACTGCACTACCTCCTCCTACCACTTCCTCCTCCTCTACCTACCATACTGCACTACCTCCTCTACCACTTCCTCCTCCTCTACCTACCAGACTGCACTACCTCCTCCTCTCCTCCAACTAACATATTATCTACCTCCTCCACCTTTCCTTCTCCCTCTCCTCCTCTACCTTCCTCCCACCTCCTCCTCTACCTCCCTTCATGCTCCTTTACCTGCTTCTTCCTCAGAGTCTCCTCACTGTTCCTCTGAGCAGTCTTCAGAGCAAGCTGGGTTGAACACGGTCTTGGTCAGCCCTTTGGAGTGGGAAAACACCTGAAACATACGGAACACAAAGCATGAGCATGACAGCATCCTGGCCGCATCTGTTGCTATATACACTGCAGTGGTTAAATGAATGTATGGTTGAGGTCAAAGAGGCCCGGCCTCACCTTCCTCAACGGGCCAGTGCTGGTTTTACAGGAAACCCAAGCCTCTCTTTCACAGACGTTTTGACAGAATTCTGAAACCAGACAGATAGGTGAACAGGTGAAAACAGACACACACAACAACAGACACACCAATAAACGAAACACACATGCACACACACAACAACTGACAAGGCACACGGACAGGTACAGAAAACAGGTTCAGACACAGGCGCATACACACACACACCTGGGAGGCGTCGGCGGGGCTGTGGTTTGTGGGCGGGCCCTAGTGAGCAGGGGTCCCAGACGGTCCTTCACAGACTGTTTGAGAGCGGTGGGCAGGGCCTGGGGGATACAGGACACGTATCAGAGACCACGTCACTCACCTGCACACTGGACAATTCTGGACTCAATCGACAGGCGAACTGACTGAGGGGCAGGTGCCAACTTGATCTGCCCTGTATCGTTATTACTTTAAGTGGTTAGACAACACAGACAAAAGGTATCATTCTGATAATGGTAGGACACTGGTACTTTGTTCCAGGGTGCATTTGTTACCGACTGCGCCAGTTAAGCTGCAGCCCTGAGTTCAACCATTCACTTGAATGAGGTCAGTGGGATTAAGCCGCGGTGGTGGGGGCCGGATGAGAAGCAGCCTGCGCCCATAAGTGTGAACACAATCAACTAGAGGAACACGACCCGGTGTCTCATGGTGGTGGCCAATCACGTACGCCAGCACCACGACCAGAAGACGCCGCGTGGGAACCTTGTTCACCGTGTGCTGTCGGCATTGTAGCCTTCTGCCGTTTACTGAGCTGCTGGGAGAATGGACCTTCACAGCGGGCCAAATGGGCCATGAAGGGACACTTCCACATGGCATCTTGAGACGTGGCGTTTTGCTTTGTGAGCAGAGTCTTTACATTGACAATAGGCATTAAACAATACACAAAATGTGGGGGTGTGGAGTGTATTCAAGTATATCTCACACCAAGGTGGAGGGCTGTGTGAATTACAGTCAGGCAGGGAGTGTGTGTGTAATACCGTATATCTTACCCTGAGGCTGTGTGTGCATTACGGTGTAACTTGCAGTGCACTTGTGGTGAGGGGGGGGGGGGGGGCGGGGGGGGCTGGGGTGTATCAAAGTGTATCTTCAGGTGAGGTGGGCTGCGTGTGTGTGTGTTTATGTGTGTGTGTGTGTGTGTGTGTGTGTGTGTGTGTGTGTGTGTGTGTGAATTAGAGTGCATGTTAGAGTGAGCTCAGGAAGTGTGTATATATAATAAAGAATATCTTACAGAGAGGTGTGTGTGTGTGTGTGCACGTGTGTGCGTGTGTGCGTGTGCGTGTGTGTGTGCGTGACAGAGTGCATCTCACTGTGAGGTCAGCGGCGGGTGCAGGCTGCAGGGAGGCAGGGGGTCCCGGGGGTCCGTCCTGGCGGTTACCAGTGGACCCTGATGAAGCGGTTCCCCAGCACGGCCTCGGGGCTCTGCATGGCCCGCTTGGCCTCGCTGGGGTTGGAGAACTGGACGAGCGCCCCCTCTGGATCGCTCTGGTACGCCACCTGGGGTCAGGAGATGAGTGGTGAACTCTGGTGTCACAGCAGGAAGTACAGGACTGAAGGAACAGCAAAGAGTGTCGTTTCACTTCCTCACTCAGGATCAGGCTGGCCTCACTCGGTTTCAACCAACTTTAGAAAACCAAAAAAAAGGGCCGACCAACAAACGCTAAGGGGGGAGGAAGTTAAGTTCATATATTCACTCATATGGCCATTGTTCACATATGCTACCTCTTGAGAAAAGCGTTGAGTGCACATTTCTGTTCATTTCGTTATTCTGTGTACTTCAGATAAAATGGTCTTGATTGCTCCGTCTGACGAGTTAGTTTAGCGGCGCTGTTGTTTGTGAATTCTGAAGGCTGATTGTGATCTTGCTTCGTCGTGAACCAAAACGAGAGAGAGAGAGAGAGAGAGAGAGAGAGGAGAGAGAGAGAGAGAGAGAAGAGAGGAGAGAGAGAGAGAGAGAGAGAGAGAGAGAGAGAGAGATGAGAGAGAGAGAGAGAGAGAGAGAGAGAGAGAGAGAGAGAGAGAGAGAGAGAGAGATGAGAGAGAGAGAGAGAGAGAGAGAGAGAGAGAGAGAGAGAGAGAGAGAGAGAGAGAGGAGGAGAGATGAGAGAGAGAGAGATCGATCCAGAAATACGTGGAGACAGAGATGAAGGTTTGACAGAGAGAGGAAGATAGAGACATCGAAACTGAAAGACAGAGAGAGGAAGATAGAGACATCGAAACTGAAAGACAGAGAGGGGAAGATAGAGACATCGAACTGAAAGACAGAGAGGAAGACAAAGTCGACCGAGACAGAGAGAGCGAGCGAGATCCTCTGACCTGCAGGTTGACGATGTTCCCAAACTGGCTGAAGTGTGCGTTGAGCTTGCTGATGTTGTTGAGGTCGGGGGGGATCTGTCGGACCAGAAGCCTGGAGTTGGGGGGGTGGAACTGGGGAGGAGCTCTGTTCTGGAAGCCCTGGTGGTTCCCGAAGCTGGGTCTGGAGCGAGCAACCAATCATTAGTCAATAACCAATCGATCTGACCAGTCCACCTGTCCAGGAATCACTGCTGGTGGCTCAGTAGAAACCAGTGCCTAATACAAAATAATAATTTACCTTATTTCCAATTCCCAGAACTACTGTAATCTGAGCAGTTGTTTATTTAAACTAAGCCCCACTTTTAAGTCTCTTTGGATAAGCCTGCTGAATGACCAAAGGGTAACGTAATGTTTACGCGTGTGTTAGTTGGTCTTACTTGTCAAACCAGGGCTTCTTGGGGGGCATGTTCCCATCGTGGGGGCCGGCTGGTCTCTTCCTGGGGTCGGACTCCATCACCACCCGGTGGTTAGGAGGCTTCTCTGTAGCACAGAGAGGAGATTTAACGAGATTAGGAACTGAAGGTAAGTGAGCCCAGAATTAACTATTAGTAAACGATGCAGTAAGTAAATAAGTGAGTTAAACCTGTACTAAGTAAATCAGTGAGTTAATCCAGCGCCAACTCTAGACTGCAGCCATGACGGATTATTTGAAATTATGATTAAAAAAAGTGTTTTAGACTTAGACTTTGAAGAACCCCAGCAGGGGACTCTTGAGTTACACTGTAGGAAGAGGCACCGAGCACCAAACCCCTGAGTATGTTAAAGAAACAAGTGGCTGGATGCAGTGAGCGGTGGGACCAGCTCCTACCTCTGTGGGGCTGGTCCATGTCCCCCATGGTCAGGCCGATGAGGTTGGGTCTCTGGACACTGGCTCTGTGGCGGTACTGCATGGGTCTGGACATGCTGGTGATGCTCGGAGCCTCAGGGTTGTACATGTCTGTCTCATACGAGTCTGGTGGAGGAGGACCAGGGAACACAGTGGACTAGAGTTACACCAGGGGTAAGTAGAGAGTTAACTAGAGTTACATCACTTAGCAGGGGTAAGTAGAGACTCGACTAGAGTTACACCAGTTAGTAGGGGT
>JAXIVH010000005.1:16014055-16083344 GCA_036785325.1 Urophycis tenuis | reverse complement strand
TGTTATTGAAAAAAATAAATCAATCTTCATACTAAATATCAAATGATACAACCTTGTTTACATTGTTACTAGTCAATTTAAAAGACAGGCGTATATAGATTATCCTTGCACCTAGAGAGCTCCTTTCCCCTCTCCGGTTGCAAGGTGTCAAGTTGGTTAGCAGTCAAACTGTCACTGTAGCCACAAAGTCTGATATGGGGGCCATGCCAATCACTTCTTTATCGAACAGATTCCTTCAGCTGTCCTGGATCCTAGCAGACACGTCCACTACCCCCCACAGTGTATTACCAATTAAGCTGGCCTCTCCAACCACCAACAGACAATTCTTAAACCTCGACGATGACCATTCCCCTCACCTTTGTTGTTACTGGCCACAACTTTCCCTGTAACAATCCTTAAATACTATGCTGTCAACAAGTGTCCAACAAGAAATAACTTTTCATCATGTATACGTGTAGGAGGAGCTCAGAGGTACAGACAAATGGAGACCAAGTATCTCTCTATAAGAACTTTGTGTTAGTGACCTGGGCCTTGGTCTTGGTGGAGCGGGTGGGGTGGGTGCAGCTAGACGAAGCCTTGATCTCCTCCTGGAGCTTGGTGATGATCTGGGTCAGTGAAGACAGGGTCTGCATGATCTTTGCCCGGTCCTCCACCTTCACCACCTTCTTCTGGTCCAGCTTGGAGATCAGCAGCTGTGGCAGAGGTCGCCGGCGGTTTACACTCATGTCATCCCTTTTATAGTCCTGCATTTAAGTTCATCACCTTCTCTTCACAGAGCCACGTTTGGCAACACTCTAGCAGGCTATCTGATGATTTAGTTTATGTAATTTCTTTCTTAAATTCTATACCATTTATCAGCCATATTCTATGCTTATACCATTTGTTGACATTCCTGTGCTATACCACTATATTCACTCTAATATAGTATTATTATAAGATACAATTGTAATATACTATTATATATTCCCTCTCTAGTATTACAAACTAAAAGAAAAGTACTGCATTCATAAATGAATATAAACTGAATATAAAGTATACCTGCATCTAGGTCAAACCCTCCGCATCTAAAAGTAATTACATTGTTTTAATAAGTCGTTAAGTGAACAAGGTTGTAAGTGTATAGAGCCAACCTTCTGGGTCTCGATGTGCTTCTCCAGGATCTGTTGTTTCTTGGAGTTTACATCCTGCTGCAGCCGCAGAGCTTCCTGTTGAAGGGATCATGGAAAAACCAAGGTTAACATCTGGCTAGACGAGCCCTCCTCACACCTCTACCTACCATACTGCACTACCTCCCCTACCACTACCTCCTCCTCTACCTACCATACTGCACTACCTTCTCCTCTACCTACCATACTGCACTACCTCCTCCTCTACCTACCATACTGCACTACCTTCTCCTCTACCTACCATACTGCACTACCTCCTCCTCTACCTACCATACTGCACTACCTCCTCCTCTACCTACCATACTGCACTACCTTCTCCTCTACCTACCATACTGCACTACCTCCCCCTACCACTTCCTTCTCCTCTACCTCCCCCTACCACTTCCTCCTCCTCTAGCCACCATACTACACTACCTCCTCCTCTACCTACCATACTGCACTACCTCCTCCTACCACTTCCTCCTCCTCTACCTACCATACTGCACTACCTCCTCCTACCACTTCCTCCTCCTCTACCTACCATACTGCACTACCTTCTCCTCTACCTACCATACTGCACTACCTCCTCCTCTACCTACCATACTGCACTACCTCCCCCTACCACTTCCTTCTCCTCTCTACCTCCCCCTACCACTTCCTCCTCCTCTAGCCACCATACTGCACTACCTCCTCCTCTACCTACCATACTGCACTACCTCCTCCTACCACTTCCCTTCTCCTCTACCTACCATACTGCACTACCTCCTCCTACCACTTCCTCCTCCTCTACCTACCATACTGCACTACCTCCTCCTACCACTTCCTCCTCCTCTACCTACCAGACTGCACTACCTCCTCCTCTCCTCCAACTAACATATTATCTACCTCCTCCACCTTTCCTTCTCCCTCTCCTCCTCTACCTTCCTCCCACCTCCTCCTCTACCTCCCTTCATGCTCCTTTACCTGCTTCTTCCTCAGAGTCTCCTCACTGTTCCTCTGAGCAGTCTTCAGAGCAGCTGGGTTGAACACGGTCTTGGTCAGCCTTTGGAAGTGGAAAACACCTGAAACATACGGAACACAAAGCATGAGCATGACAGCATCCTGGCCGCATCTGTTGCTATATACACTGCAGTGTTAAATGAATGTATGGTTGAGGTCAAAGAGGCGGCTCACCTTCTCACGGGCAGTGCTGGTTTTACAGGAAACCCAAGCCTCTCTTTCACAGACGTTTTGACAGAATTCTGAAACCAGACAGATAGGTGAACAGGTGAAAACAGACACACACAACAACAGACACACCAATAAACTGAAACACCACATGCACACACACAACAACTGACAAGGCACACGGACAGGTACAGAAAACAGGTTCAGACACAGGCGCATACACACACACACCTGGGAGGCGTCGGCGGGGCTGTGGTTGTGGGCGGGCCCTGTGAGCAGGGGGTCCCAGACGGTCCTTCACAGACTGTTTGAGAGCGGTGGGCAGGGCCTGGGGGATACAGACACGTATCAGAGACCACGTCACTCACCTGCACACTGGACAATTCTGGACTCAATCGACAGGCGAACTGACTGAGGGGCAGGTGCCAACTTGATCTGCCCTGTATCGTTTATTACTTTAAGTGGTTAGACAACACAGACAAAAGGTATCATTCTGATAATGGTAGGACACTGGTACTTTGTTCCAGGGTGCATTTGTTACCGACTGCGCCAGTTAAGCTGCAGCCCTGAGTTCAACCATTCACTTGAATGAGGTCAGTGGATTAAGCCGCGGTGGTGGGGGGCCGGATGAGAAGCAGCCTGCGCCCATAAGTGTGAACACAATCAACTAGAGGAACACGACCCGGTGTCTCATGGTGGTGGCCAATCACGTACGCCAGCACCACGACCAGAAGACGCCCGCGTGGGGAACCTTGTTCACCGTGTGCTGTCGGCATTGTAGCCTTCTGCCGTTTACTGAGCTGCTGGGAGAATGGACCTTCACAGCGGGCCAAATGGGCCATGAAGGGACACTTCCACATGGCATCTTGAGACGTGGCGTTTGCTTTGTGAGCAGAGTCTTTACATTGACAATAGGCATTAAACAATACACAAAATGTGGGGGTGTGGAGTGTATTCAAGTATATCTCACACCAAGGTGGAGGGCTGTGTGAATTACAGTCAGGCAGGGAGTGTGTGTGTAATACCGTATATCTTACCCTGAGGCTGTGTGTGCATTACGGTGTAACTTGCAGTGCACTTGTGGGTGAGGGGGGGGGGGGGGGGGCGGGGGGGGGCTGGGTGTGTATCAAAGTGTATCTTCAGGTGAGGTGGGCTGCGTGTGTGTGTGTGTTTATGTGTGTGTGTGTGTGTGTGTGTGTGTGTGTGTGTGTGTGTGGTGTGTGTGTGAATTAGAGTGCATGTTAGAGTGAGCTCAGGAAGTGTGTATATATAATAAAGAATATCTTACAGAGGGATGGTGTGTGTGTGTGTGTGCACGTGTGTGCGTGTGTGCGTGTGCGTGTGTGTGTGCGTGACAGAGTGCATCTCACTGTGAGGTCAGCGGCGGGGTGCAGGCTGCAGGGAGGCAGGGGGGTCCCGGGGGTCCGTCCTGGCGGGTACCAGTGGACCCTGATGAAGCGGTTCCCCAGCACGGCCTCGGGGCTCTGCATGGCCCGCTTGGCCTCGCTGGGGGTTGGAGAACTGGACCGAGCGCCCCCTCTGGATCGCTCTGGTACGCCACCTGGGGTCAGGAGATGAGTGGTGAACTCTGGTGTCACAGCAGGAAGTACAGGACTGAAGGAACAGCAAAGAGTGTCGTTTCACTTCCTCACTCAGGATCAGGCTGGCCCTCACTCCGGGTTTCAACCAACTTTAGAAAACCAAAAAAAAGGGCCGACCAACAAACGCTAAGGGGGAGGAAGTTTAAGTTCATATATTCACTCATATGGCCATTGTTCACATATGCTACCTCTTGAGAAAAGCGTTGAGTGCACATTTCTGTTCATTTCGTTATTCTGTGTACTTCAGATAAAATGGTCTTGATTGCTCCGTCTGACGAGTTAGTTTTAGCGGCGCTGTTGTTTGTGAATTCTGAAGGCTGATTGTGATCTTGCTTCGTCGTGAACCAAAACGAGAGAGAGAGAGAGAGAGGAGAGAGGAGGAGAGGAGAGAGAGAGAGAGAGAGAGAGAGAGAGAGAGAGAGAGAGATGAGAGAGAGGAGAGAGAGAGAGAGAGAGAGCGAGAGAGAGAGAGAGAGAGAGAGAGATGGAGAGATGAGGAGAGGAGAGAGAGAGAGAGAGAGAGGAGAGAGAGAGAGAGGAGAGAGGAGAGAGAGAGAGAGAGAGGAGGAGAGAGAGAAGAGAGAGACGTGAGAGAGAGAGAGAGAAGGAGGAGAGGAGAGAGAGAGAGAGAGAGAAGAGAGAGACGAGAGAGAGAGAGAGAGAGACGAGAGAGAGAGAGAGGAGAGATCGATCCAGAAATACGTGGAGACAGAGATGAAGGTTGACAGAGAGAGGAAGATAGAGACATCGAAACTGAAAGACAGAGAGAGGAAGATAGAGACATCGAAACTGAAAGACAGAGAGGGGAAGATAGAGACATCGAAACTGAAAGACAGAGAGGAAGACAAGTCGACCGAGACAGAGAGAGAGCGAGCGAGATCCTCTGACCTGCAGGTTGACGATGTTCCCAAACTGGCTGAAGTGTGCGTTGAGCTTGCTGATGTTGTTGAGGTCGGGGGGGATCTGTCGGACCAGAAGCCTGGAGTTGGGGGGGTGGAACTGGGGAGGAGCTCTGTTCTGGAAGCCCTGGTGGTTCCCGAAGCTGGGTCTGGAGCGAGCAACCAATCATTAGTCAATAACCAATCGATCTGACCAGTCCACCTGTCCAGGAATCACTGCTGGTGGCTCAGTAGAAACCAGTGCCTAATACAAAATAATAATTTACCTTATTTCCAATTCCCAGAACTACTGTAATCTGAGCAGTTGTTTATTTAAACTAAGCCCCACTTTTAAGTCTCTTTGGATAAGCCTGCTGAATGACCAAAGGGTAACGTAATGTTTACGCGTGTGTTAGTTGGTCTTACTTGTCAAACCAGGGCTTCTTGGGGGGCATGTTCCCATCGTGGGGGCCGGCTGGTCTCTTCCTGGGGTCGGACTCCATCACCACCCGGTGGTTAGGAGGCTTCTCTGTAGCACAGAGAGGAGATTTAACGAGATTAGGAACTGAAGGTAAGTGAGCCCAGAATTAACTATTAGTAAACGATGCAGTAAGTAAATAAGTGAGTTAAACCTGTACTAAGTAAATCAGTGAGTTAATCCAGCGCCAACTCTAGACTGCAGCCATGACGGATTATTTGAAATTATGATTAAAAAAAGTGTTTTAGACTTAGACTTTGAAGAACCCCAGCAGGGGACTCTTGAGTTACACTGTAGGAAGAGGCACCGAGCACCAAACCCCTGAGTATGTTAAAGAAACAAGTGGCTGGATGCAGTGAGCGGTGGGACCAGCTCCTACCTCTGTGGGGCTGGTCCATGTCCCCCATGGTCAGGCCGATGAGGTTGGGTCTCTGGACACTGGCTCTGTGGCGGTACTGCATGGGTCTGGACATGCTGGTGATGCTCGGAGCCTCAGGGTTGTACATGTCTGTCTCATACGAGTCTGGTGGAGGAGGACCAGGGAACACAGTGGACTAGAGTTACACCAGGGGTAAGTAGAGAGTTAACTAGAGTTACATCACTTAGCAGGGGTAAGTAGAGACTCGACTAGAGTTACACCAGTTAGTAGGGGTAAGAAGAAAGTTATATCAGTTAGCAGGGCTAACAGCAGTATTAAACCAGTGAGCAGAAGTAAGAGAAGAGTTAAATAGCATTACATCAGTTAGCAGGAGTAAGCAGAGTTAATAGTTAAATAATTCAGTAGAGGCAAGTACAGAGTTAACTAGAATTGCATTAGTTATCAGAGGTAAGCATAGAGTGAAGTGATTCATAAAAGTTAGCAGATGTACATACATAGTTAAGTCAAACAATCAATCAATCAATTAGCAGAGTTGAGTACAGATTGTAGTGCATGATGAGTCAGCTCTTCTGAAGAGCAGGAGGAGGGTCTCTTACCGGAGGAGAAGAGGGGGGTGGAAGGCGGGGGGAGGGAGGAGCGTATCCCAGAGGTGACGATGGTGGGGACGGAGCTGGCAATGGAGTTGGGAGGAGCCACGATACCAGCGCCCTGCAGGGGGGGGAGTGGGGGGGGAGGACCTGGGGGGAGACACCACCAGAGGTTACCACTCCTGCAGGGATGTACTTCATACTGACACACACACAGAGAGGAGGTGTCACTCACTGGTGGATGTTTCATGAAGAGACCCAAATATATTAAAGCTCTCATATTCTTTATACATAAACAATATAAACCAACATGACTTGTTTATGTCAGTGTTTATGTTCTCTATGTTTCCCCCGGGATTAATAAGGCAAACTGTTTGTGAGGAACCACAGCATAACTTCTTTCTCTCGGACTACCATGATGCTGGCCCAGCAGCTTGTCAGCAGGTCTAAGGAGGTCTGTGAGCAGGTCTGGGTAGGTCTGTGAGCCTGGTCTAGCTAGGTCTGTGAGCAGGTCTAAGGACGTCTGTGAGCAGGTCTGGGTAGGTCTGTGAGCAGGTCTAGGGAGGTCTGTGAGCCTGGTCTAGCTAGGTCTGTGAGCCTGGTCTAGCTAGTTTTGTGAGCAGGTCTAGGGAGGTCTGTGAGCCTGGTCTAGAGGTCTGGTAGTCATAGTGATTGTGTAGTTACCTGTTACAGGTGGGAGGCTTGGGGGGAGGGAGCCGGGGGGAGGCACCGGGGGGCGGAGCTGAGCAGGAGGTGGGGTCATGAGTGGGGGGGGCGGAGGGAGACCAGGGGGGGGCTGCGAGGGCGGGGGCTGGAAGGGGAGGATGCTGGGAAGGTTGACGTCCTCCACCACCACTGGGTCACTGCCGTGGTCGAAGGGACACATGTCTCCACGCATACAGAAGCCCTTCTCTGAAACACACACACACATCCATTAATTTAGCATGCAGGTCCGTCTCTAGAACATACTCACACATACATGGTTCTTGATATACTACTTCTAGCATGCAGAGGCTCTTCTCCTTAACACACACTTAAATGGTAATTGACGACTGCTGTCATTTTGCAGTGATTCGCCAGCAGGGTACCTTATGATATAGTGTTGAAAGATAAAATCACCCGCCAAACAGTCAATCATCACCCTATGAAGGGTGCTCTCAGCCAGACATACAGACATGAACCAGACATACAGACATGAACCAGAGTTGGACACGATGCTGCGGTAGGTCAAAGCCACCACATTTGAGATGACGGTAAACAAATACCAAGTGAAAGTGAACCAGGGACCTGCCATTTACTGAACGAAACGCACAAAAACACATTTGCATTTTCTGTACTTTGGATCTCTGAGAGTAGTTTTTCACATTCGTATTATACATATTACATTAAATAATTGTCATTTTTCTGATATCAGAAATCCTTGAATGAAAAACGTTTAAATGGCGTTTATCCAGGAAACTGCAGCTCCCCCATTTACTTGCATTTTGTTTACAGGCCAGTCTCTTGACTCTTCAATATGGCGGCGATGCGTCAGTGTTTGATCCAAAGGCCCCCGCGGCTACGTCTACGTATGTACACGTGTATGCTCTCGACTCTACGCCTCACCGTCGTAGTCACGGCAACGCTTCCTGGGCTGCTGGGCTGGGCGCCGGGGGAAGGCGTGGTCAGGCCTCATGTCCGACCAGCTCTCTGTGGTGCTGCTGTTGTTGTCGTTGCTGCCGTGGTGATGCGTGGGGGCGATCACGGTGATGGTGCTGCTCAGTGAGGGGACGGGGAAGTGGCTGGTGGTCGCCGTGGAGACCAGGGGGGGCGGGGCGTAACCTTCGACGACCTCGGGCCGGTCGGCCGCCTCGTGGTCGTACTTGGGTTTCGGGACGTCACGCTCTGGAGAGGAAGGTCAACGAGAGACAGTTGTTACGGCGACCGTAGATGGGGGAAACCGTTGCTTCCTCGATTAATCCTCCCCCCCTCCCCCGGATTTGGTTCAGTGAGAAACGGAAAATAAATAGCTTCTCCCATCCTTCACCTCGGGGGCAGATGCGAGCAGGGCTGTGGTTTAACAGGGTTTCTGGTTTCTGTGGTATTGTTAGGAAGCTCATGGCCCCGATATGCAACATGACCACAATATTTTAAATGTGTCGCCCAAAGCCTTATCTAACGGAATTAACCTGGATTCTATCATGAAAAATGAATAAGTTCCAGGGCTGCAGTGAAGACATCAAGAGAACGTCCATATTATATAGTTGTATATTTCAAACAATACCTTTACTAGTGCGTGACTGAGCGGTCAGTCACACACTTTGCGACTGAAGGACAGCTTTTACCTGCAGGCCATCAGGCTTCTGAACCGCCAAACTCTTTAGATTTTCTCCAATGCCACTTCATATCATTCTCCATTGCTGCTCTCACTAAATCTGTGATTTCCTTACTTTACTGTACTTATTGTATTTTATTACTATATTTATTACTATTTTCCTTGATTTTCGTTCCATGTTGGAACGAGCCACATCCAATACATTTCATTGTACTGTATGACTGTAAGTGATATTGCTGTATTTGACAATACAGGACTTGAATCTTCCCTGAATTAATCTTTTTAAGATCTAAAACCCTTAAATTAGTCAACACCACTAGATAACATTTCAGAAACCAATGGATGACGTCAGTCATTCCCAGCTTAACTAACTGGTCTTAGTCTGCCTTGTTGGTGGCATATCTCCTGGGTGAACGACTCCTAAGCCTGGGTTTTGAAAGTATGAGAGTACTTCCAATCATTCCAAATGACAAGAGCGACTTGTTCACTGTGTAAAGTATCAAGAGCTCATCTCTTGTTGAGTAAATGTTTACAGTTAAACACGTCGCTCAGCTCAGTCGGTTGTAAAGTGGTTCTGTACACTTAGTGCTGGTGCCCTTCAGATTAGACTGGGGGTTTATGCAATTCTAGTAAAGAGAGACAAACATTGACGGGAAAACATCAATGCTGTTGTTGGCATTCCTCTGTGGTTAGCTTGGTAATAGTTATTGTATTGATATATTTTAATATTGGTGTATTGTAATATTGGTATATTGTAGTCATCACGACAGCCCTAGATGTGAGATTCATAATTTGAGATGTATTTATTTATTGCCAAGATTAAAGCAAAAAATAAAGCAAACAAGAATGACGAGCAGAAATCCTGACTTCCAACACAGACTGTTTCAATGAATTCCATTGTCAATATTGACTTCAATCAGAAAATGTTTATACTTCTCAAGGTGGATGTGTTTTATACACGTTAAGAGTTAGGAGGTTTAACCATAAGGTGGATGTGTTTTATACAAGTTAAGAGTTAGGAGGTTTAACCATAAGGTGGATGTGTTTTATACAAGTTAAGAGTTAGGAGGTTTAACAATAAGGTGGATGTGTTTTATACAAGTTAAGAGTTAGGAGGTTTAACCATAAGGTGGATGTGTTTTATACAAGTTACGAGCTAGGAGGTTTAACCATAAGGTGCATGTGTTTTATACAAGTTACGAGCTAGGAGGTTTAACCATAAGGTGCATGTGTTTTATACAAGTTAAGAGTTAGGAGGTTTAACCATAAGGTGGATGTGTTTTATACAAGTTACGAGCTAGGAGGTTTAACCATAAGGTGCATGTGTTTTATACAAGTTACGAGCTAGGAGGTTTAACCATAAGGTGCATGTGTTTTATACAAGTTACGAGCTAGGAGGTTTAACCATAAGGTGCATGTGTTTTATAAAAGATATTAAGTTAAGAGTCAAGTGGAGTTCATCATTAAGTGTGTTTTATCACTGGACCCCTCACCTCTGCTCCGGCTGCGGGAGCGGCTTCGGGAGTGGTCTCTCTCTCGCCCTCGCTCCCTCTCCCTCTCGCGGTCTCTCTCCCGGTCCCGCATGCGGTCCTTGCTCCAGCTGCGGCTGCGGCTGCGTGCGCGGCGGCGGTTGTAGCGGTCGCGGTACGAGTCTCTCCTTGGCGGCTGGCGCTCGTACTCCCTCTTCCTGGGCCGCTCGTCCCTCTTCCCCCGGTCCTCCACTCTCCTGAGAAACAACAGGTTCAGCCCCGTGACACACTTCCCCTACGGCTGCACATTAGGCCTGTGCCAAGTGGCGATCAGAACATATATTGGCCATTGGAGGACAATTTGGTTTCCCTACTCCCGATGTTCGGGTGATTTTAACCATCAGAGCCTTCTCTATGAACAGAGCGCACATAGAGGCTGAATAGCGCTCTGCCTCCATCAAAATATTACTTGACTACTGACTGCAAAACCCTGGACATTTTTCACGCCCTGCTTTACTGAAATCACTGAATCACCCAGCAGACTTGATTATTTAACTGTGAAAACAAATGCAGGCTGTGGCTACACTGCACTACTTTCTTTCAGTTTGAAAAAATAAACTGAAGAAACAACACCTGGAGGCAGATGTCGCTGATCACGACAGTAATGTGAATCACTACGCAAATATGATTGTCCTACTGCCCCCAGGCCCACAGCCTCTAGGTCAACATCAGGCAGACTTGCACCCCCAACCCGGAGCCACTGCTTGCTCAGAGCCAAGCGGTGTAGAGGTACCTTAAGGCTCTATCAGGGGCCTGGTTCCTGGTCTGGAGTTCATCACGTTTATCTTCTGGCACCCTTATGGCCCTGATTGAGTATAGCACTAGTTAGAAATATAATTATACACATTAAACATTCATCTGAATTAACATTCAACACTGAACACACACAAACACACACACACACACACACACCTGCCGTCTCTGCCATAGCGGGAGCTGGACTGTGGAGGACTGTGGTTCACCCTGCGAGAGAACTTGTCTCGGTCATCCTCCCGGCTCGACTAGAAAGAGAGAGAATATACACATGTAAACACACACAGACTACTGGTTATCTTGTTACGATACAGAATAGTAGATGCGTGCTTAGTCATCTAGGCTGATTGTATAATTGGAGATGAAAGTTACAAGAAAAGAGAAAACATTAAATACATGTTTAATGGAGTGATTATTTCATAGACTGTGTGAGATATCCCATTGACTGCAAATCACCTCTTCTTTTTTAACTTCATCCATCTCTGGTTTTGTTTCAATCTTGATCGCCGGGGACTGATGCTCTGAGGGAGGGAGGTAGCTTCTGTTGCTCACTGCTTCAAACAGCTTATCCACAAAGATCTGGGTCTCTGGAAAAACACAGAAAAAACTAATCACAAACGAGAATCCACAGCCTTTCAAACTAGTAATAGTAATACACTGTTATACAGCACCTTTTAAGTTACAAAGTACTTTACATAATAGTCAGACAGTCAAAGAGTTAGTCAATGCTAAGAATGTATGCACATAACGGTATGCTAAGATGCTATAGATAAAAGCGTGTGCCAATGGTATATTTTACATAGTACTAACACAGACAGGCTGGGAAACAGCAAACAAAAACAAAGGACGATGAACAACACCTTCTGCTGAACAGAGTATAAGTATAGTCTAGAGTAGTTTGGAGGGAATAGATTACCTTTCTGCAGGAACACATCCAGCTGGTCGATGCAGAGGGCTTTCAGCTCCTTCTCACTCTTATCCTTCTTCACCAGAGCCACCACGTACTTGGCCAGCGCAGAGGGGTCTGCATCACAGCTGGAAAATTCAAGTAATTATTTATTAAATAGCAGGGGAGGAGTGAAGTGGTAAGGATGTTCTAGGTTTAATCACAGTCTACCTGTAGGCCATCCTCGTGCAATATGCCCCTACCTGCTCCTTATTGCCATGTCTGTTTTATCCTTCTAATCTAACCCCGACCTGCCCCTTTGGTGACCAGCCTCTGAATTCACCGTGTAACCCTTACCTGCTCCTTGATGTTCAGTCTTTGTATTCAATGTCTAACCCTTACCTGTTCCTTAATAACATGGATCTGAATTTACTGTGAGTAGCTTTGAATACATGCATCTGCTGTATGACTAAAATTCTACAATAGTAAACAGGCATAGGCATATAGCTAATTTCCTTTAGAGTCATATGATACTTATGCATTCATATGTGTATTCCTGACTGCATGTGTGTTTATCTTCACTTAGGCTTATATCATATGTATTCCATTTGTAAAGATATTGTATGTATGCATCTTTCAGTAGAGCAACTGCGACAGAAACAACTCCGCTCGGATTAAGCAGCCTTCTCTGCCTCTGAATGAAGTCCATGTAGTGAATGAATGTGTTCACCATAAGCATCGTTTGCACGTTACAGACTTTGGTGAAAGCAGATGTTATATTAACTGCATGTTAACTTAATGTTACCTCAGGGGGTTACGGTGAGATTAAATAAGATTAGATGATCACATATATTAAGAAATCATTTATAAGTTAACATATAAATATACTGTGGCTATTACCTTCACACATTCATAATGTGTTGTTCATAATGATCGCAGGCGTCTACGAATATTAATCAGCTCAGAGAGGGCAATGTGTAAACTTTACCAAGTTATATGAAATAAAGGAAGATAAGATAAGGTTAGATACTTACATGGGCTCAAGGGTTTTGGAAAGCCAGTTTTTCAAGGCATCGAGATTTTCAATGATCATTTTAAGAGTCCAAATCTGGAGGCCAGGGTTCACTTCAGATGGTGAAATAAGAAAGGAGTAGGTAATACAATTGTGTGTTTGGGGAGAGTCTGCGAAATACTAGCTTAGCCTAGCTCAGTTTAGCCTAGCCTAGCGGTGAGAAAGGCCACAGCGAGGCTAGTTGGGTGTTATTTAAACACACATTAATACATAGAAACAGTCTGCTTAGTCTCAAATGAAAAGCGAGTGGGCTCGCGGAAGGTTCGGTGTGTATAAAGGCCGGGTTTATAATAATAAGAAGTATAATAATAAGTGTAGTTATCTTGATCTCATTATAGACCAGCGTGCCATCTATTTACTACCGCCCTGTGGCCTCGTCGGACAGTCTCGCGAGAACCGAAAGCTTCCAGAACGGCTGCACCGTCATCATACCCAACTTTGTGGTGAAAATAAAGAAAAAACACGTCACATTTGAGAAATAAAATGAACAGTATACAATGCATGTTGTATATATTTTTATTTTATATTGAATATGCAGCTCAAAGCACCACATAAGTCATGAAATATATTCAAATATTCAAATGTATTTATTTATTTAAATGTATTGATTTATTTAGTTTATTAACATATATATGTATATATTATTATTTTATTTTATTTCATTTCATTTGATTATCTCAAAAACTACAAACATGAAAACACTTTTTCTGAACAATGTCTACGGAAAATCACTCACTGTTGTTGCATTACCACCATCTACTGGCTTAGTTTGATACTTTCCCCCAAAATTCCTAACTGTTCCTCTGTTAGGATAGGGATGTCCGATATTGACTTTTTGCCGATATCCGATAGCCGATATTGTCCAAATTCTTAATTTCCAATTCCGATATCAACCGATATGGTATACCGATATATGCAGGTGTTTTTTTTTTTTTTTTGCCCAGACTAATTTTAGATCACATATCTCCTGTTGTGGAATTAACACATCACCTACTTTTATTGTGATGCCACACTAGATGCATTCCACAAATTAACACTGTCTATAAAAAAATAGGACACTATACTTCAACTTATGGAAAAGTGCCATATTTATGCACAAGCACATTATCGGTGGTAAAACCAATAACGATATGAACCGATATTTAAAAAATAGGCCAATATCGTCTGATATTATCGGACATCCCTAGTTAAGAGGAATGGTTAGTAACGGTTAAAAAAAGTTTCTATATCTAAACTTTGTATTAGGTATATATTTGTATATATATATGACTCACTCTTTCTGTAGTCCTCGCCACTCTGCTATTACTGCAAAAATGTTCAAACAAATGTTTTTTGCATAGCATGCTCACTGCATAACAGAAGCAACAAGTGGTTCAAA
This sequence comes from Urophycis tenuis, assembly GCA_036785325.1. Taxonomy (NCBI): domain Eukaryota; kingdom Metazoa; phylum Chordata; class Actinopteri; order Gadiformes; family Phycidae; genus Urophycis; species Urophycis tenuis. The sequence continues at coordinate 16,069,177 of JAXIVH010000005.1, read as the reverse complement.
GTAGCATTTATATTTAGAAACTTTGACTAGCCTACAAGTCTATATTCAGCAAACAAGTATAAATGTTGTTGAAGTGCAATATCAGTAATCTATGTACATATATAAGCACATATTAACTCCTCTCCACAAACAGGTCAGAACATTAATGGTTCGAGTAATATCAAGTCCATACTGAGAAACACTGGTCTGCACCGCCTTACTCAATCCACCCTGCTTGTACTCCAAAACCTCTTTTTCATTATAACATACATGATGATGCAGGTGCTCCTCATTCTCATTTCCTGTCATGGTTGAACTGAGCTCCTTGCTGAGAGAAAACATCAAACATTTTTTAATAAGAATCGTTTAATTGCCAGCTAATGGAAATAAATGACAAACACAAAAAGTATTCCCTTTTCCCTCCCATCAGATTCAATATTTGAATGTTAACATTCAATGTTTCTCTCAAAATGGCTCTTTGTAACCGCTCCAAGTGTAATTCATTCTTTTTGTTATAAATTTTACTTGCCAAATACAAACATTTTGTTAAAAAGTCACTTTTTAATTAGGGTAAAGCCATTAAAATGATTTAAGGGTAGTGTTTGACACTGCTTAACATCAGAGGGGTAAAACTGAACAGGTATAAAAACACAAGATGGGCCTAATTGTTCTGTCCCTATTCCCTAAACATCTTTACATCATACATATGTTACGTCTTCATCAAACAAATAACATTTTGCAGTGGCTGCATTTCTTTGTTGGAATGTTGGGAATCCGAAGAGCAGAATGTACCATGTACTCATTCATGTAAACATAAATATTTCCATTTTTCACACATCTGGGCTGCCAAAAAAAGGGATGAATACTTGACTCCAATGGCCTACAGTAAACCGACCCAGAATGACAAAGCCGGCTAAAATGGTCAGTACATTCAGTGTCATCCTTAAATGTCCTCACGTTTTGATCCAGGGCAAACTAATAACACTTAAAAATAGCAAATACAATCCTTATGTGTAATATACAGTGTGAATATACAGTCTAATACAGTTAAACAGTTTAAATACAGAGCACATGAACAGAGCAATATCGTCACTCAATCGCTCACTAGTTGTGCAGACTAATAAAAAACAGTCACTAGGTCTATGTCTGCAAGGGGCTGTAGATGTGTAGGGGATCTAGGTGATCTATGTCTATAGGCGGTCTATGTCTGTTGTTGTCTCTGTCTCTCAGTGGTTTTGTCAGTAAGAAGGTGTTGGCGTGCAGGAGTCTACATTTCTAGGTGGCCTACGTATCTACGTGGTCTCGGTCTATAGGCCACTATGTCTTTCGGTGATTATGTCTGTAAGGGGCCATAGATGTGTGGGGTCTAGGTGATCTGTGTCTCAGGTGATCTATGTCTCTCGGTGGTCTAGGTCTATAGTTGTTTGTCTGTAGGTCTCCATGTCTGTAAAGGGCTATAGATATGGAGGGGTCTTGGTGGTCTATGTCTAGAGGTGGTCCATGTCTCTAGGGGGTCGAGGTGTCTCTGTATCTGAACCGGATGTGTACAGGTGCCCCGGGACACAGCAGACCATGGGTCTTGGCTTTGACTTCCGTGGAGAGGAGTGGCGACACGTCAATGTGGAACCTCTGGATCAGCTGAGAGAGGAGGCGACAAAACATTTGTAACGTTGAATCACATTGAAGCCATACCAACCACAAACATTCCTATTCTCCCAGGTTGCACTTGATGATCGTTGATGTTCAGATGTCTGGACATACCATTGCAAAGGCGCTCTGTGTGTGTGTGTGTGTGTGTGTGTGTGTGTGTGTGTGTGTGTGTGTGTCTGTGTGTGTGTGCGTGCGCGTGTGTGTGTGTCTGTGTGTGTGTGCGTGCGCGTGTGCGTGCGCGTGTGCGTGTCTGTGTGTGTGCGTGTGTGCGTGTGTGCGTGTGTGCGTGTGTGCGTGTGTGCGTGCGCGTGTATGTGTCTGTTTGCGTGTGTGTGTGTGTGTGTGTGTGTGTGTGTGTGTGTGTGTGTGTGTGTGTGTGTGTGTGTGTGTGTGTGTGTGTGTGTGTGTGTGTGCGTGCGTGCGTGCGTGCGTGCGTGCGTGCGTGCGTGCGTGCGTGCGTGCGTGCGTGCGTGTGCGTGTGTGCATCCCCACCCTTGCGAGGGCTAGGTGCAACTCGAGCTCCGCTATCCTGCGGCCGATGCAGCTGCGGAGGCCGTAGCCGAAGGGGATGGAGCCGAAGTTGTCCACGCGGACCGTGTTGTCCTTCCGGACCCAGCGGGACGGACGGAAGTCCCTGGCGCCCAGGAAGTTCTGCTCCTCCATGGATGTGGCGTAGTGACACAGAGCCAGCTGGGTCTGCACCGGTACACACACACACAGCTGTTTGAGTTCATCCACAGACACTTCACATTTAGTCACCTCGTCAATTAAGAGATGCTTTAATCCTGAGAGACTTTACATTTAGTCGTCTCGTTGTTTAAGAGACCCTTTAATGCAGAGAGATTTTACATTAAGTTGCCTAATCATTTAGGAGATGCTTTAATCCAGAGAGATTTAAGTAAAGCCAAAGCTTACAATTAAAGTTGGAGTCGCTACAAATAAGTAAAAGTGCGGTATGACCGAGTTTCTTAACCAGGTTGACAGAGCACAGAGTGTCCCTAGCAATCAGACTGTGATCTGGGGTTCACATTTCAAAGCTTAACAAGGTGCAGTATAATAACAGGGAAAGTGAACGTTCCAGTTCAAAACATCCAGTTTATAAAGATCACAATGTGTGCGTGTGTGTGTGTGTGCGTGTGCGTGCATCTGCGTACCTGTGAGCGTGCACACGTGTGAGTGCATGTGTGTCCTACTCACCCCTTTAGGTATGAAGTATCCTCCCAGCACCAAGTCATCCTGGGTGACCCGCCCGTTGCCAGGGAGAACTGGAAACAGCCTGCACCAGACACACAAAGGCGCTCTGTCTCTGTCTCTCCACACACACAGCTTTAAAACCATTCCCCCTGGGAGCGGAGCGGGAGGGCCAGACAAAGAGCGAGGGGCCGCGGGGAGCAGGCTCCTTCACAGGGAGAACTCTTTTCATCCTCAAACCATCTGAGCCATGTTTACATCTGCTACGACTCCAACGCACACTCACAACGCCGAAACCACCAGGCGTGCAAGGCAGAGATAGGAAGTTAAGGTTCGAAACAAGCAGATGCAAAAGTAATGTCTACAAAAGAAAAGTTGAATTCAGTTCTTACTCCACATAAATAACAACATGTATTTATAATGGAGTTACCAAGAACTATCTGTAATTATTTAAACTCTATTGCACCCTCCACCACCCTGTCTCCTTCTCACCATCTAACCCTCCACCTGCCCACCAATTAACCCTCCACCTCCCTACCAGCTAACCCTCCGTCTGCCCACCATCTGGGATGGTGAGATGGCACCTTTCTACCATCTCCACCCGTCTTCAATGAAGTATTGTTGAAGGCATAGTCCATACTTGGGAATGGACTTCAGTTAGAAAACAACTTATGAAACATGGAGAGTGAGACAGGATAGCGTGTGTGTGTGTGTGTGTGTGTGTGTGTGTGTACCTGAGGGTCTCCTTAACAAGGCCTCGTATGAGGGGGAGGTGGGAGATGTGGTCAGCAGTGGGGGTCTCCTCTCCCCCTAGGACCCCCGTTAACTCCTCGTAGATCTCCTGCTGTACCTCCTTGTTCAGAGCCAGCATGTAGACGGCCCAGGTCAGGGTGAACGACGTCTGGAGAGAGAGAGAAAGAACCACAGAGTCATTCTAGAGAGAGACTCAGAGCTGAATAGAACAAAGGAGCTCTATTTGGCAGAGGCAGGTTCAGCCATACAATAGACTGTACAACAGCAGCAGACAGCTGAAAAGTGCTTTGCAAAATACTGCAACATTGCCAGGTCTGTCGAAGTCCATATCGTAAATATGTTTAGTCTTGGTGTAATGAGCAGTGTTCAACATTGTCAGTATTGTTGTTTCCTCTATTTATAAATGAAATCAAGATGTTTGTCCTCAGTGTGCATCTGCGTGGGAAGGAGTATGTTTGAAGATGGTGTGTGTTGGAGCTGGAATGTGTTTGTCAGTGTTGAGGATTTAAGGTTCTAACTGTAGCCACGGAAACAGTTACATTATAATGTATTGTCTACTTTATTTATCCAGAAGTGAGGCCCCGCCAGCGTGCCCATCTTTGGAGAGATTCTGTCTACTAACACTAGAAACAAGCTGGGCTGACTCAAAGCTCTTGTTTTTAATACGAATGCACGCTAATGCCAACCGACAGCTCTCTCCCTCTCCCCGTGTGCACCTTCTTGCATATGCCCTGGCAGTAGCTCTGGCTGTCTAATCTACTCATTCACATTGATCATCAACTGCCTCATCCACCTGTCTTTCTCTTCTAAGCTCCTTCAGCTCATCTCTACCTTCCCTCAAGAATGCTGGCTCTGAGATCACTCAAATTAGAAGCAGGGCTGCTCCTGGAATGCCTCCTCACTTGAGAGCTTGTAGGGAGACCAGAGGCCGACTTGCCGTAATGAATCATCTTGCTGTGAGAACTCCAAGAGCCATGGGAGTGTATAAAAGCCTTAAGCTGTCACATATGTCCCATAGTAGTCAGGGGGCCGCCTATCCCCTTTAGGTGTAGCACCTGGGACACGGCTAATTGGCTTTGTGAGGGATTTATCTAGTTCTTCCCAAGATATTGATGGCAAAGGAATTACTCTGAGTGGTGGGCACTGATGATTCAGGTGAAAGGCGAGGCTTTCCGGGTGGCCTCGTCCACCATGGGCTGGGCTTGGCTCACCCATAGGCCTAATGGCATCGGAATCAGCCATTTTAAAATGGGTTAGTGTGTCTCAGGAAACGGCTCAAAGGACCGTTTGTTGTGGATTGTGGTTTGTTGTGGAAGTTTTGAGCCGCAGCCACAAACCATTGGGAGACTCGGGGGTTGCCGTGGATCGTCCAGTTCATTTAAGGACTGATGTGAGTGTTGACTGCCAAGATGAGTGTCACGGTCCTGAACAAACAACGGGACCCTGACGGAGCCCTGGCCGGCTGGAGGAGTGCATACTTGGCCCACTGAACACCGGAACTGGCTTTCTGGAGGCGTGTGTGTGTGTGTGTGTGTGTGTGTGTGTGTGTGTGTGTGTGTGTGTGTGTGTGTGTGTGTGCGCGCGCGGGGGTCTCGCGGGGCGGTCCACGGCCCCAGCGTCCGGCCCTGGGTGGAACTCCCCATCCTGGCCTCTACTTACAAAGCGGGAGCTACTGTCACTGAAGGACCACTTGATGTGTGCTTGTGGAGCGAAGGACCAAATAAACAAACCCTTTCTGACCGTTGAGGACATGTGCAGGAATGTGTGCGTTTGTGCCTAGCGTGTATGAGAGAGGGAGTGTGTGTGTGTTTGTACCAAGTGTGTATGAGAGAGGGAGTGTGTGTGTTTGTACCTAGCGTGTATGGGAGAGGGAGTGTGTGTGTGTGTGTGTGTGTGTGTGTGTGTGTGTGTGTGTGTGTGTGTTTGTACCTAGCGTGTATGAGAGAGGGAGTGTGTGTGTTTGTACCTAGCGTGTATGAGAGAGGGAGTGTGTGTGTGTTTGTACCTAGTGTGTATGGGAGAGGGAAAGTGTGTGTGTGTGTGTGTGTGTTTGTACCTAGCATGTATGGAGAGGGAGTGTGTGTGTGTTTGTACCTAGTGTGTATGGGAGAGGGAGTGTGTGTGTGTTTGTACCTAGTGTGTATGGGAGAGGGAGTATGTGTGTGTTTGTACCTAGCGTGTATGGTAGAGGGAATGTGTGTGTGTGTGTGTGTGTGTGTGTTTGTACCTAGCATGTATGGAGAGGGAGTGTGTGTGTGTTTGTACCTAGTGTATATGGGAGAGGGAGTGTGTGTGTGTTTGTACCTAGTGTGTATGGGAGAGGGAGTGTGTGTGTGTTTGTACCTAGCGTGTATGAGAGAGGGAGTGTGTGTGTGTTTGTACCTAGCGTGTATGAGAGTGGGAGTGTGTGTGTGTTTGTACCTAGCGTGTATGGTAGGGGGAGTGTGTGTGTGTTTGTACCTAGTGTGTATGAGAGAGCGAATGTGTGTGTGTGTACCTAGTGTGTATGGGAGAGGGAGTGTGTGTGTGTACCTAGTGTGTATGGGAGAGGGAGTGTGTGTGTTTTTGTACCTAGTGTGTATGGGAGAGGGAGTGTGTGTGTGTGTGTTTGTACCTAGGATCTATGGGAGAGGGAGTGTGTGTGTGTTTGTACCTAGCGTGTATGAGAGAGGGAGTGTGTGTGTGTTAGTAGTTGGTGTACTGGAGTGCGAAGGCGTGGGACAGCTTCTGGCAGCCTACTTGAGCACCGTCCGTTGGGCAGCTTGTCACCCACCGGGAGCAAGACCCCCAGGACCTGCTCCTCCTCCTCGCTACAGAGGGGGCTTCTGGGGCTCAGCGTTTCTCAGAGTGAGAGGGGCAGGGGTGTTGCAGGGGGGGGCAGGAAGTGGGATGGAAAGGGATAATCGAATGTGTTTAGTGAGGGGAAAAGCTAAGTCGCGCACTGAATAAAAACACAGCACATGCGGAATGCACAATTAGAAAGCTGTTGCACACGAGAACCCGAAATAAGTGAGCGGGTGCACCGAAGCGCCAGACTGCACAGCGGGCGCATGAACCGACCGAACGGCCATGAACCAGGAAGGACGTGGCTGTGGCCACTGGACGTCAAATGTCTGAGCTGCAGAAGTGTCACGGCCACAGCAATGTGTCCACGCTGTTGGGACAAAATGGAGACTTGGCCCGACCGCGCGGGGACCGTCACCAGACAAACCGCGTGTCACGCAGACCCGTTCAGCAGAGCGACACGTACTGTCGTCTGACGGCTTCACGTGGGACACATGGAGGACATTGTTTGTCGTAGGATTTGCTGTTCTGTACATTTGATCCAATGTGGATAATTTTTTCAATTCATCAATTTGCTGAGGTGGGGGTTAATTCATGTAATTTCAAAGGGCTTTTTTTTTCTTCACAAGAACGGTGGGAACGGGTGTGTGTGAAGAGGGGGGCACCATTGCTTATTTTGACCAAAGGAGGGGCCTGACAAAAAGTTTAAAAATGGGCTAACCTGTCATGACAGATCCCCTCTCCCCCCTCCCAACTATAGCCGTGGCAACAAGCTCAACAGACACATACTTCCTTTCATCACCAGCCCCCCCCCCCCCACACACACACACACACATACATCTTGTTAATCTGACAGCAGTCTCTCACACACACACACACACACACATACTGTACAGCGTCTCTATGGACTTGTATAACAAAGTTGTTATACAAGTGCAACAGAGTGTGTGTGTGTGTGTGTGTGTGTGTGTGTGTGTGTGTGTGTGTGTGTGTGTGTGTGTGTGTGTGTGTGACACAGCCACACAAAGCTGGCAACAAAATTAAAATCCCCCGCTGTGAGGATCTCAAGCAAACGACAAGAAACCGAATCTGAGTGAGACCATCTTTGTGGGTGGAGGGTGTGTATGTGTGTGTGTGTGTTGACCTCAGACTGACACCCTGAAGTTGGCGCCAAAGAACACAATCCTTGAAATGCAACACTCACCACACACACACACACACACACACACACACACACACACACACACACACACACACACACACACACACACACACACACACACACACACACACACACACACACACACACACACACACACACACACACACCGTGTCGACGCCCGCCAGCAGCATCTCCGTCACGTTGGCATAGATCTCCTCCAGGCTCATCTCCATGGTAACCAGCATGTGGGTGAGGAGACCCCCCCTCACCTCCTCCCCCCGCTCAGTCTGACCTCTGACCTCCTCCAACCTCTTACAAACGTGGACTTGACCTGGAGAAGCGGTTTGGGGAGGAGGAGGGCAGAGAGGACAGCAAGAGAGGGTGAGAAGAGGGTGAGGAATAGGGCAGAAGAGAGGGGGCAGGGTTACATAAAGGGAGACATACTGAACCACAGTTCTTTGGCAGGGGAAGCTTAAGCCCTACAGGAGAAGCAGCCGACAGTGGAGTGCCAAGTCCATATCACAAGTGCAGTCTAGGTTTACGAGGTGAGTTCGTCATCAGGAATCCTGTTCAATCAGTCAAGTTCAATCAAGTCTCAATTCATGCATATTGGTTGTTGTTGTAATGTTACTTTGTGTATTTGCTGAGGGGAAAGACAAATATCACCACTCATTTACATTTAGGGGCATTTAGCAGACACTTTTATCCAAAGCGACTTACAATTTGTCAGAAGAAGGTGAAACACTTCATTGCTGTTAATACAGTAAGCAGTCACCAGAACAAGTTTCAAGCAGTCCAATTGCTAGGTTAACCATTGTTAGCATACAACATCTCTGGCCTAAGCTGCTAAGAACGCCTCAACACGCACACCATTCAACACACACATAACCAATCAACATATAAAAACTCCAGTCAACACACAACACACTTTTCATCACACGCCATTCAAAACACAACACATCGCACAAACACAAAGGACACCAATCAACACATGACTTGCAAACCATTCAACACACACCACCACAGGTTTCTTACTGAAGTTGAAGAGGCCGTCCCAAGAGCGGCAGAAGTCCTCCCAGGGCCCGGGCAGAACGGGCCGGAGCCAGCGTGGGATGGCCCCTGCGTACATGGTGGTCTTGAAGGAGCTGAACATCAGGTGCAGAGCGCTGATGTAATCCTGCGTGTCTCTCGGCACCTCCTCCTCCAGACAGCCCAGGCGAGCCTCGTACAAGATGGCCGCCACTCCTGCAGAGGAGGAGCCAAATGGAGTCCGATGAATGGCTAAAAGTCATTGGCGTAGATGTGGAAATGTTTCTCGTTATAAAATAAAAGGAAAAATTCAGATTGTCAACAGAAAAGTGAGGTTCACAAATGCAAAACCTTATTACAATTCTGTTTTGGTTTTTCTTTTGGAGGTGGCGGCGGCCTAGCTACCCACTAGGATCAGCTACTGGGTTGGTTGATAATTAGCTTCTGAGGCTAACCCCTTGCTCAAAAAAAAAAGTCTGCTTTTCATCTAGAAACCACCAGCTTCTCATGTCCCACCACCGGCCTCTCAGTTACCAGCAGCAGTATATCTCTGGCCTGGTCAGTAGCCATCTTCAGCAAGGATAAAGCCTCCACCTCCACTTCTCTGAGTTCTCACATTTTTTTGCATGCCTTCAGTCAGGGAGGTGAACAAGATGCATACCAATGACATGTTTGTCCATGTGACCAATAAATTCGCCCCCTTCCGTTCACCCCGCCTCCATATCTCCATAATGTCAAAACCCCAGGGGGATACTGTGGACACCAATTTGACTCTAAAGAGGCCCCATAAGCGATGGAGACAAGCAGTGCAACCCTCTCCTCCTCTCTTCTTTTCTTCTTTTCACCTCCTCCCTCCTCCTCCTCCTCCTCCTCTTCCCTCCCTCATTGAGGCAGGCCAGCTGCACTTGAAACATAAACATCAACGCACAGCGTGGCTCCTACGGGGATTGGGCGGAATTTGAACGCTTGCCAGAAAGCATTGAAACATATGGTAGTTATTAACCTTCCCTATCATACAGTACATCTCCTTTATGCCCAGCATTCCTTCATTAGCCAAGTGGACCCAAACGTCCACCCCGTTACTGCATTAATCTCCAGAACCACCTCAACTTTCACTGTTACTCCTTTCCACAAATGGAGGAGAGGGAGATGAGGAAGAAAGAAGAGGGAGAGGAGGAGGAGGAGGGTGAGAGAGGAAGAGGGAGGAAGGAGGGAGAAGAATCTCTTCCATCTAGTCGAGTCGTACAGGTGGGGGGTTTTCCCCTGCCCGCAGCGTTCCGTGGGGGCCAGCCGGCGGTGGTGAACCCCTACCCTCCATGGCGTATTTGAAGAACAGGTCGTTGACGTTGAGGACGGACTCCCCGTCGGGCGCGCGGCTGCGGAGGGAGCCCACCCTCTTCACCAGGTCGTCCACCACGCCGTTCACGTCCTCCGAGAACACGGCCACGTCCCGCGGACGCATGATCAGCTGCCGCAACACGCTGCGCATCTTCAGCCAGTCCTCGCCCTCGCTGCAGCACAGTGACGCACGGCGTTACACACACACATCACACTCACAACCTTTACACGGCGCACCGTGCTGTGTGACACAACACTAGAAACAGCCCAACACGGTAGTATGGACACTTAAAGAGCTCTCACTTAAAGCTCTCACTCTCACTTAAAGAGCCCAAACATTCAAGAACCCCCAAGATGTTATGCAACCCAACATTCAAAAATACCCATATGTCTGAAAATCACCGTCATTTACCCAAACATTCTATAGACTCCAAGACCCTCAAGAACATGCCATGCACCCCAGCGTCGTGAATGACAATTGATAATTCATCGTGACAATTCAAAGGGCTGGCTCCATTCATATGGCTGATAAATGTGTCTATATAATGTGAATTATTTTTGTTTTATTTCCTGTTTGTAAATATGTTCATATAAAGATCCAATAAAGTCATTTCATTTCATGCATTTCCTGTAGAAACAAGGTTATTGCTGTAATGCACAATACATGTAAGCATTTGTTAATAAAGCTACATAGTTTAAAGTCTAAATCAAATGAATGCGTTTTGGGCTGAGAGTTCCTGGAAGGATAGGGCCGTGTTGTCCCCATTGTGATGACACACACCAACGACAGTCGTTACAATGAGTGATGATTCAATGCTAGTACTATACATCATAGTACTGGTATTTGTGGAGCAATTAATCGTGAAAGGATGACAGGATTACACATGACTGTGGTCAGCACAAATACAGGTGCTGCCGCTTTAAGCACAGTGAAGCCCCTCACCCCCTCTCCCTTCTCTTAATTCTTTGGGACAGTTTAGTCGAGTTTGGCTGGTCGTTTATAACGTTTCAGCATTAAAATACATTAAAAACAACTAGAGCTATCTTCTAAATGCTGTTGAGTTGTGTACTTTCATTGTCCCAGTTGTTTCCACAATGTTCAAACCCAGAGAAATGTGCACTTTAATTCACGGAAACACCCCGTTACATTTAGTCGCATGTCAATAGAGTCACGTGCCCTTTAACCTCTAACCTCTGGGGAAACATGCAAAAACAGGGATCCAGTTGACACCTAATTTATTGATTTGCTATTTCAATATTGACATAGCTTACTATGATGTGCTACTTTGACAGTTGGCTCGTGCCAGCCACCGAGCGAATGCAGTGTTTCCAACGATTTGGCGGGTGATTTAGAAAATTAAATATTGCATCTGTCCGAGAAACAAAATCTTATTTAATTGTAGAGCCTCTAAACAACGATTTGAATCGATTGGGAACATTTTGAAATGTGAGACGTCTCTGGTATAATTGCATTTTGGTTAGGCTTTAGTTTAGGGAACTTTTGTTTTGGTACTTTCAATCTCCCCGTCAGTTACAAGCACAATATATATTTTAGGACAAATAATATAAATACTCTACTGTGTACGGTAATGTTATGTTACGTTACAACACTGTTCAACATTCTCATGAAGTTACTTTCAGTCCGATGGTTTTGACCACAGATAGCAGTGCTGGGAAATCCACTCATCTAATTTGCAAGTTAAGATTATGTTACTTGTGGCAATTTCATTAGAATTAAATTACATAACGTGAATAAACATACATGAACAAAACTTTCATACATTAACTTCTCTGTTACACGTCAGATAGATTTTCACCTGTTATGGTGGTGAAGACCACAACTCCCATGATCACATGTTAATTTGTGTGCTAGCAGCAGAAATTGCATATTATATATTTAAAGGTCCTTGCGATGCCTTTTAAGGCCTCAAAGGGACACTTTAATTTAAGACTCAATCAGTACGTTTACATGCAGCAAGAAATTTGAATTTCTGATCGGATCAGATAATGACATGCGTAAGACCGGATCACTTGTCCGAGTATACATCCCGTTCAGAGAATCGGATTAACAGCCGGAGCATGGGCTGACTCTTGATGCTAAGTGGCGCTGCGCATGTGCAGAATGGCACTGCGCATGCGCAGAATGCAAAATCCGATTCAGATCCGATTGCTGAGTATACATGCCGTTAAAAGTCAGACTATGAACGAATTATCCAGGTGTTGTTATCCGATTTTGAGATGTCCGAAGTAGGTCCGAAGTAGGTCGGATTAAGGTGTTTACATGCACTTAAAAAGTCAGAACGATGTCTTATACGATTAGAAATTCGAATTTCTTGCTGCATGTAAACGTACTGAATACCTCTGTGGGTAACCTGTGGAGTCTCAGCTTTCATATGACATGCTTACCTAGATAGCATGAAGTGAACATTATTGTTTTAAAGTAGCATTAGCATTTAGAAATTGTGCCAACCTTAGTAATTCTACAGGAAGCAGACAATGTGCCATATATGAATAACCCAACCTCAAATCATAGCCTTGTTTTCCAAGACTACAACTCTTGACTACTGTAAATTGGACATGGTCATGCTCAGTAGAAGTAGACAAACATCTGAATGTCCAACATGTGTCTGCCCATTGAAGTATGCAAGTTCATTTGAGTCTAAAAATGGTGTAACAGATGTGAGTGGTGCACTGATAAACACCAGATGCTCAAAAAGTAACATTCCAATTGCTGAAATACTTAAACGCCAGTGAATCAAGAGCCACCGTAATGTAAGCTTTACATTGTATTCTTTCTGTATTCTTGGTGAAGTACATTGTTAAACTCCACAGTGTCCCAAACATGTCAATGACACGAAGCAAAACTACACTCAAATTGTATAAAACTGTTAAAAATTGTTGAATTAAGTATAAGTATAATAAGTATAATATTAAGTATAAGAAGTATAGTGATCAAAATGTGATGATTTGTTAAATCTTTGAACAAAGTTTAAAGGTAAAAATTGAGAGTTGTCATCTGAAGTATTTTAAATCTCACCGAAATGGACAGAAGGCTGCCCATTGACTTAAATGATAAGTTTTCATGTTTAGAAGTTGAATATCCTAAAAAGTGTAGAATACATCAAACATTCAAGCATAAGCACGCGATTAGATGAAAAACTTTCAATGGAGTCTCTCTGTTAAAAATGGAGGGAGAAGATAGGAGATAAAGTAATGACGAAATAATAATAAAATAATAATAAGACAGAATAAGACAGAATAACACCTCAGGAGACCATAAGCTGATCAATGTCTAGCAGCGTTCACCTAAAGAAGCCTAAGAAGAACGTAAGCTGACTGAGCAGCACCCATCTAATCAGAACAATAGAGCACTCCCCTTATTACAGCGCCAACCTACTGTTTCTGGTGATGTCATCAAAACCCCGAGGGCAAGGCAGCTTTAGGTTAGAGTTTATTACCACAGTTAACATTCACTGTTGTCATTTGGCAGTGAACGTAGGGTAACCTTTAGTTAACGTTCATGTTTCTATTAACCCACATATTACACAATTACGTCATAAGAACCTCGTTGTTGTGAGGATATGCAGTTAAATGTACACACAGTATGTTTGCAATATGCTGTCAAATGCCTACACAGAAGATAGTAGTGAAGGTTAAAAAAAAAACAAGGTATAGCAGCAGTGCCAACTGTGGCCAGATAGGTCCCAAATGTAATCTGTACATTAAGTGAAACATAATGGCTATATTTAAATATATAATGTTAACAAAATGTGGACTGCATAGATGTCCTTCCACAGGGCCTGAAAATCCTGGCTACGCCCCTGCTATGTGCCCCATCATTCTACAGGCCCCAACACGTTGTGTACCCCACACACTTAAGACCCCAGCACTACCATCAGGTTATTAGGCAAGTGTTAAATCAATGCGACCCCATCCCCAGCCCTCTCACTTTAAGTTGAAACGGCACATGGGGGAGATAATCCACAACGTACTTACAGCTCACCCGCTTTAACGGCATGGGCCCTGAAGCTAACAGGTCAAAGGTCACTCACGCAGAGATGAGTGCGGTGGAGCGGCCCCTCATGTCGCGGTACTCCTTCCAGGACTCCATGTTGGCCCTCTGGGGCGTGGCGCCCTCCGCCCGCAGCACCTGGGCCACCAGCTCTCGGTCCGCGATGGACACCACCAGCTGGGGCCCGAAGCGAGACTTGAAAATCTTCCCATACTTCTGCCGGTGCTCCATCTAGAGAGAGAGGGGGATGAGTCATTCTTCTTTGTCATCGTCATCGTCATCATCATCATCATCATCATCACACCTGGACAGAGGTGGCAGTAAGATTTTGCCTCAGGGAGATCAGGGGTGTTTGTGACACGGGGTCACAAACATCAATGGTGTTACTGGTTTCACTAGTGTTATAATATTAAAGAGTCAATATCGAAGATTTTCAAAAGCCCTTGCATTTGCAGTATTATGAATGTTACAAACTGGGGGTGGAGAAAATGACTAACAACACACTCTAATATTTCAAGGCAGAAAAAATAGGCAGAAAAAACGTTGTTCCATATAACAGATCTACATACAATAGGCCTACCACAAGACATCCTTTTATTTCTACCCTGATGTTGGGGTCACGTCACTCTCCTCTACCCCAACTGCAAACGCTGCATACAACGCTGCACATAACAATCATGTGGCATACAGTAAAAGGATCGTTATGCAATGTATAGGCCTGTTGCCAGCTTGGTATGACCAAGTAAGTAGTTAATGTAATTTTCTGGCACAAACCTAATGGCATCATCTCGAAGCATGAAAACGGGATGTGCGTATCTGATATTGTTTCGCTTTATAAAATGAAGAAGTGATAAAGATGTTATTGTTATTTAGTACTTTTTATTGTAGTATTTTATCCAGGTTAATTGTAATATTCTATACATGAAATACTGTGTGTGAAGGTCTAAATACACAATTGGCTGGGAACCTGGAACAGATCCATTTTACCATTATTACAATATTTTTTTAATGGGACAACTTTTGTTTTCAAACAATTCACAACTCTAACAGCCTGTTGTAACTAGTTAAATTAGAATACTGAGGTTTTACTGTATAGGTAATTTTATCTATTTATTTATTTTTTAAATGTCTGCGTCTGGGGTTCCGCCCCCCATACGCGGACCCCCTCTGCCCGACCTGCGTGTCTTTGCTGCCCCTCCTCTACGTCACTGCCATACGGTGACGTTTTTACTTCAAACTCTTATCTCTCATGTGTAATAGTTCAACCATTAACAACATCCTCTGACCCTTGGCACATTTGACGGAATCGGACATCGGAAATGCTTCTGTACATGGAAGCTCAGTAAAACCTATACTACGGATTGGTCATGTAATAGTCTATAGGACTAGCTACAGTAGACTGTCCCTCGTACTAACTGAGCAAACAGTTTAAAACGGCCACCTGTCTCCTCTGTTGTAGGTCGCTTCAGAGCATATACACAGTGCACTTTTATGCAACGGTGTGAGAAAAAAATGTAGATGTAATTTTAGGAGTTTCATCCAAAGTATGCGGCCCCACCAGAAGCCGCCCCCTGCGTGCCTCTCCTGCCCTCCTTTGGCCTTTTGCCACATGGTAGTTTTCACGTTTACATTGTTTATCTCTTACCATTGGCACGCCTGGATTATCCAATCAAACCATGTTTCAACTCCTCCGTGTAGTCCCGCGATAACCTTTCCACCTGTGAACGCGTCTAGAGGTGCCGAGTGAGAATTCTGGTTGCATCACAAGTCCCATTGTTCAGCCAGACACAATCCTGCACGGAGAGACTGATTGCACTGTTCTCAATGTAGATCTCCATGAAGTAAACAATACATGGAGCAGGGACAGATTACTTTGCTGATTATCGCAGTATGACTTTTATCCCCCCACATGCGTCTACCCACCTCATGTCTCCTTTTGTTTTGTTCATGCTGGTCATGTCTTTGCCATGATTTGCTGTTTCAACTATTGTGAGTATGTTCTCCTGCACTGTAAGGTGAACTCGGGTGTCCTGAAAGGCGCCTCCAAATAAAATGCATTATTATTATTATTATTATTATTATTATCATTATTATTATTATTATAAGCAGAACTCAACAGACTTATGTAGGGTATATGTATATGTATGTATATGTGGGTGGCTATGGTAAACTTCAACTTTATCCGGACGAGAACAGATAGTTTGACTCAGATGGATTATTTTAGTTTATTAGTATTTTAGTGTGAGTTGTGCATGACAATCAAACGACTCACAATGCATTAAGAAATGATGACCCTCTGGATCGTATGCATAACGTTGTGTTGAAGCATCAACACACAACACTACGATATGCACGCGTCATCACACAAGGAGTCTCACACAGCAATTAACAGAGTTATTTCTATTCGATCTGACCCATTGATTTATTCTATTGCAATTATGTTTGATTCAACTTAAACCATGGCCTTGGTTTCATGTAATTGGCTCACTTTGAATCAAACAGTAATGTCTCACCTACGTTCAAGTTGGCAGGTCACGTGGCTACTGACGCAATCAAACTATGGCGATCTAACGCATTGATTGTCCTGATTGTCCGCAAGAGCTACTAGAGAGCGACTGACGGACCTTTGGTATTAGTCATTTTACGTCGCATAACAGCGACGGAAACATAATATTCAATATTATGTTTCCGTCGCTGTTATGCGACGTAAAATGACTAATACCGTGAAACAAACTTTTAAGTGGTTCATCACACGGCATCACTTTCTTAGCCAACGTTAGCTTAGCGGTGCTTGTTGTGGGAGCTGAACCGCAGGTGAGGAGGCTGTGAGGAGGCTGTGAGGAGGCTGTGAAGGCGGGGCAGCGTCTGAAGCTGACAATGTGAACAGGGTGACTTCCTACGTCGTGTAACACACCAGGCCCATACCCAACTTGTTGAAACTAGACAAGATTGCTAACGTCAATTGAATTAAAATGTTTACATCTCGTCGCTTTGGATTATTTCTACAGTAGGCCTATTTCTTGAATCGGCGATTATGCTGTATCTGTATCACAGAACCCCTACAAGCATGACCCAGTTTGGATAAAAGGAGCAGTCAGCTTCTCCAGATCATTAGGTGCAAAGGTGGAGCAATTGGTAAGAAAACAGGGACATCCTTAAACATTTGGGTCAGGTATGAAATGCATAGGTATTAAATATGTCACTTCCTTATCGGTTCTGTCGTGTCTCAGTTGGTAGGCAAGTGAGTTGCTAGATTTACCAGCCCAACATGGCATGGCCCCTAGCAAGCCTTATAGTTGGAACCATGCAGTGAGTTGAAAGGTATTACATGTATTATCTTTTGATATGTGTGTGCTGCTAGAGTCTGGACATGAAGCTGTAAGCCTCCTGATCCTGGTACCTGGTAAGTCAGTAAAGCATGGCAATGCAGTGAGGTGAGGGTGTTCTTCAGACCCTTTGTTACCGTTACTGTTGGCCTGGGTGTTTGATCACACTAATCAATAACTCCCCAGCCCTATCTCCCTTAACCCTAGAATGGCATTGAGGGTCTTTCTCTGAATTCAAACAACGTCAAATTACATGTTAATGTTTAATCAGTGCAAATCAATCTGCAACAACAAATTAATCGGCAATTAATGAACATTTCAGAATATTAATCTCATCCCCTGTGTGTGTATTGGTGTGCCTTCATTGTCTACTAGCCATTAAGTTTGTGCCAATTTGTGATCGGATTGTACATTGGTAATTAAAGGGATGATCCTACTCCCAATATTAGCGATTTTAACAAACTTGATGTCAGAACATTGTCTGCCTCCTTCAAAATATTTTCAGAGGCATTAAAATTAATTTGTGAATGTTTGTTTGAGATAACTTCCAGCCATTGTTTAGTGAATGGTGAAATAATGGCCAGGAGGTGGGGAGCCATGTTCAGCTGTAGTCCATGTGCCCTCTGTTTGTAGAGTAATATCAGATCTCTAGAGTCACCCTCCTGTGTAATTAGAGATGTTGCTGGTGGAGCAGAATGTGAGGCCCATTAGCCCGGTTAACCAGCACCAGTACATTGCAACACCAGTTTGCTGTGTTGCTTTCCATGGATCCCCCGCCCTGCATCTCCATCCTCGCCTGCTGCTCACCAACACATTGTTCTGCGCTCCGTAAGAGTAGTCAACAGTTTGGATACAATTGCGTTGTTGGATTGGATTGTGTTGTTCAGGACAAAATGATTTACGCAACATGCTGCTGTGACGTTGTTGCACCAATCAGAAACAAACTTTTACAAGGGACCCATTGTTTAAGAGACAGGCTTTCCAATATTTTTAAAATATTTTAAATAAAATGTTTTTTTTATAAATGTAACTTTGAATGTATTGCATGCAATTGATGTAACCCCCACCCCCTCCTCCCGTCATGCTATCGGATGATATGTTGGCAAGCTAGAATAACCATGAATGGACAATGGGAAAATGGACACAATCGCCCAACCCTACTTGCAGTGTGTCTGGTTTTTCCAAGTTGTTTGAGGAAAATGATACCAGCCAAATACAACATTAGCCATTAGGGAAAAAAACATTTCACATACATTAGTCACATATTTGTCTTCCTACTGTCGCTTTGCTCTCACTTTTACACTGATCACTGGAGTTTGTTTTATATTACACTTCCATGATTTATTGAGCTGAGCAACAACAAGTTATTTACTGTATCTCCATAAAGCACCCAACGTAAATGTCTGAGTTCAGGTTGACCAAAGAGGCGGAGACAGAACTTCCACACATTACCCTGCCGATGTTTGTCTTCTGTGAAGAAGGTGACTCTCCCCCCTCCAGTGGACATAGTCATTAACTGTGTGAAAGTACAAACCGAGTTGTCCTCAGTTGCATCGGCTTATGCCAATTATGTGGCTTGATTCATACAACCTGAGCATTCCAGTCTGACTCAAATCCACCTTTTGTGGCCTTTCAAAAAAAACAAAACGATCATCATGGATTTAGACAGTAGGAAAATGACCCCAAGGGTACAGAGGCTTTGCTAAGCGGCAGGGTCAGCTTCCTCTGTGGGAAATGTAAGAACTCGTTTTGTGTGTTAAATTATTGACCACCTGTTTCATGGTTTTAAAATGGCACTTTAAAGGAGACTTTTTTTTTGCCTTGATAGATGCAAATATATTTTGTATTTTACACTTTATTTTGTTCATGCAAGTATGTTACTGCCACTAATTGTCACTTAAAATGTTTTAGTGGTATAGTATAGGAGTATTCACCAACTTTAAGGCAGGAACCATTTGTTGGATGTTATGTGCAATATTTAAATACATTTTTTAAAGTGTTTCAGAATTGTCTTTTAAGCAATTGGACTGTATTGGAATGGCATTTAAATTTAAATGCAGTACTTTTTATATAGTAAGGATAAGCCTTGTGAAAGTTTGAGGAAGGCGTGTCTTCACATAGGACTTGTGAAATGCCACTTCTTAAAAAAATGCTTGTAGCAAATTGTGAAATGTGAAGTGCAATACTTTACGATACGTTGTATGTAGTTACTGGGCATTGTTGTTGCCACGATTGCCTTACTTTTGTTGAGTAAATGTAAAATTGTGGAAAAAAATGGAATTATTGCTTTGATTTTTTTTTTCGTTCACTTCATAGTAACGCCAAAAACATAACGTAATTGAATTAAGTAATTCAAAAGTAGAAAATTAAGTAGGCCTAATTGTGAAGCATTTTTTTTTTAACTTGGCCAACTAAGAGGGTAACTCCAAAATAAAAGAAAATAACTTGGATCAAGTAATACTTTGTCAGACATCAATGCAAAGTCATAGGTTGGCATTAACTGACCATATGATTTAGAAAAAATCATCGGTTCCAATAAAATCTGTTGGATTGCATATGTGATTAAATATATTAGGTGTTAAATAACCGAGTGGGCTGGTAAAACATATAGTACGGATTGGTCGTCACATAGGACAACATTAGACTGTCCTTCGGTCACTACTAACTGGTCAATCTGTTGTCCTCTGCAGCTGTAGGTCGTTTCAGACTGTTACAAAACGCTGCAGTTGAGAAACCGGTGCGCTTTTACGCGACGGTGTTGATTACGCGTGAAGAACAGTGTTGGCTACGAGGCTGTGACTAATGTTGGTGTGCATACTCTGCAGCCTCTTCATATTGCACATTACTTTTAAAGGCGAGAAAGTTCGAACATATGGAAACAATGTCTTACCTGGATCTCGTGGATTCTGCTAAAACCGTCCCGATAGAAGAACTCCACCAGATTTGCAAACGTGCTGGGTCCGGGCATCTCCCTGAGAGTCTTCACCCGGGACTGCTTCTCCAGAGTGTCGGGTTGAATCAGACCCGGGGACAGGCTCTCGTCCCCGGCCGCGCTGATCCGCAGCGCCTCGCTGGATGCAGACTTGTGCAGCGCGCGTAAATAAAAGTTCAGCTGCTTTTTACTCAGAAAATGTTTCGTGCGTAAATTCACAAACACATTAATTGCAGCCATGTTTTTATTAAAACCCGTTCCGTTTGTGAAGAGGCGTCGGGATTGTCTTTACAAACTTTTCTCAACTCTGATCTCACATCTGCTTCGCGTCAGATGAGGCCGTCTGTCACGCGCACGTGTATTCTCGGAGGCGCGCGGGGATAGTTGAGTTTTATAGGGAATCACTTTGTGGGCCGCTTGTGCAACCCGAGGCTCGGCTCGGGATTGGACGAGGGGGCCAAGAGAAGGACTGATGACGTCATGCAGTCCTCCGCTGGGGAGGAGCGGGGTGACCACGTGCCATAAATCCGTGACGTCACCCATCAATTTAAGTGCACGGGTCCCTGAAGGATGCGAGAACCTTCGGTAGGGTCAGAGGTTTATTAGAGAGCCATTTCCTTTCTCTTTCAACCCCACCGCCAAAAAAGCAAAAAAAAGTAAAATAACATCAACATTTTGGATTGGCGCATCCCTATCCTCCAAACAGTTAAATATATGCAACCATTTTATGTCACATGTTTCTCATCCACATTTAGTCTTGAACATTCACGTCTAACTTACCTGGTGAAACAGCACACCAACTGCTTTACCATCTGCAACCATGCTATCCATGAAAAACATACAAATCTTGACATAAAAATGTATAAACATAGATAGAGAATGAAGAAAAATCAAATAGTTCCTGCAACAGTTAATATGGTTTCACCTTCCTCCTATCCCCTCCCTGTCAGACCCTCCTCTGTCTATAGGAGGTTGCCTGCTGTGCATTGTGTCCCGCTAGAAGGGCAAAGTGGGTTGTAAAAAATGCTACAAGTTGTTTGGCGTAAGACTGGAACCTGAGCATGGTGGTCATTGTGTTGTCATTGTTCATTGTCCTTCCACCACCTGCTGGTGAAACCTTGTAGTTGCCAGATTATTATTATGTTATTGTTTTGTTATATTTTGTTGGGAATTGTTATTTATCCATTGATGCATCTAGTGGTTCATGTGTTCATGTGGTAGTAGATTTGTTTAACTTATTTTACCTGATCTGTGCACATGAAGGAAGGCATTGTACACACAACTATATGTGCCTTGTATACCTTCCTTGCGGATTTCATTTCTAACAAATATTTCACTGTAGAAGAGCTCAACAGTGAAACACAAGGCTTTGCTTTTAAATTCTCTTGATAAGACAAACTGTCCTCAGAAAGTTCCATCAACCTTTCGACAGAAGACTTTAGGTGGTAATGGACATGACATGCACTAATCTTTGACATATTGTCTGCAAGTGTGTCAAGGATATCAGTCTTCAAACTCTTAGGAATCACCATCACAGATTCATATTTAGCATACCTGCAATTTGCTTCTTTCAGCTGGTGTTCCACATCATGTGAGAAGGGAAAGGGGTCAGGCCATTCAGAAGAATCCCCACTACTGAGAGAGAGTAGCATGTGTCCAATGTACAATCTGAGAGAGCAGCCTCACCTGGGAACAACACTTTTAATGCTGCCCGCTCCACAGGAAGGTCTTCGATGTCTGTCAGGTTGCACGACTGATTATTGAATGCAGGATTCTCAAACTGCAAACTGAATCCACCTCTCAGGCCAAGGTTAGTTGCTAATGCCTGGCTCAGCTCATCAACACTTCGGGGTATGTTTTCAATTGAAAGGCGTCTGATTTTGTTTTCTGATATATATCATTACCCTTACTCGCGCAAACATTGTAGACCACTTTTACCTCAAAAGGAAGAAAAAAAAGTACTCTTAAGTAAAAATTATTCAGTATATAAATTCTACTCATATCAGTCCCCCTCACACACATTTGTAACTTAACAAAATACTTCTCTAAACACTTGAAACTCACATGAAATAGGATGAACCAAACCTCTCCTGGAGTAGGATATCCCTTGTCCTGTATGTTTTAGATCTCTCCCTGCTCCAACACAGCTGATTTAAATGGCCAGTTTGTCATCAGGCAGCTTGTGCTGTGGGAGCAGGGAGAGATCTAAAGCATGCAGGACACAGGGTATTCAGTGTTTCCCATACATTGATTCATTTGTGTTGGCCCACCACAATGTCAACAGCGACGCTGTTCAAAACGTAGTTCAAAGCGGGGGGGAACATGATGGAGGTGGAAATGCTGAGAAAAGACCCTGATCACCAGCTGATAGATCTTTTCTCACCAGACTTGATGGCCTCGTCCCAAGACTGCTGGAGAAGTACAAAGACAAAGACGTTTTGGACTGCCTTGGGAAAGAAGTGAGTGGAGGAGCTGATGAGTGTCAAGTGAGGCACTATTTGTTATGTTTGTGTAACATTTTCATCTCACTGCACATTTCTTTGTCTTGTAGAACACAAATGAGAGGACTGCTGCTCCCTCAGACATCATCAGGGTGTGTGATGTAAGACCATATCTATTTCAGTTGTGCAAATAGAAGATATACTAACAAATCCGACTGACTGTTGTTTTATTTTAAATGCCACACAGTCAGCATCATTCTGTAGTCTTGAGTAGATAGAACAACTGCTATGTCCTATAGAGGTTGTATACTGACACAAACAAGTTAATTTGCCTCTCTACAGAGCATGGAAGTCACCCGCAATTTGTGCACCAGCTGTTCCCAGATCATTCAAAAAGGGGAGTTTGCGAACATCCGATGCACAATCTATGCACCAGATTTTCACTGTCTGGGAACAGCCAGTGCACAAATTAGTATTGTGACTTTCCTGCACCATTGTCGAGGATTATGATATAATATCAATTGTATAGCATATCAACTTGTATACGAAATGGTAGCACTATTATCTTCAAGGCTCTGGATGCAGCCATGAAGGGGATGCATGTTGGCCTACTGACTTTCCACACGAGGCCTTCAATGTGGCAGTTGTGGTCGAGGAATCCATTGTGCTCCACAACTTCAAAGATCTGCCATGCAGTTTTGCCATGCTTATGGGCATGCTGTGTGAATCTCGAGTATCCATAAGCCATGAAATATTCCTTTGAGTTTCTACAGAGAGTGGTGTTGAAAATCAAACCAGACCAAGCCTTTGCTCGAGTACACAGACTAAGAAACAAACTCCTAAGATACAAACTGTGAACTTGAAACAACATACACTCAGTTGTATGCAATGAAGAAGAGGACTGGAGACATTTGCTGAATAGTCATCCTCAAATTGTTTTTTCCCCAGTTTCTCATATAGAAAGAGTTCCTGTTCAAATGGTTCTGTTTTTTAAACGCTTGAGCAAACTTTCAGCACTGTCACTTCAACATACAAAGCACTGTGACACCGATCCCCTTTTGTTGGACTTGTGTCTGTTGATGGTGTGAAACAACACCGTTCTCTGAACAGATGGATAAGATAAGATAGTCCTTTATTAATCCCCCTTAGGAGAAATTCATGGTAACCAGCAGTACAGTGGGAAAAAAGAGTACTAAAAACAAGAGTATACAATAAATAAATTTACCAATTTGAGATAAAATTATAGTAAAAAACTATTAGAATAAGATAAAATAAAACATACTATATACATTGTAACAGTCCGTTTGTAGGTGACCTGTGTGTTGATAGATAAATATAACTAAAGTGTAAATATAAATATAAATGTGCCAATGTGATCAGGGTTTCTGAGGTAATGGAAAAAAATAAATAAATAATGAGGTTTAAACAAGAGACAGTCCTGAGGTGTGGGGTGTGGTGTTTAGCCCATAATCAGGAGGTGTTGGGGCTTTCGAGATGTTGGGAGCGGGGGGTTGAGGTGTGGTAGAGTCTAGACAGGTTTTCGCACATGTAAAAGCTTTTCACCTGATTGTAATGACAACTTATGGGGAATTTCATGTTTAACGAATACTGTATGTTTTGTGAGTGTTAAATGCAGTCATGCAAATCTTCAGCAGTCTCAGGATTTAAAGCAGTCCATTTTGAAAATGTGAGGAAAAACACTGATATTGACCACCTCCATTTTGTTTGGCTGATTGCTTGTATAATAAGAGTGGATGGTCTCGAATGTCCTCTGATCAGGCAGATTATTTTCTTTTACACATACAGTATGTTTTGTGAATGCTAAATGTTAAATGCACTTATGCAAACATTCAGCACAGTCTTAAGGATTAAAGGGCAGTTAATTTTGATGATTTAAGAGCTAATGGGGTCAATCTTTCTCTGCTTAGACAGATGATTTTCTTTAACATTTCTTGTTCAACATGCTTTTCGACAGGAGGAGATTTGTCTGTTAATGTTTTCATTGACATTGGCTTTTAGGCATGCATCTCTTGAAAATATATCTGCAACTTCATGCAAGGGTTAGTTAGGGTTAGGGTTAGGGTTAGTTAGAAAACATTTATAAAGCTGAAGCCTATTATACCCAAAATACACTAGCTAACTATGCTAGTTAGACACTGTTATACCAAAATTGGAAACCAAAGTCTAATAGATATAAAATACAGGTAAAATACAAAATAGGTTGTGAAGAAAAAGTCATCCTCCCATTCCACATAAAAATAGTATGTTTTAGGCTTCTTATTTGGTCCAACTACCTGTAGGTAACCTTGTGTTTTGCATTAGCTCATGTGTGTCAGTGTGGTGTGAAGTTTTGAACGTCAAAGTACATTAGCAGGAGACTCTAATTAGTTATTATGGTAACCCAATGTAACAAACTATGAGGCAACAGCAGATTGGTGGTCCTTTATGTCAATCAAGAAACATTGTCAAAGGGAGGGTAGATGATTGGCTGGCTGTTAATTTGAATAAACGACAAAAAAGGATACAAAACATATAACTGTACTGGAGCACTTTTAACACACTGAGAGGGGAAAGTGCTGACGCTCCTTTCTTGGTCAAGCAGTCAGTGAGCTGTTCTTTGGTAGCTGACCACATGATGCGTTGAATGATTCCAGATTGAATGAGCTCCTTGATATTGCTGATCTCAAGGCGCAGTCTTGTCTCAGTGACTGATTTGGTGGACTTGACAGCATCAAGCAGTGAGTGATTGTCAGTCGCACATACAATGGGTAGTGCAGTTACCCACAGTAAGTTATGAGTACAGTAGCTAAGAATATGGCATTGTCAATGCCGTCTGCAAGAACTAAAGTATCTCCTGTCAAAGTGCTTCTGACCACCCTACTGATTATCCTTGATTGCCAGCACATAGGGGAGAATCTCCTATTTTCTCCCATGAGCAGGTTTAGATGTCCACCCTGAGTACCTCCTTCTGGAAGATTGCCCATTGAGGGATCACTGAACACTACTAGCTTCAGGGAGCTATCTTTACCTAGATGCTCACACTTCAAGGTCACTTCATCAGATTTTAGTTTCCTGATCTGTTTGTTTGCACAGTGCAAGGTGTAAACATCATTTGTTGTACTAGAAACCAGGATGGATACATCACACATTACATCAGGCCATGTTTGTCTTGCAACCCATTGAATTTGGCCAATCTTTGACCTCAGCATGTCAATGTCAGTTAGCGGAGCGTCTCGCTGAGTAGCTCTAACTGGAGACATTGAAATGGGTTGCAGATCATGTATGCAATTACTCTGTTGCACATGTATCCCAAAATTTAAAGAGTTGAACTCTATTCCAATGTAGTTGAAGGTGTTGTGCTCTTCTCATCCTACTTGGAAAACTGCTTTCAAGCATGGTATGACTGTTGTGGAGAACATTTCTGAACATCCCTAGAACCTCCTAGAACCTCCATCCACATGGAAAGCTAGGACTCCCATTACTTTACAGGAATCATCCAGCCAGTAGAAGACTGCTGGGTCAACTTGTGACAGGACAGCTCCCAATTGCCAGATGATGTCTTTCACTTTATTGTAAAAAGTGGCACAGTGGTGAAGTGGTACCAAATAAGAGAATATTCTGCTAGTCCATAAACACACTCCTTCAGTCTTCACATAATTCCTTGGCTCTGAGCATCTGGTGGTGGACGTATGTAGATATTTCAGTTCAATTATTTTCCTTGCAGAAAGGCTGCTTTAATGTCCATAGAATTCACTTAACGTTTCCTTTGGCAGAGGACAGCCATGGTCATTCTGAGAGACTCAGAGGCACATGTAGGGGAGTTTAATTCCTCAAAGCCTCTAGCAACTAGTCTAGCTTTAGGTGCAACACCATCAGGATTCGCTTTAAGTGAACACACCCACTGTGTCGAGATGCATATTTGACCCTCATCTCTCACTTCTTCAAAGACATAATGACTTTTCCAGTTACTTGGTTCAGCTTGCTTAGCAGGATGAAAAACATCATCATTCATCAGCAGAATTTCATCTTCATAACTGTCTTGTGCACAGATCAGCATGCTCGGATGGAGCTATGTGAACATTGCTCATCTTACTCAGATGAACTGATCCTGTAGAACCAGCAATTTCCTCTGGTCCACCAGTCTCTGATTTTCCCAGTGGCCTTTCCTGCACGGCCAAGAATCTTTCCGGTTATTGTTTGTCCTCTCTGTCTGTCTGTGTATAGCACTACTTTTCCAGTTTTTAGTTGCAGATTTTCAGGACTTGTGACTGTGTCTATAATGTCTCAGTTTGTGTACACGTATCCTGATCAGACTGATGTGAAGGAAGAGGAGCCTCACTGTTGTCACCCAAGTTTGGTGAGTCATCATATGTGGCCATCTCCTCCACACTTTCTTTGTCTCGGTTGTCATACAGTAATTGGGTCCAGAGTGGGGTAACATTACTTGGCCTTCGGCAAACCAGCATGATTTGCTGGAAGATATGGACCTTTCTCAGTCTGGAGTAATGTACGGGGACATACAGTAGGTGCTGCCATGTCTCACATGGACCACTACCCCATCTTGGCCAATTATGACACCTGTACCTTTCTGCTCTGTGCAATCAGCACATTTGTAGCTGTCCCCAGTTTCATATTTGTCATCATTCGGCCGCAGTTGTTTGCGAATAGCTCATTGGATCCTCTCAGACCATTCTGCCTCTGTGAAGGTTCGCCGTGCAGCATGTAAGGTTGCGATGTACTGAGCTATCCAGGTGTTTGGTGCAGTGTTTTCAAGAGCTGGTGGCTTATTGATTAGGACTGATGGCATATTTGGGTTTTGGCCGAACACAAGTTGATATGGGCTGTAGGCCGTGCTCATTGTGCATTGAATTATTTGCCAGCAAAGCCCAATCGAGAGCCATTCTTGCAGTAGTCTTGAGTTCAATATTGAATATATCCCTAATTTCTTCATTGTTAAATGTACCTCCATTTTCACTGAACAGCCTTTGGGGAGGCCCATGTACTGTACACTCATCCTGCAATGAACGAGATGCTTTACAATTTTTTTAGGCTTCTTGGTTGTGACAATAGTCCCTACACTGAAGGGTGTAAAGTGGTCAATGGCATGCAGATACCACACTCCCGGTTCTAGCTTGTGCAAATCCACAGCAACTATCTCATTGTAGGTTGAGGCCATGGGTAAACCCACAGCAGGCTTTGGCTGTTTCACAGTTGCTTACAATGTTTTTGAGGATCACAAGGCATTCATCATCATGGTTACCTGCAGAGCCCAGAAATCCTCTCAGTTTCTCTACTGAGGCATGCCCAAATTGTTTGTGTAGCTTTAGCAGAGTCTTCTGTTTTTCTTATGTTGTCATATTTCCAGTGACAGTAAGAATTTCCTCTTCATCGTGGACCTCTCTTTCTTCTGGGTTATCCTCAGTTCTGATGTTCATGCAATAGTGGCCTGAAGCCTGCAAACTGGCTGTTTGAAGATTATGGCTTCATCATGCTATGTGGCTAACACAGCATAACACAGCATCTGCTCTTTTCAGCGATGCTTTACTTAAGAGCAAAGGCTTGTCTGCCGGGAAAATTTCAGTTTCTATATGACACCTATTTCAACCGATCACAGCTGGAATCTTCACAGTCTTTGTAGAATGGACAACTTTGCCATCACCAAACCGGAATGTCCTTGTGCATTGTCTATTTTGGAGTCAGACAAATCCTTTGAAACAAAATTATGTTCCACTCATCCACATCTCGGAAGTTCTTTGAAGAAAAAGGCCTGCTTCTACTTTTGTTTTAATCATGGGCATTGCCTGTGACACATTTTGTGATTGGTATTACTTGTAGCCTATGTTCATTAGGCTCCATCAATTTCTAGATAAAATGTGGTTAATGGATAATATAATTTTAATATTGGATTTATTTGGGTGGGTGAGAAAAAAGAAAAAGCAATTTGCAGCTGGTTTGCTGGTTGAATTAGAAAAACTCTAGGTTTCTGTCTTTTTTTTATTTTGTTTCATGTTCAATGGTTAACTAACTACTTGGCCAGGATCACCTTTTAGATATTGCCTGTTCTTCAAATATATTTTGACCATTTAACAAATGAATGTCTTAAAGGAATCAAATATGTCGTTATTTAATAATACATTTATGTTACAAATGTGATGGCATATTCAGGTAGAAGGTTTACATCACTATGCTGATGTGGTATGACACTGTCACGGCAGTCAGGAATGTGCAATTAGTGTTTAAATGTGTTTCTTGAAATTAGTTCAACTACACTAATGTGCACATACACTAAGCTACATAGTTATGGAGATTGGATGTTATGGACCTGGCTCTGCCAAGCTGAAACTACTGTTATGAAGTTGGAGTGCATCTTAGACCAGCATCTTCACCAGTGCTTTCTTACAGTGTTATTTCATGCAGGTGATATAAACATGGACAACCTGGTAAAGAAAATATAATTTAAAATTTGGAATTTAAGTGATAAAATAAATAAAAGAAGGGTTCATAGGCTGCTGTCACTAAAGTTAAACAAAACAGTTGTCACATTGAGAGTGGTTGCTCCAGCTCACACTCATGTCTACTCATATTTATCGACATGAATCCCAATTGGTATGATTGTAAGAAAATGATTGTCAATCATGATGATCGTTTGTTTTTGTGCATCCCAAAATGTTCCTGCCACGGCAATAGCAGCAGAGGCGTGGCCATGGACGGGCCTAGGCCCGCCTACTTGTCAGCCTTGTCCAATCAGAGGACTTTCCTTTATTTATGTTCAGCAAACGTACATTCAATCAAATTGGCTTTGCCTAGCCGTTTTTTTTCTGTGCCCACCCATTTGAACATTTCTGGCTACGTCACTGAGTGGGAGTGGGACGGCCCAGGGTACCCGATGCTAAAGGAGATAGGGAAGGAAAAGTTGAAGCACCTTTCCTTAGAATTTAGATAATTCAAAGTTAGGAAACTTCCTAGGCAAAAAATACTATTCCACTGCAGCCTAGAGTTCACCGAAGATCGTCTTAGATGAAACATTAGAGAACAACATGTATTCCTTGCTCCTAATCATATGGGTCCTGTGAAACCTTGCTGTTCTGATTTCATTGTAGACAGTTGTATCATTACTTAATATAATATAATATAAACTAATAATATAAACGTACTCTTCTTCCACACATCAAAGGTCCATAGTCAACCATATAAACGCTGATGTTGCTGAATGCTGCTCTGCAGGGTGAGAGGATTCAGGAACCGTTAGGCTCTAGGCCTTGATGTGGAAGGTGTACCATGTACAGGGGACTGGAACCTGGTTCATTTGTCTTATAACCAAATAAGGAGAATAACAATTATTTACTAATAACAATAATACAATTAATCTAATAAGAAAATAACGCAAAGAGGCAACATCAATGCGTAGGGTAAATATTGATCCAGGAAGCAACATGTTTCACTGTCAAACTTGTATTTCAAAAACAAATTGTGTTACTTGTTCAAAATAACCTAAATTCATAAACTAATTCAAGGTTTACTAAAATATTTCTAACCCCCCCCACCACCACCACCAACACCACCACCACAATCTCCTGTTAACAACTTTGTCTAGATTTTTGCTAATATCAGCTTGTTATAGGGTGATAAAATCGTAGTTCCTGTAACATGTTATAATAAAAAAAATATACAGACATAGAAATACTTAATGTCCCATTCAGTCACATGAACCCTCTCCATCAGAAATGTTGAACAACGTTGTAAAATAATCACACCACCAGGTGGAAACCTACACCAATGTAGCAATAAAATCACTAATAAAAAACAAATCAGTGAGTTCCTGTTCTCTCCAGGGAACAAGACATGAAATACTAATAGATTCACATAGAGTGTGATAATTGAGTTCAATAATGGCAGAAGGGACAATCTTTTGCTAGAATGGGCCCTTCTGCGTCTGTGGGTTCTGAGCATAACATTCATAATGATGTTTTAATTAGTGTATAATCCCATGAAAATAACAATCTCTGTGTGTTGCCTCAGAGTGAGCCCTTAATATCGACACAGGGAGCAGGTGCTCTTCCCTGGAGACCGCCCTGTATCTACATTAGTAGCATTGTGTATGTAAAACAATATAATGAGCACTGTTGATGATCAAATGTTGCATCACACTATGTATCCAAAGAGTCCTAAACCTCTTTGTGGAAATTGACCGCTGCACAGATGGAGCTCTACACGTCCACACACACGCTGGGCGATATACCATCAGTGTCTGAGAAGGTTAACCCTCTCCTGGACACAGCCTCTGAAGATGAGATGCTCCATCCGTTCACCAACATATCCTATGGATCCCGAGGTTAACGATCTGTAAAACAGTGGATGGCAGTTTGCAGATGAGGGGGATTGTGATAATTTGGTGTGCAGTCTGTAATACATCATGTTTTTTTGAGATGTTAGTTGTTGAGGTAGTTTCCCTGTTTGATGACTAAAAGAGGGCTATCACTCTGTCAGAAAAAGTTGGCATCCAAAACAAATCTGCTACACACATGTTATCAAAAGCAACCTTCAGTATCTTCACATCCTGCAGTGCAAGTAAACATTTGTAGCACCGACCGCTATCAAGATGAATGATACACAGATAGTGATCAGTGTATGAATGTAGTTGACCACTATGGATGCATCCAGAGGACTATGTGTGAGCAATGTAAATAGGCTGTTACCTCCACCATGCCCTACAACATGTACACTGACCATGGTGACTATGACAAAGATCTCCAATCCTGACACCTACTGGCACCTTACAAAATGAAGGCCAGCAAACGCCTCCCCAGTCGTTGGCCTTTACTACATACTGGACCGTTAATTAGAATCTGTATTACTAATGACATTACAAAAGACACATTGCATGCTGGTTCAACAGAGAGCCCAAGTCACTCCCCTTTCCAAAGAAACATGCACGCTAGTCACATGAGAGACAAATAATGTTTTGATCTGGTTGGAATTCTGCCATGATTTACACATAATGTTTTTAAATGTGAAAGATCATTTAGCAAGTCAGGAGAGTCAAAGTGTGTTGTAAAACTACTAAAGTATAAGACAGAAGAAAATACCTTAGAAAGACTACACATCCAAACATCATGGAAGACATATCACTTACTCCACAGGCTACCCTTAGCCACTGAAGCTAACAATAACTGGTGTAGCTAAGGCCTGTGTGCTCCGTACTGTGTGCTGCGTAGCGCGATGTAGACACACCTGCAACGGCTCTTGCTCGTTCTTACGAAAAACTGCAACGTTGTGGACATGGACACATTTCTTATAAATTGACAAATGTAAGATGTATAGGTCATGGCATAGTTATGACAAAGTCATGACATGGTTATGACATGGTTATGACAAATACACTCTTTGTAAGTCACTTCGGATAAAAGTGTCTGCTAAATACCCTAAATGTAAATGTAAATGTAATGGCACAAATTCAAACAATAGATTTATCTTCCAGTGTTTTTTTTATTTATTTTTTAGGGCATTTAGCAGACGCTTTTGTCCAAAGCGACTTACAATCAGTACATTTGTGGGGTTTGGAATGTAGACAGTTGCAGGTGGGAATTGAACCGCCAACCCTCCGGTTAGTGGACGACCTGCTCTGTCCACTGAGATACTGCCGCCCCAAGTCAGTGTTAGTCAGTGTTGACTATCACATATTTTTTATAAAAACTGGCGTGTATTTAATGTATTTATGAATGACTAATTCTAGAATTATTAATGACTAAATTTCACTCGTCAACAGACTGTTTGAGACGTTGGCAGAGGGTTGTGGTGATCACACCAGCCATACAAATGAGAGAACAGTTGGTCCAACTCGTTTTTATAATAGCTCTTCTCTATATTATAGGTGTATATGTTGAATATTTTAAACATGCATTGTAAAAATAGTAGATACTCACTGGCCAGGAACATCAGGGGAATGTTGCAGTTTCCCTCACCATGGCAACCCCATCAGCTATAGGTCTACTGGCCCATTGCACACAATAACAGGCTCTTTTCCTCTTCTGTTAATCGTCACCCTCATTCAAAACATCTCCACCAGACTGTGCCAATGGAACATTTAAAAAATATCCCATCATTAAATACAGAACACAGAATATTTGCTGTCTCTTATTATTAGCCCTTGTGATGTCTGTACTATTTTTTTGTGATGCAACGTTCTGTCTCTAGTTCACTTGGATGCCGTCAGTCTATCTATAAACAGCACAGAGCACAACTTTCAACTTATCATCGTCATAAGGCCTAAATATTCCATTATGAATCATTCGACAAGTCAACTACTTTTCAGAAGAGATGAGGCTTTGTGTGTCCCAGGATGCTGGAATATTCAGCTCAGAGGGAGGGGCACGTTTATGACATTCAATGTAGTGACACAGACCATCTCTGCTTTCTTCCACTTCAACATTAGACCCAATACAGAGTGAAGTATATGGAACTATACCATAGGACCAACAACCCCTAACGTCAATCACAATTATTGCTAGGGACAATTAAGTCAGTCCTCCCTTAAGGGACATAGTCATTCCTTCCCCCCTTATTATTGGTGAGGGGATATCAGTTCCGGCCATCCATAACACACCCATTGCTACAAACTCTGCACTACAAGCAGTAAATGGCGAACTGACTGAGATGACATTTGTGTTCATTCTGGGCAGGGCTGCCGTCTCCCCTGTAAATGCCCTTCGAGAATGATGGGTGAATCTACCAAACAAGGAAACACTCTGACAACTAAATAAGGGCACAGGGTTGGGCAGGACCATGGCTGTGGCTGTGTTCCAGTTGGCTCACTTGTGCCCTACATAGTGCAGTATTGGGTACTTTTCCATTTCATTATGCCTTCCAAAATTTGAGTGCACGAATATGGTTCTCTATATAGTGGACTACATGATACTTTTACATTGGAGTCTACACTAAAGTGTTCACTATATGGGGTTAAGGGAGTGAGACACTTTTTAAAATGTGCAAAAATGTGTACTTTATATGTACTGATAGCACTTACATTGTGGCCAGATTTGATTAGTTGGGTGAGGAAACAATCTTTGGAATATGAGATATGAAATAAGCCGATGCAGTATTGTATTGGTTTGCATTCCATTTCCCCAATGCAGGTATAATTTAGAATACATTTTCATTGAGTTGTCATGGTTACCCCAAAGATCCTGGATGGTTTGCCTGCCTAGCTAACCGATATAGCCGCAAGGTGAATAAGCTGAATACTTCCACATAGTCCATTGTGACTATGTGTTCTATAAGACACACACCTGCCTGCCTGAGCCCACAGAGCAGCCGTACCGTGCACTTACTTACTGACTCACATAGAGAGACGGATAATAGGATCCATCTTGTGCAGTATGGGACAGGACCCTGGAGTACAACCTCCTCAACTCCCTGCAATATAAATAGTCCCTTTACCCAGTTTGTCAATGTCACCTTGTTGAAGAATGGACTTTAGAATGGGGTTTCCAAACATGATCTTAGTTTTGGGATGCAAACAAATGCGAGAGGATTATGGCAATTCATTGCCTTTCAGAGTGACGGTTGGAGAAATGATGGAATGTTCTCATTGGAGGACAGGTGGTATCAACAGTAATGGCGACCAGGTGACCGTGTCAGCCAATCAGAGGTGGAACACATGCAGTAGCATGCCTTAAGAGTGATCAGTAATTAGAGTGATGATGTTGAGTGTTACTGCAGATGGGATGTGAGCTTTTATTTTGTGAAATAGACATATTTACAGTCAGAGAAAAAATATATAGAATCAAAATGAAATATATAATTAATAGTGTGACATGAATATAGCATTATGGTTCATTATTAAAAAAATAAATAAATAGTGCAGCTTTGTTTTCCGTTGTAATTTTGTGTTAATTTGTGTTTGCTAAATATACATCCTGGGAGCATCAGCTTTGAGCAGCTCTGCTGACACTGTGTATAAAGGGGTGCTGGCACTCTTTGCTCAGCCACTGTGTGTATTTATCTAGGTTTAACTGTGTGCGTATCAGGTGGTCCGTGAAAGGGCTTGATGACAGTCTCGTTTCACACCTAAAGTCGACAGGCGAGAGCCACCGCTGTAATGCACAGCACCGTCTACAAGGGGTTTGGCTCTCCCTGAGGAAGTTCTGTTCTGACGGTACGTTTACGCCGTGACTAATGAATAGCGTTGGTCAGATATGTACGACACAGCACATTTGATTTGCCGTCATATAGTTTGTAAAGATGCTTTGTAAGAATTGGTGCAAATATTCTGCATTTTTGTGGCATTTTAATGAGGGAAAGAAAATCACTTCTGGTATCAAAATAACATTTGAAACTGTTGAAAAGAAAGTGATGAAAAGCTGAGAATAAAATGCAACTACTACACACTTATTTTCTAATCATTTTATTCATTTATTTAAAAAAATTAAAATAAAGTGCCTTTTATGTACAATATAATAAAAACAACAGTCACAATATCAATGTATGATACAAAAAATACAGCTTACAACATGTTTTTGTACACAACCGATTCGATAAAAAAAGAAAACACACACACACACACACGCACGCATACACACACACACACATACGCACACACAGACACACACAATTTTTCATGCAGACTTACACAACCACGTAATTCTAATAGTTCAGTCAACTAAGCTTGAGGGGATCAGTGGGGTCACTAAGCGGGCGTGGCGCTGTGTGGATGCAGAGGCCTGGGGGCCGCGGCCAATAAATTGACAATAAATTAACAGCACAGAATCATCCATGATCTCCATTGTGTCACGTACTGAGACTTTCACTGAGTCTCGGACAAAACATGAAGCTAAGTAATACCTAGTTGAGACTGTGTGTGTGTGTGTGTGTGTGTGTGAGGGGGGGGGGGGGGGGTAATATCCTTAAAGACTGACTGTCGAAATGTGTCGTATATTCGAGCTGGTTACATTCATGTACAGTACAGTAAAGTATTACCTTGCAGCCACTCGAAGATGCAACCTTACACTGGAAATATTTGATCTGTAGTATATTATTACTCTCTGCTTCTATGAATAAAAAGCATGTGTCCCAAATAAATATGCACATCTGTAAAAAACAAACAATAGCTATATTTTTTCTAAAAAAATAAAAGTACAAGGCCAGATCCGACAGTAATATATTGAATATTGAATCTTTTTGAATTACAAGACATTCATCGTTGAAGGAACAGGCCTGATTAGGTTCTGAAGCAGTTCTGTTGCCCGGTGGGGTGACATTAGAGTGGTCTGTGTGTGAGGGCGTTGTGGTTCTTATCATACACACAGGTTCTGATGTAGTGGTGGTGGAGTGAGTTGGTCATTTAGGATTTTCAAGGCCAAAAAATTATCTGAGGTCTGAATTACAATTTAGTTTTATGTTGTGTGATATTCTATATCATATCCCTAATTAATATTTTTGCCTGTATTTGGACAAATGGTCAATATTACATTTCTTTGTCTATTTGTAAAAATGGGCTGAATCAACCACTATAGCCATAAAAGGTAAGCTTTTATATTGTGACAGTTATCTAAGATATGACATCCACTACTGTCATTGTTTTGAGTGCTGGGCTGGGTGGACAGACTAACACAAATTATTTGATCAAATCAATATCTGATACAATATAACTGTCAATTTGATAAAGCTTAAATTAAAATGTAAAGACGTCCATGTTGAGAAGTGGGGGGGGGGGTTCTGTTGGGTGAGGCAATGAAGCACGATGACGAGAAATCAGCAGTGTGCACGTCCTAGATCGTAAAACTACCTCTATAATACAACTTGCACAAGGTCCCTTAAAAACACACAATATTAACTACAGTTATATACACAAACAGAACAAATTAAGGAAAACAAATCCAAAAGGAAACACTGACTGACGACGCAGTATGCTTGTTGTGCAATTACTTTGTCAAACTCGGAGCAGACGTAGCTTGTTGTCATACCACCAAGCATGTGATCCAACACATATTGATTGTTTATAATGTTTGGAGTACATACTGTGGCTTACTGGACTAATACAGTGAATGGGTGATACATTCCACAACATGAACGCAGCCAAGCCATTCACATTGACATTGGTAACGTGTCAACTTTAGAATTACACAACACTTGAAATACAATCTCCTACATCTTTGGGAAAAAAATAGTTGAAGACTAAACACCAAGTTTGATCTATGGACTGGAATATTATTTTTAAACGGTGGCAATGGTCCCTGTCATATTATTTATTTTCTTAATAAAAAAATGAAACCTCATTCTCTTCATCAGTCAAACACTTTTTTTTTTCTCTCAGTAGTCAGTTCTTGTAGAATGCTTACCTGCTTTGCTGATCGTTCTTGTTTTCATATCTATTGAAATGTGCAAACAACCTGAATGTTTCTGACACCCCCAGTCACTTGTGCTTCCACGTTCACCACACACAATCAACGCCACAGCGGCAGCTGCAGGTCTGCCAACGACCGGGCGCTAACTACTCTGGGCTACGGTTCGTACCAACAGGTCTCTTCCACATTGCAGTTTATTTTGCCAAAAGAGTTTGTAAAAAAAAAAAAAAAAAATACAAAAAACTTAGACACACTTAAGACAAAGTATTTTGTTTAAAGGGGGATTCTTCATTTTTTCTATCATGTCCATTGGGTCTTGGAGTAGCAGACTATACCCTCCTATATAGCCAACCAACTAACTAACTTGTGAACTCACTAGATCGCGAGCTAGCGGGCTCTCTTCACCCACTATCACGGGGCAAAGAGGGAAAAGTAGAGAATAAGTCCTCCAGACGTCTAGCTACTACACCAGCAGTGGGGTACGAGTCATCCCTGTTGAGTTGATAGTGATAACGTCACAGATGTTTCTGTGGAGCCCACGTGTGCTCCAGCGCCATGTGCTTCTTGTGACTGTGATCAGTGCTAACATAAGGCATACGATGGAGCGGGCTCGTGATAATGGCACTATTGCATTTGGATTACACAATCAAGATTTTTGGCACATTGTGCATGATTATTTTGGTGACTAGTGAGCATCGCTCTCTCTTCTTGGCTTGACTCGGACTGTTGAATTCTCTCCCCATCTGTTAATTAGCGCCTCACTAGTCTCCGCCACTAGAACAATTCTATGCGTTTCCAATCGTGCCCCAAAGCAGTGGGTTCCTGTCAAACTTAACTTGCATATCAAAAGTCGTATTGCCTTCTTTGATCAATACTTGGCTAGATCAATACTTGGCTGAAGACCAGAGCCTCATTCTCCAATATCTTGTTTAATTACTAATCAAGTTATTTTGTGTATCCGTCGCAGATTTGGATGTCTCAACCGTCTTTGTTGGTTTAACGGTGGCAATTCTAGTCTTTCATCTGATTGGTCATTCTTTTGATTTGAAATCCTTACAGGATAAAGAAGTCTGTCCTTGTCATAGAGGACAGTTCTTCAGTGAACCAGGGGAACCGACGTTCTTCTGAGCTTCAGTTATCACATCATCATTGCGTCGTCATTGTGTAAGTGAACAACCTTCTCCCAGACCGCAACTCCTGGGCAACATCTGCATGGACATTCTGACCCATGGTAGATCAGCCCCTGTTCAGGGTGTCTAGGGTGTACTTTTGTATGCATGTATGTACTCGTTGTTTGTTCCATGGCTGATTCATCCTGGTAGAAACCAGGCCACCGCCACAGTCTCCTCTGCTCCAAGAAAGCAGGACCGAACCGCCAACTTGGGGGTGGAAACGATGAAAGCAGATGACCTCTGTGGTGATCAAGAAACAAAGATGACACACACCCACACACACACACACACACACACACACACAGAAGAATGAGCTGCGCTGTGACCTGACAGGGTGTCGGGCCAGCGTCTCCTCGCACGCCCGCTGGCTGCTCCAGCCCGCAGGCCCGGGGTCGCGACCTCACACTATGGAGTCTTTGATCTCTGAGCCCAGCCGCACGCGGGGCCGCGGGCAGGTGGGGGAGTACTCCACGTGGCTCTCCTTCACGTTCAGCGGCCTGCGATCCGAGGCCTCCGAGAAGCTCTTGCTGTTGTCGGGCGAGGACTCGTGGGTGGGCGTGCTGCAGATGTAGTTGTCGTTGAGCGTCTGGTAGCCCTTGTGGTCCGAGGTGGACACGGGGATGGTGCTGCCGTTCAGCGGCAGGCTCTCCGTGGGCTTGCCGGCGATGCGCGGCTTCTTCTGCTGCATGGCGCCAGGGCACTCGCCCTGCTTCAGCATGGACTTCATGCGGTCGCGGTTCCGGTACACCACGAACAGGGAGAACACCAGCAGCGAGAAGGCCAGCAGGGCGCACACCACGATCAGCTCGTTCCAGTAGGTCTTGGCGTGCGGCTGCGTGGAGCGCGACTCCCCCGGCAGGATGATGCTCTCCTCGCGCTCCACGTGCGGCGTGCGCGAGTGTCCCACCAGGGTGGTGCTCTCCCGCGGGGGCTCCGCCCGCACGCAGTAGTTGGCCAGCAGCTGGCGGAAGCCCTCCTCCTCCGACCAGCACTCGTAGGTCTGGGCGCGGCCGGGCTGCGCCACCACCACCAGGTGGCCCTCGGGCGTGGCGTACAGGAACTCCCGGGCGCTGGCGCCGTAGCGCCACCGGCGGGTGGCCAGGTTGGAGCGCAGCTTGCAGGGCAGCACTTTGAAGGTGTTCATGGGGATGGTCACCAGCTGGCAGGGGGAGACCCCTGGATGGGACGCACGGTCGTCAAGTTAATACACACCACGGATACGATACAATGTGTGAGAGTGCACTACGTTCACTGTGGTGTTGTGACAACAGTGTGCTTTAGCTCCTGACGCCCCCCCCCCCCCCCCCCCCCTGTCTACTATAAAGGGCGGGTGATGAAAACAAATAATGTGCTTAAAGGAGGATGTTTTATCGATCATTGTTTTTGTTATTGAATGAATCATCCACCAAAGTCACTGAGATACACTAACAGTTGTCATAGTTTCTCAGTGGTCAGTTGCATGGGGTTTTATTTTGTGCAATAGCTTTTGAAGTTTGTCCAAGTTTGTTTCACCAAAAATCAACATAGAAAAATCTGAATGAATGAATGAATGAATGAATGAATGAATGAATGAATGAATGAATGAATGAATGGATAATCAAACTGAAGCCACATGACACAGGAGACAGGAGACAGGACACAGGTGACAGGAGACAGGAGACAGGAGACAGGACACAGGACACAGGAGACAGGACAGGACATAGGACACAGGAGACAGGACAGGACATAGGACACAGGAGACAGGACAGGACATAGGACACAGGAGACAGGACAGGACACAGGACACAGGAGACAGGACAGGACACAGGAGACAGGACAGGACACAGGAGACAGGAGACAGGAGACAGGAGACAGGACACAGGACACAGGACACAGGACACAGGACACAGGAGACAGGAGACAGGACATAGGACACAGGGCCGGCGGTGAACTCACGGGGGGGTTGCGGTCTGAGGGCCGACCGTGGCACCTGGGCAGTCTTGTTGCAGATGGCGGAGGTCTGGGCCTCCTCCACGTCCTGCTGCCAGTGGCTGGGGGGGGACAGAGAGACCACCAGCAGGGTCAGCACCATGAGAGGAACCTTCCGGAGCGCAGACGCCTTCCAGTTTAAACACCTCTTTAGTACAGACGGCTCGTAGACAACAGGCCCTGCAGTCGTTGCCGTGACAGCGATTGAAGCAGATGACAGAACGCAGAGCGCAGGGTGTCTGTGTGGTGGGTTGCACCCTCTGTCGTCCCATATCTTACATTCTCTGGGTGACGGCGCACACACACACACATCACACACTGAGAGGATGACTCATCAGTCATTCCCACCGGCCTCGTGATTAATGAACAACAACAACGAAAGAAAATATACGAATTCCCTGAATAAGCCTGCTTTGAATGTGCTGCTCTTTACTCTGAGGAGCTCTTCCTCCTGTAAGACACACGATGCACTCTGGTGTTTGCTCGCTCCACTCTCTCATCTGTGCTGTGATTGGCTCAGGTGATGTGGTCTACATGTGATAGGCCGGCACACGGCGTCAAACCCACTATGAAAGCTCTGTGATTTGTGTGTAGTACGTGCAATATTGTATGTACATCGATTTTGTTAATAATATTTTTATTTAAATCAATATATACGAATAATTACATTTGTGTCCATTTTGCATACCTTTATATATACACACAGCTGATATGTCATCACAACAACACGATATGGAACACATGATACCGTTGTTCAATGCCCATGTCATAGGCATACATGACATGGGCATTATTTCAGGGATAACTAAATCATCAGCTCAATACAAATATCAACTCCTACCTCCGTAGAGCAGATTCCCCCTCTAAACTCTACAAGGACAGGCAGCAGGCGCTGACTGCTAACAACAGTGACCATGAAGTAGAGCTCACCTGTCAGGCGGAGCCATCCGGACGTCGCGACACAGCCTGCCGGTCCAGGCGCAGTACGGGTCCCTGGAGAGGACACACTCCCCACAGCTGCCGTAGTTGGTGCAGTTGGCCACGGGGACCTCCACCAGCCCGGAGTACGATGACACAAACAACAGGCCCTGCAGAGGCGGGAGACAGGAGACGTTAGCGTCTCACACACTAATAGTAGGGTTTAATATACTACAGCAGAGCCAGAGGCCAGGAGACTGGACGGAGCACACTGCAGATGAGCTGAAGAGTGGAGGACCCCCCCCCCCCCCTCACTCACCCTCTGGGGGTCCAGCTCTATGTGCTGGACCGGCTGTGGCGTGGCGAACAGGGTCATCTCCTCGATGATGTGCATCCTGTCGTTGGTGTTGATCGCCTTGTGAAGCCTGCCGTCATCTGGCACACACATCACATCACACATCACACACACACATCACATCACAGACACACACACACACACATCACACACAGGCACACATACACACACACACACAGGCGCACATACACACACACACACACAGGCACACATACACACACACACACAGGCGCACATACACACACACATCAAAAACACATCACACACAGGCGCACATACACACACACATCAAACACAGGCACACACACACATCACACTGCATTAACAACCTGGTGATAGTACACCATTTTAACTAGCAGGCAATCATGTTCCATTAGAGATGAATACATAAACAGTAGTTACAGTATATAGATTGGAGGAAGGTCACACTAGTTTTACTTTAAGGTGAAGACAGTGGCTGCAGTGCATTTAGGAACCTAAAAGCAGAAGTCTCCCAGCAATACCACAGGAGAGCTAAAAGGCGTTGACGACGATGACGGTGACGACTGAGCTGCAGCCTCTACCTGTTCCGATGAAGAGCACGTCGTAGGCCCGCTCCATGCCCTGGATCTTGTGCACGGCGATCTGTGTGTAGCGCACGTTGCGCTTCAGCAGCAGCGGCGGGCTGCGGATCACGCTGTCCATCAGGAAGTGGTCCTTGACGAAGTTCAGCACCTTGTCCGGCATGTGCAGGGACGACTGGATGCCCACCTGCCTGGCATGGCTGGTCACACACTGGGGGGGCCCAGGGACAGACGGTTACACTCAGGGCCGTGTGTGTGGTGAAGCAGTTCTCACTGGGTAACACTGGTTTATTATGAACAGCTCTCGTAACAGTGAAGAGTTCTCATTAGATTAGATTAGATTAGATTAGATTAGATTCAATGTTAGTCATTCCCAGTATTTTTTTAGATATGAGAAAGAAATGTGTTCTCTGCATTCGACCCATCCTATGGTACACAGGAGCAGTGGGCTGCTAGGTTCAGCGCCCGGGGAGCAAGTTGGGGTTCAGTGTCTTGCTGAAGGACACTTTGACATGCGGACAGTTGTAGGAGGGGAATCGAGGGGATCGAACCGCCGACCCTGCGGTTGGTGGACGACCCACTCTGTCCACTCACTCTAACCACTCATGCACCTGATCCATGGGGGTATGGTGGTGTTAAGAGGGGAAGGTGGTGTTAAGAGGGAATGGTGGTGCTAAGGATGGTGGTGTTAAGAGGGGAAGGTGGTGTTAAGAGTGGATGGTGGTGCTAAGGATGGTGGTGTTAAGAGGGGAAGGTGGTGTTAAGAGGGGAAGGTGGTGTTAAGAGGGGATGGTGGTGTTAAAAGGGGATGGTGGTGTTAAGAGGGGATGGTGGTGTTAAAAGGGGGTGGTGGTGTTAAGAGGGGATGGTGGTGCTAAGAGGGGATGGTGGTGCTAAGGGGTGAAGGTGGTGTTAAGAGTGGAAAGTGGTGTTAAGAGGGGATGGTGGTGTTAAGAGGGGAATGTGGTGCTAAGGATGGTGGTGTTAAGAGGGGAAGGTGGTGTTAAAAGGGGATGGTGGTGTTAAGGGGTGAAGGTGGTGCTAAGAGTGGAAGGTGGTGTTCAGGGGCCCGTGGCCCTGCTTACCGCCCCGGGGCGTGGCTCGGGCAGCGGGTGGTTGTAGGTGTACCACTGCTGGCTCTCCCGGTTGACCTCGCGGTAGCGCCCGCTGAACGCCCGCTCCACCTGGGCCATGGTGAACGCACAGACCGCCGAGCTGCCCGACGCCCCTTTGTACCTGCAGGGACACCATCACATTAACTATCACAGTGTTCAGGTGTACAGGTACACCTTTATACCTGCAGGGACACCATCACATTAACTATCACAGTGTTCAGGTGTACAGGTACACCTTTATACCTGCAGGGACACCATCACATTAACTATCACAGTGTTCAGGTGTACAGGTACACCTTTATACCTGCAGGGACACCATCACATTAACTATCACAGTGTTCAGGTGTACAGGTACACCTTTATACCTGGAGGAACACCATCACATTAACTATCACAGTATATATCACAGTATTCACATATGGTGCAGGTACACCTTTATATCTGGAGAAACCATGTTATATATCACAGGTTATACATGGGCAGACTTGATGGTAGGGTTATAGTTTGTACTACTTTTACAAATTAGCCATTTTTGTAGCAGATGCATTTATCCAAAGAAACTTGCATTGACGAGTTTGGACCGATGGAGAACACAAACCCAGGACCGACCACCTC
The DNA here is from genome assembly GCA_036785325.1 of Urophycis tenuis. Classification (NCBI taxonomy): domain Eukaryota; kingdom Metazoa; phylum Chordata; class Actinopteri; order Gadiformes; family Phycidae; genus Urophycis; species Urophycis tenuis. The sequence continues at coordinate 16,025,532 of JAXIVH010000005.1, read as the reverse complement.
GACAGTCCACTGGTACATGAAATAAGCAGAACAGTCGTGTCCTGAGAGGAAGCCGCCTCACCACTGGGAGGTGAAGACCCCGTAGAAGACCGTGTTCTCCCAGCCGTCGCCCATGGGCGTCAACACAAACATGTCCTGGATGATGTTGAAGGGGAAGCCGTCGTCCGGCAGGGAGCACAGCAGCTGGGCCTTCAGGAAGGTGGTCCACTTCTTCTGCAGCACCCGCTCGCCCCCCTTGTCACCCTGCAGGGGAGAGGGGGAGCACACGGTGAGGAACACTAACACACCACTCCACTGTGCATCAAACTACAGAGAAGAAGAGAGGACGGAGACAAATCCAATGAAACCTAAAGAAGGGATGACGAGTGCAACAGCAAATTTAGAAGAAAGACAAAAATAGATGGATGCTATTTGTGGTTACTAGCTGCTGGAAATACTATGGAGGAACACAATCACGTGGACCATATAGTGGTACCATATCATCGTGGCTCTAATCAGCGCTGCACCTCTGTTTGGCCTTTCCAGGGCACATTGAGGTCAAACGAGAGCTGCTGAGCGAGAGGCTAAAGGTGCTCTATTTCACCAGCAGGTGTAAGGGTGACAGGCCATTAGGAGCCGCTGCTAAAGTCTGCCCTGCCCTGCGCTGTCCTGACTCACTTGGGATGCCACCAAGTCACAGGGCAGGGTCACTTTTTACACAGCTTGTAATGCATTATCACTCACAGCCTGTGGTAAAATAGGGCCCTTTAGGAGGTGGTTGATTTAGATTTTTAACACTTTTACTAACCATGGTTACAACCAAACTAGAATAAATGGAACTTGTTTTGGTTGATCAAGACAGATTCCTCTCTTTTGAACAGTGCTGGATGGCTCTGCTACGGAGTTTCAGATGCACTGTGAGTAAACCTGGCTGCTCCCCAACACACGCACAAACAGCAGCTCATGTTGTCAGCGTTACGCACGCACAGCAAACACCAGCTTGTTAACCACCACTGGCCTTTGTGACCTCCCTGCTAACGACGTGTAAAATATCTTCTCCATGAAGCGACATGGGCCGTGTTCACCATCTCGCAGCCATCCCGGCTCTAAACACCAGCTGGGAGGGGAGCTGAATGCAGAATTTGTCCTTCGGTTCCTCCACCCAGCGAGACAATTTGGAACCCCCCCATCTTACTTACAAGCATGAGTTGCAGACACTGACATCGAAATATAAAAAAACAAACCGTCTCTTTCAGGGAAGATTGAACTGTGAAGAGTGTCGGAGGATTAAACATGAGACTCTTGCTCGTGTTTCATTTTTGAGAGCAGTTCATGATGTTGTCAAAGCAAGTACACAGTATTGATCCGTGGCTACATGAACTCCATGAATCAGCATGTTTTAGCATGAATCATCCCAGCACAAAGAACTTTGATCTCACGGTTATGTTTGAGTCAGAGCGTAACCGTTGCGTTCAACGCGGCCGCGGTCCTTGTTTGAAACTGAATAAATATATCTATTAGAGTAAAGGGTTGTGGTAGGTAGTGAAGCCAGCCCATTGCCTTCATTCAGAGTTTGAGGAATGGCATCAACGTGCACATCCATCCCAATGCATACCAGAGCTTTGCAGTCTGGCGCCCTCAGGCCAAGCCAGCTTCTGGATCACCACTTTAATCCTGACTCTATGAAAGAGCCCCCCCCCACCCCCAACCCATTCCAATTAAACGATGCATTAGCATGCAATAGCACTTTTTTCCCCCTGACACGTAACAATTATCTGATAATTGCAGTTGTAAGTCACTTCAAGCTGTGGCAAAGTGGTTTCAGAAAAGACGGTTATCACGTGATCATTTCCGATGACTTGCCATTAGAAGAGATCTGGTAAACAAACGGCAAAGGCACTCCTCCACCAACATGGAGGAGAGACGTATGTAGGACTCCAGAGTATGAAGGACTCCAACAAAAGGCTCCTGCCCATCCCTAAGACCGTTTGGCTGGTTCCCATAGACACACCTTGGTTCCAAACCACAGTTCAGAAGCTCAGGGCTACTCCCCCCATCAGCCAGCCCTGCATCAAGAATAGCGCCTTGAGGAGATAATCAAACGTAAAAGCTATTCCACGCTGACTTCCTCCTTCTTGGACGACATTAGCAAGTAGCAGGCAGGTTGTTCCACAGTGGGGTGAAGCCACGTGGGACTAATGCAAGGCCTGAGAGCCAATTAACAGGCTGCCGCAGAAGCTGCTCCGCATAACCAGGAGTCCACATTCTTGCCCTCTCAGCTGTCCCTAGCTATTGTTGCCATGCTCCACTGTAGCTAGCATGCTAGATGTGCGCATTCATTGAAACCTCAAGGACCCGTTCCCCATGTAGCACTGTTACAAAGCAGGCCCCGCTTTAATGTGCTAATGCTCTAGGTGCAAGCACTGTAGTATAATGTCTGTAGGCTTTTGTACTGCACTTTGCTGCGCTATACTATAGATTAATGTCCTGCAGGCGAATGTACTGTACTATACTCAGGGGCGTAATTTGCGGGGGGGTTAGGGGGGTCATGACCCCCGCAAAAATCCGATCACACTAATATAACCCCCCCAATATCATAACATCATTCAGATTAATAAAAATATGAAATATTCTGAATGAATAACTTGTTTGTTTTCTTTATTCATTTCATTTGCCAGCAAGATAGTATCGTGTTTTAATCATCTGTAATGTAGCCTACCCCCCCCCCCCCCCCTCCCCCACCGACTACTTGGTATTACCTGGCCAACTTGCTTTCTCTAACAGATCACTACTGTACTTCGTGCAGTCGCAAAGATGAAAAGGAACAACTGCATTTACGTTAAGTAGCCTAAATCAGTAAAAGTAACACAATACAGGAACGGCAAATTAGCATGTTATCTTTTACACAAGAAAATGATTAAATAAATAAATATGCCGCAAGTTTAACCCCCCCAATGGTAGACCCAAAGTTACGCCCTTGACTATACTGTACTGTACCATAGGTTAATGCAGTGCACTGTATGTTTACATTGCAGGCTCCTCTTCCGCTTAGAAATATCAGAATAACAGAAAGCGGCTGAAAAAGTGAGGTCCCATTTTGCTCAAGAGCTGCCTGCCCTCCCCAGGCCCCTCCAAGCACACACCTGAATCAACAATGGACACCGGGCGCACGGTCGAGGGAGAAACAGGAGGAGACGAAAACAACTGGTGTTTAAAGTAGCCGACCTGGCAAACCTGGTCAGCCAGCTCACACAGGAGGAGACTAAACCTAGCCTTGTTTGGTTTATATACTGTATATACAGTATAACGCCATGTGTCTATCTATTTTGAGTTTTTTTCCTCAACTCCATGTGCATTTTTTTGTTCCTGTTTCTGACCGTAGCATACTGAGCCTGTTAAAGACAGGCCTTTACACCGTGGCGTAAACCTAAAGCCATAATGTGCCAGTAGGCCTACACGTGTGCAACAGTATCCTCCCAGAGGCTATACATGGGGCGTGACCTCCTATGAGGTCCTGCCTCTGGCCTGTGTTTAACAGCGTGACAGGTGGGCGGAGCAGCGAGGAACACAACAGCACAACTGTCCTGAGGTGACTTCAACGCTGCATCGAGGATCCTTTTGAATTTCCTTTCCTGGATCACCGAATTAAGGAGGAAGAGCTTTTAGAATGAGACTGTAATTATTTCTTATATAATATTATCCTCGCGACAAATCGTCTCCCGATATAATAATTAAAATAACTCTTCCATTAGGTTTGGGATCTAGAAAAAACACATTGCAAAACAGCCAACGCGGGCTCAGCCTCCTGCATGTCTGCAGCGCACATGAAGAATGCACCACCTACAACTGCAACAATACCGCCTCTGAATGGAGAACCAAAGGACCCGAGCTGAGGAGGGGAAGGTGGAGGAGGAGGAGGAGGAGGAGGAAGGGGCCTCCAGTGAAATAAAGGATGTCTATAGAGTGGTGGAAGCGGTTCCCCCATCCCTCCACTGCACAGAGGATCGCAGCGGGAGCCATCGACTGAGGGGCGGGGCTTATGGGTGGGGGTATGGGTGGGGCCGGGCGGGCGGAGGTGGCGGTGAGCGTGAAGAGGCGAGCGGAGGGATTCAAGTCATTAGGCTGTCACTTGAGATTACACGCTGTCCCCCCCCCCCCCCCCCCCGCGATTACACACATTACCACCTCCACCAGCCCCGCACACCTCCACCAGCCCCACTCCTCCACCAGCCCCACTCCTCCACCAGCCCCACGCCTCCACCAGCCCCACACCCTGCTCCTCCACCAGCCCCACGCTGCACGCCTCCACCAGCCCCACGCTGCACGCCTCCACCAGCCCCACGCCTCCACCAGCCCCGCGCCTCCACCAGCCCTACGCCTCCACCAGCCCCGCTCCTCCACCAGCCCTGCTCCTCCACCAGCCCCACGCTGCACGCCTCCACCAGCCCCACGCCTCCACCAGCCCTGCTCCTCCACCAGCCCCGCGCCTCCACCTCTCCACCAGCCCTGCTCCTCCACCAGCCCTGCGCTGCACGCCTCCACCAGCCCTGCTCCTCCACCAGCCAAACACCAAACGCCACACCGGGCCCAGAACGCAGCGCGGGGCGGGTCTTAATGGCCGGTTTAATCAACCCGGCGCCAGGGGGGAAAACTTTATTTATAATTCTGATGATGGGGGGGTTGAGTGACCAGAGTACAGGGCTCAGGGGAGGGGGGGGTAGTGAACCAACACAATTTGGAAATGATCTGAGTTTCAATGTTGTGGGTGTGAGCTGGGGTGTTCCTCGGTTCCTCTCAACAAAAGCAGGCAGTAATACTGTAGTAGAGCGGAGGGGAAAAAGCATTTCATATTGCGGTGTGAAGCCCCCTTGAATACTAATACCGGCTGCAAAGCTCAAAGAGCTGGAAGAAAAAAACAGAGAGCGAGAGGGACAGGGAGAGATAGAGGGAGAGAGACAGAGAGAGAGAGAGAGAGAGAGAGAGAGAGAGAGAGAGCGAGAGCTGGAGGGATGGACGAGTGCAGCTGACATGGTGAGGGAGACGGAGGGAGCGGTAGGGAGATGACATTGCAGAAGAGAAGGAAGGGATGAGAGCAGGGAGGGAGGGAATAGGAGGACGAGAGGGAGGGAGGGAGGGGATAGGAAGGTGGAAGGGAGGGAGAGAGGGAGGGAAGGGAGAGGAGGATGAGGGAGGGCGAGCAGCAGAGTAAAAAAAAAACAAAAAAACATGAACATGTTTTCTATCTACTCCCACATAGACAGATAATAAAGCCAACGAAATGCATAACATCAGAAGAAGAAAAAAAACCCACAACACAGGAAAATAACAAGCGGTCCACAGAGGCGTGTCTCCAGCGGCGCTGCATGTCGTGACACCGCGCGGCTCCCACCTAATCCCTGTAAGTCTGTCTGTCTGTCTGTCTGTCTGTCTGTCTGTGAGACACCCTGGACCGCTGAGGGCCTCCGCCCCGGCACGCCTCACCTTGCACACGCGGGCGATGCGCGACACAATGGTGTTGTCGAAGAAGTCAAACTCCTTCCCCGCCTCGCTGAAGAAGAAGTAGATCTTGTCGTCGTCGCCCACCGGGTTGCCGGCCGGCTGGCTCTCCTGGATGAACGCCGAGCCCACGAACACCGGGTCTGGAAACCAGACCAGAACCAAGACAACAACTGCTTTAAAGGCTTGACCAATGCTGGGAAAATGTCTTTGTTGCTTTGTGTGTTTCTGTCCTCTAGAAAGAGCTCAGAATGGAAGCAGCCCGCTGACCCCCCCTCCCTGTGCACGGTGACTGGGAGAACACACAACAGTGACTTCACAAAAGGAGGGCCGACTCTAAAACCAGCTCAAAAAGTCCGGAGGAGAGGCGTTACCGCAGACATCCTGCGTGTAATTGCGCTCTGATGCTTCGGTGACAGAGCGAACGCATGAATTACCTCCACATCAAAAGACAAAAAGAGGGGGCCTCATTTGTGAGGAGAGCGCGGTGGGCTCGGGGCAGAACCGCCAGCGTCCTCCACGGGGCTGTTCTGATGTACCGTGACTGATGGCGGCCAGCCCTCGCAATCTTAAGACGCCTGGCCGTCGTCTGCTCCTCAACCCTACACACATTAGAGGCCCCCGCTTTCTAATGGCCGCTGTTGTTCTGATCTTATCTCCTCTGTCTCTGGGGGGGGCGGGGGGGGGGGCCACAGTGAAAGTGGTGGGCCGTCTGAAGACCACGCAGGCCTCACCTTGCAGCCAGTTGAGGGAGTTCTCCGTCTTCAGGGCGGCGCCCGGCCCCAGGCTCTTGTAGATGACCGGCTCGTTGCCCTGGAAGTTGCTCACGGTACCTGCGTACAGTTCTCCATCTGAGGGGAGCCGGGAGGGAAACAGAGAGAGAGAGAGAGTCAGTCGCCGTATCGCTTTGGTACACAGAACCCAGAACCGAGTCACCGAGCGGAGCTTCGGAGCCGACGACGATGTCTACTCCGGATCAATCGCTGCTCTTAATCTTCTCCAAATTATTTTTTGGAGCAGCCTTTTTTTTTTCCTCTGTTCCAAATTCCAGGAAGTTTTGAGCAGATGAGGAGATGAGGTCAGTTTTTAAGGTCAGTCAGCCAGTCTTCAAAAAAGTGCTTCTCCCTTGTTGATAAATGTATTGCAAAATCACTGAAATATATGGCTGGAAATAAATGGCTTTTGAGGCTTGTTTTCACAAAAGATGGGGGAGGGGGGTGATGGGGGATGGTTGACAGCTTAAAGTGTCTGCAGGCAAACAGTGGAGCAAATCCTTCACTGTGGTACTTGCCATTTTATTCTGAAGGCGCAATAGAGACTTTAAAGGCTCGGACATGCTTTCCCCGTTCCACATCCGCGGAAAGCTACGGATGCGGTCGCTCTGCACTTCATTTCCCATTCATATAACACTAAGGCGTTCCACCTGTGTGCGGTCTTTATGTGTATATGTATGGATATAGTCACACAGACTAATTATATACACGTGGAAGCCTGCGTCCATTTTGTTATTCGGACCCTGCAAACGTTGGGGGCTGTGCGCAGGCCTGGTGCACATGGGTGCATGATGTCATGCGCGTCACGTGGCCCCCACGCGGGCCCTGGTGGACATGGGGAGGGTATGAAGCCCAGCTCCAGGCAGACAGGACAGACAACACAGAGCAACAGATGGATCACATCTGCCGCTGAAGGCAGCGGCCGGGCGGCCTCTCAGACAGAGAGGAGCAGCTCTGGGTGTTCAGCCGGCGACCCGGCTCCCTGGGAGAGGAGACACCTGCTGGCCTGCCCTGACTCACGGCTGACAGTAGAGGGCGCTGCCTGGCGCTCAGTCACTCACCCACGATGATGGCGGTGGACTTGTACTCTGGGTTGAAGGGGCAGCGGCTGCGGCCGTCCTCCATCAGAACCTCGCCAGAGTCGTCTCTCTCCAGGGAGAACGTCGATGTGTTCTGGGGAGGAGGGGGGGACACACAGCTCTCTTAGGCCCAGCCCAATTAACCTCCAGGTACCGTCAAAGTAAAGTCCCAGACTAGAAGCTCGCCGACCCCTGGTTCAATGGAAGCTTTGTTCTTTTAATGAGCTATTACATTAAATAATTATCATATTTATCACATAGCCACATTCCTTGCAAGAGTCATTCATAATGCAGGAGTAGTCTAATATGTTAACCAAATCACATTATTACTCCCCTCATATATAATCAGAATAGCGCCAGTAGAAACATGTCATATTTCATAAAAAGTGTTTTTAACGGCATTCTTCTTAGCACGCTCTGTTCTTGCTAGATGATTTGGATCCACGCTGTTGTAAATGGAGCGGATCTGGAAGGACATGCAGCATTCCTAACAGTGAAGACAAACTACCAGAGAAGCGCCAGGAATCCGAGATCAGGACCCTCTGTCCACTGGTGTGCTTCAGAAGTGATGTCAAAGTTTCAGAACTATTTTGGTCCTCCTTGATAGACCTCTTTTATAGAACTCTTTACTCACCCTATTTTTTCTCTGCTACAGAAATCAATGTGCTGTTTGGCCATCGACTACAATCACCCCCCGGTGTACCTATTCTGTAGAGCAGCACACGAGGCCTCCCTGGGTCTCCATGCTTCCCTGTCCCAGGGTGCTCCCACACCAGCTCGTCTGCCTACAGCCTACCTCCTGTTGCCCTGTCCTCCTTCACTAGTGGCAGGATTACCTCAGTCACAGGCAAACATCATGAGCCCACATGTGCCCTACCGCCACAGTACATAAAATGAGCCTTTTTCTCCTTTAATAACACAAATAAAAGACAGACCTTTTTGAAAACAGATTGAGAGAGAGCAGCAGATCTCGGGGCTAGGGAGAGCATGTCTTACTATGTAGGCACAGATGGGACTGAAGGCGTAGGTTCCGCACACATAGAGATGTGTGCTGTTCAGTCGCAGCAGAATCTTGATGTAATTGAAGCAATCGGTCTGGGTGGAAAAGAACAGGAGATCATGAGAAATTAATATGTTACGAAAACAAGACGAGCGCTGTTATCTTTAGCCATCCGACCAATCCACTTTACATAATAGTCTATTGAAATGGAAGTCAAAATCACAATCTTAAACAATAAAAAAAAGTACACACACAAAATACTTCTTCTGTATGACTGACTGACACAATTGCAGAGTAATCTTTCTTCTATATAGGCACTAAGGTACACAGGTGGAATGCCATTGATAACCAGGCTTTGTTTCCAACGGATCTGGCTGCTGGTATGACAACAAGTGAGAAAAGCAAGTCACTGTTACAGAATAAAAGTACAACTCCCAGATGAGTCACCCATGTGTGACCCGATGAGTAAGTCCACTTGTAGCTGGTTGACAGCTCTGTCAACACTATCTTCACATCCTACAGCTCTGTCACCAGAGCCCCATCACCGTCAAGACAGACAGACACATTGAAGCCACTTACCTCAAGGTTCTTCCCCTTAAAGCTGCATTCCTCCCTTTTCCCCACAGGAGTGCCCCACGTCATCTGGAAATTTAAAGCAGCATTCAATCATGAATTATCACGAGGAGGCCGCGTATTTCTCCAAAGCAGCTGGCCAACTGTCTCTCCATCCATATGTTCCCAAGCTAAATAACGACATTTTGAGTGTCTTTGATGTTTGTTTCAATGCATGCGCACACACACAGTAAATACAACCACCACGGCTCCCCTAATGCCACCGATTTGTTTCCCATCACTCACGTTCTTCTGCAGCTTGGTCTTGCTGATGTCTGATAGGCTGAGGGCAAACAGAGCTTCCCTGGCTCCGACATACAGCATGTCGTCCTCCTGGCTGAGCAGCAGAGAGGTGTAGTTGGAGACGCCGTCCACAGAGAACCTCTTGGCCGATCGCTCCCTGGCATCTGGCAGTAGGGGGGAAAACACAGGGTTGGATGTGGCACTGGGGGACAGAGGGTTTGACTCCACGCATCACATCCTGTGGTGAGGATGGTCCACACCAGAGGAGACATTGGTCACCCTCACACACCCTCGCCGCTAAATACATTGAAGGCGTGGGGTTTATCCGCTGTGCGTGAGAGAGAGGGGAACAAACAGTGGCCCGGAATGTAAAACTAAAACGTACATGGCTTTGAATTTCAAATGTTATCTTGTTTGTTGGATTAGATGATTTGGTTTGTGGCTTAATCCTTTCATTACACACACGCCAGGGAGCCATGTTTCAACTTCATTAAAGGTGTAAATGTATTCACAACTTAAAGATTTTGCAGTAGCAGAGCAACCTCCATGTGTTACATGGTTTATTGAAGATTGCGATGCTTAATGTCCTCGAAGGCCTTTACATTATGAACCCATTTATCAGTGTGGATATTGAAACTCCTCTTCATTTTAGATACGTCTTCCTTACTGAAGTTTATGGAAATAAATAATTAATCCTAACAGGTTCATGTGAAAGCCATTCCATTTATTTGCGATGGCGATTGTCTGTGATGGGTTTTTGTTGCAAAAAGTCAACAGATTGAAATCTCACGTTACAGAAATCTGCCCCCTTGCTTAGTGATAAAACAAGACAAATGAAAACAACACGGAGCCTATTGGAGAGGATAATGATTCAGGCTATCTTGCATTGTGACGTCCAACACGACAACAATGCTCAGCCCCATTCCTCGCTGTGCTATCACACTGCAGATAGGAGTAACCCCTCATTCATATCACCCAGGTGTCCGCATATCCCATGGCTGAAACAAGAGTACACAGCACACATGCAACCAAATATTTGTAAAGCGAGATATAACCAGAGACGCGGTGCCCCCTGCACTTCGCCATATCTCTGTAAATGTTTGTCTAACGACTACTCTTCCAAACACTGCAAACTTCCAGCACACTCTTGAGAACCACTTGAGGCAGGGACTCCATTTGCTTGTCTGACTCCGGGCTCATATGGAAGCTTGTAAACACAAATATTTTCTGCTATATAAAAAAAAAAAAAAAAACGATTTCAAGCTCTGCTGCAGCATAAAGCCAGTGGCTTGCATTCAGTCCTCACCTTAACCCCAAAATAAATGGTTGGCACTCGCTGGCACCCCAGGTGGGGAATCGGATCACATCGCAAATAGGCACAGTAAACTGCAATTTATGTTTACTCTCCAACAGTTAAACTATCCAACATGCTCGCGAGCAAGCCGTTCCTCCACACACTCAGGCCACTTTGGCAGTCTCCTCGCTCTGCCAGACCAAAGCCAGCTGTAGGAGACACATCTTGTCCAACATCTAATCACAAGTCTCTTTCCACATCCACAGAGCGCTTTCAGTTTCAAAAATGACATCTGGAATCACTGCAGAAATGGGACACAAAAACAGAAAGATCATCCAAGAGGGAGGAAGGGAAGGGTCTTTTAATTAACAGACTTCTCGTTGTCATTGATACTCGAGGGTCCTTCAAAAGCAAAACAAGTTGGCCGCTTATTTACACGTCGTTCTCTTGTAGGAGTAATTGTTTTGCAAAAGTAAATTCATGATGAGAAGTGACCGAGGGACAAAAGAGAGAGGTCCTCTGTAATGACGCTCATAGAGACGGCACCTCTTTGTCCCAGAGGATCCTGCACTTGGCACACAAATCTCCGCCATCTCGTCTCCCAGCAGGGAGTCCTATCATAGTCCCGGTGTCATTGCTCCCCTGGGTCCGTCCCATTCACCACAAGCTCGGAGGAGAACCCTGCCTCCCCTCAGCCTATTAAAGCTCTGGCGTATATATCACAGGGACCAGCGTCTGAACAATAGAATAATAGAAGCAGTCAAGCACGGAACCTTGTGAAACCTTTAGTCAGGGATCAGTTTGAGTTCATTAGGGGAAGGGTTAAGGAGAATTACATCCAGGGAAATGGATGAAGCAGCGAGGAAACTTTTGAGGTTGAGGTATCCATGCAGTCGTCCTGCAGGAATTATACTCTGCTCAAAGTGTAAAACAGAGAGCTTTTTTTATTGAGCGTGTTTAGCCAAACACCAGAGTGAGGTCAGCAGTGTACACACAGCGGT